>JADRCH010000065.1:5532341-5557543 GCA_019843965.1 Rhynchomys soricoides | reverse complement strand
TATACAACGTACACTCACACATATAGACACACATACATATAAACACATATACTCATACATACATATTCACACACATAGATTAATAAAAATCTTATTTTGGCTTGTAGGAACAGGGAGACATGGCAGCAGGAGTAGGAAGCTAGCTCGTGAGATTGCATCTGCACTCAGGAAGCAGAGAGGCAGAGAGTGCACGTGAAGCAGGACTATTACAAACATAAGTGTTTGCTAAAACAACAGTCAATTTCCAGATTCCAACTGGGTGTCAATGGCCCAGCTCACTCTCAGCTCTTTGCCCATAGTTAGCATTAGATGCCAGGTTAAAGGGCTCCTTATTTTAGAAGCTAATCACAAGTAACATCCCCAGATCCTGACTGACGTGGCTGTAAAGTCAGATATCAATTTTGTTAATTTGCTGGAATGATTCGGGAATTCAGGCAAAAGCACAGCATTTGCTAATTTATTACAACGGTGTTGAAAGAACACTACCTGGGCACTGTAACAATGTAACTGGTTGAAAGGTTTGTAAGCAGCAGAATTTTTTTTATTGGATTTTTCTTTATTTACATTTCAAATGTTTTCCCCTTTCCAGAACTTCCCTTCAGAAACCCCCTATCCCATCTCCTCTTCCCCTGCCTCTATGAGGTTGCTCCCCCACCCACCCACTACAGTCTTCCCACCCTGGCATTCCCCTACACTGGGGCAGTGAACCCCCGGGGTGCTGCTCCCACTGATGTCCAATAAGGCCATCCATCCTCTTTCACATATGCAGCCGGAGCCATGGTCCCTCAATGGTTGGTGGTCCAGTCCCCAGGAGCTCCCGGGGGTCTTCGGCTGTAACCAGCAGAATTTTATCTCATGGTTCTGGTGGGTGGGAAATGGAAGGTGGGGGTGCCAGCTGAGTTAGTGTTTGGCAAACTGCTGCATGATCATAAATGGCTGTTTCTCTCCAGAGCCACCTGTGATGACATAGAAATGAGCAAGTGCTTTGGGGTCTCGTTTATAATTCCATTCATGAGTCTATCACCCAAACCTATTCACCTCCTAAAGGCACCTCCTCATTATACTACCATCTTGGAGTTAGGGTTTCAATGCCTGAATTTTTAAATGAAACAGACATTCAGACCACAGAATATACAAATGAACAGGCAGATGGAAAGATACACAGACAAAGTCCACAAGGGTCCCAAGCATGGGAGCATCTACCCTCAGGGAGTCAAAGTGAACAAGCTTGTATGCTTATACTAACTTTTCAAACCCCACAGTTCGGGGATTTTTAGGAGAAGCTTCAGTACACAGGATTAGTAACGGGATCTCCAGCCTTTAGGATAACTTGTTTGTCGAGGTAGGATCTCATGCACTCAGGCTGGTTGGCCTCACACTCTCTGTGTAGCCAAGACTGAGCCTGATCCCTTGCCTCACCCTTCCAAGTGTTGGAATTAGAAGGTTATATCATTGTGCACAATCACTAGTCAATATACAGTCTCACTACCCAGGGAATTCCAGATTTAGAATCTCTGTGGAAGACTCTCCCAGCATATCCATCACTCGGGAACTAGAAGGGCTTAGGAGAGCTGAGCCAGGAGGCAAGGACACAACTCAAATGTACATTACTGACTGACACAGAAGTAATCAAGGATGAATGAGCTACAGGGTGTGGCCTGATCCCTAGGATTACTGTCCCTATACTAAGACACTTGACCACCACCTTCTGGATGCCACAAAGGAAGAGCTGACCTCCACCATGCCTTTCTGCCATGATGTTTTTGCTTTGCTAGAGTCCTAGAAGCAATGAAGCCAGCCAACACAAATATCTCTGAAAAGATGAACAAAATAAATCTTACCTTCTTTAAGTTTGTTTTCTCAAGTGTTTTGTGACCCATTCACTCATTGTACAAATAAGCATATGGAAGCCAGGCATGGTGGCCGGACCCAGCACTTGGGAGATGAATTCAGGAGGATGAGGAGTTCAAAGTCATTCTTGCCTACATAGCAAGTTCTAGGCCTGGGATACATGAGACCCTGTCTCTAGAACAAAAGAAAACAATACCCCCAAAGAAATAAGAATAATCAAGAAAGTAACTAAGCCACAATTCTACTATGGACAAGTAACCTGAGTTCAAGGCCAGCCTGGTCTACAGAGTGAGTTCTGGGACAGCCAGGGCTATACAGAGAAACCCTGTGTCAAAAAAAAAAAAAAAATTTACAATTCACAAGCAGCATCAGTTTCATTAGCTGCAATTTGCTAAATTGTTTCAATTTCCCTAATAGCTGGTTATTTGCAAACACAGTTTCTCTTACTCCAATTTAATTACTAATATTAACTCTCAGATTACACACTGAATTCTATCATCTGTCCATCCATCTCTTCATCCACCCTCCCATTCACTCATCAATTCATTAGACACCAATTCATCCATCCACCCACCTAAAGTGGAAATTTCTGGTTTCTTTGGAAACTCAGATATGTTATATGATGTTTTGCAAAAACAGACACATGAAAGAATGTTTTGCTGAAGCAGACACAGGTGAAAAGATGTTTTGCTGAAGCAGACATTTGAAAGGACACATGATGTTTAAAAGACTATAAATATGACCCCATAGACAGTGGGAAAAGGCTCTGGCATTGGTTCGCCTTGCTCCACCTTGCTTGTTTTAGCTGACAACACTCTGGCACTGGTTCCCCTTGCATCCCATTGCTGATCTTCACTTGTCATGACCTTGTAGAGAGTAACTCGCCGAATAACTTCTCATGATATCCCAGTGGCTTCTTGCCACTTCCTCGGACTTGGGCAGAATGGGTGGAGCCTTGTGGCTTCTTCTGGATTGAATTGCTGTTGCTGATTCATGAGTGGTCATTGCCTAGTGAACTGGACTGCTGAATAGCCCCAAAGAACTATTTCTAAACAGGTCCATAACCCTAGTTTCCTATTAACTTTTCTTTTCTACTACCTCTGGTAGATGGTGGAGGTTGGAGCATTGAAGAACCCTTATTAAAAGTAGGTTTTGAACAATAAAAGCCTATACCCACCCATCAATCTATTCATCCATCCACACCCATCCATCTACTCATCCATCCATTCACCCACCCCTCCTTCCCTCCAGCCATTCTGTTACCCCATAGATAATATGTGATGGGTGACAGAATGGATGGAGGGAAGGAGGGGTGGGTGAATGGATGGATGAGTAGATGGATGGGTGTGGATGGATGAATAGATTGATGGGTGGGTATAGGCTTTTATTGTTCAAAACCTACTTTTAATAAGGGTTCTTCAATGCTCCAACCTCCACCATCTACTCATCCATCCATTCACCCACCCCTCCTTCCCTCCATCCATTCTGTCACCCATCACATATTATCTATGGGGTAACAGAATGGCTACAAAGGGTTAAGTAGTCTACAGCAGTTCTTCCTACTGGAGGTTGTGGCAGAGAGCTGACAGAGATGCAGAGTGCCACTGTAGTGTTGAGACAAGATATCGATGGTCCATGGTCCAGTGAGATGGCTCTGGCACTAAAGACATCACCTCCAAATCTGATCCCTGGAAGGTAAGAACTAAATCTTGCAAATCCTCTGACCTCCACACATACACTGTGACATGTGCATACACACACACACACACACACACACACAAAATGTGGTAAAACTTAAAATGCATATTAGCAAAAGCCAGCTGGAGAGCTACTGGAGGAACAAAACCAAGCTACAGGCACTGTAAGGTTGAACTGAGCCTTAGGGTTGATTGACCTTGGAGGTGAGGGGCAGGATTGAGTCTCACTGGATGAATACATGGACGGAAGGATGGCATTTTTGAGGAGGCCTGCAACAGTGGAGACTGAACTGAAACTGTTGGCTTATTTATTTATTTATTTATTAAATGTATTTATTTACTTTACAACCCAATATCAGTCCTTCTTTTCCTCCCAGCATCCTCTCACACAAGTCCTCCCCCCATTCCTCTTAGAAGGGGAAGCCCTCCTCTGGGTCTCAGATCCCTCATCCTACCTCTCCCAATCCCCTCACCCCTTCCCACACCCAGTGAGTCCTTCAGATGACAGGTGGCTGAGGGCATCAGCATGGCAGTGTTAAGTGTCCTCCTCTTTATGATTTCCCAATGAGGACGCTGTACCCTTCTTTGGTCTTGTGTGTGGTAGTTTGAATGACAATGGCCACCATAGGCTCAGAGATGTGAATACTTGGTCACCAAGGAGTGGCACTATTTGAACCCATTAGTAGGTGTGGCCTTGAGGGGAAGTGTGTCACTGGGGGTGGGCTCTGAGATTTCAAGAGCCCAAGCCAAGAGGAAGACAGGCCCAGTGGCTTCCTCTTCCTGCTGTCTGTGGATCTAGATGTAGAACTCTCAGCTCCCTCTCCAGCCCCAAGTCTGCCAATGTGTTGCCATGCTTCCTACCATGATGATAATGGATTAAACCTCTGAAACTATAAGCCAGTCCCGATGAAATGCTTTCTTTTATATGAGTAGTTATGGTCATGGTGTCTCTTCACAGCAATAGAACACTGAGTAAGACAGGTAGGTATATTTGGTAACCTTTCAGGCCTGGGCTTTTGGTTTGTTTGTTTGTTTGTTTTTTCTGAAATGTTAAAGGATTATTTTTAATTATATAATGCACATGTTTCTCTGAGTGTGGATTGTGCACTTGAGTGTAGTGGCACAGAGGCCAGAAGATGCTATCATATCCTTGGGAGTGGAGTTACAGATAGTCATAACTGTCTGTATGACTGACATGCGTGTTGGGAACTGGAGTCCTGCAAGAGCAGTGTATACTCTCAAGCCCTTTGCCTTGTCTCCAGCCCCTGGCAATGGTTGCATTCACTCATGTGTGCATACGGTTTGCATTACTTTGATAAATTTATAGGTGGTAAGTACATTTTACTTTTAGACGTTGTGCCTTGTGAGTGATGCTGGATTCTGTTTATGGGCGCAGCAAGGCAAACAGTCACCCTGTCATCACGTGAGATAATGCTCAAAATGACGTCAAGGGTTGCTTGCAAAATGGAGTACCCAGGATGAAAGTCAACCTGAAAGCCATCATTCCCACATAATGTGGGCATAGCCTAGAACCAGAATAGCTTGATAGCAGCAGTTTTTGTTTTTAAAAGTATGAGAGATGGGTCATTAGTTAAGAGCACAGGCTGCTCTTCCGGAGAACCTGGATTTAGTTCCCAGCACCCACATGCTGGCTTACGTGTAACTACAGTTCCAGAGATTTGACACCCTGTTTTGATCTCTGTGGGCACCAGGCATGCATGCAATGTAGGCATATAATTTTTTTTTTTTAATTTTGAAAATGAATAAAAACGTATGTTTTTCTGAATTTTCACACTCAACAATAAATCTTGAGCATATTTCAACATTGATAAACATATCACTCTTAGAACATAATTTTTTTAGTGGCTACTGTACCTCATGCAGACATTACACAAGTGTCAGGCCTATCCTCTCTGCTGAGCATGTAATTTGTTTCTAGTTTTCCTTTATGGTCAAATCTTTGTCAGCATACTTAATTACCTTTGAGAATAAATTCCAAGCAGGTGAATTGCTGAGTTGAAGAGGTGGGGTTTTGTGTTTTTAGTTTCTCCCTCTGTTGCCCAGGCTGGTCTGGAATTCACTAAGCTAGACTGGCCAAGAACTCACAGCAATCTTCCTGAGTCAGCTTCCAAGTGGCCAAGATTGTAAGAGTCCTTTTCTGAGTTTGTGTTCAGGTGTTGCCTAGTATTAGCACCCCCTTCCCCCCCTCCCCGAACTTTTTGGTTTTAAGGACTAGGGACTGAGGTACATATTTTACATATCAAAGCAGACCTGGCTTTCAGATTCTCCTCAGCATCCCTCAGTCCCTACCTGGCACACTCTGCCCTAACCCTGAAGTTTCCAGCCTGGGGGCTGGGCTGCCCTTCCTCAGAGGCTCTTCCCTACATAATCCAGACATTTGGGATTTTGGTCTCTTTTCTTTTCCTTCTTCTCCTTCTTCTCCTTATCCTCTTCTTCCTCCTTCTTCCTCTTCTTCTTTCTTTTCCTCTTTCTCTCCCCACCCCTCCCACCATGGCAATTCCCCTGGCTTCAATTCTTGGGTCCAGTGAACTCACCCAAGATCAGCTTCTCAATAAACCTGCATTTAATATAATCTAATCTGGCTTGAATTGGCTCATTTCACTGGCAGAGAAATAACCTATCAAGAACCACCTTGAAAAGGCATTTGATGTGCTCAATTTGATGACAGCTTTTCTTTCTTCCTTCCTTTTTTTTTTTTAAAGATTAGTCTTTTTATGGTGTGTGTGAGTGTGTGGGAACTTGAGTTAGTTTATGTCTATCATGTGTATGCATGGGACTGCAGAAGCCAGAAGAGAGTTTTGGATCCCCTGGAACTGGATGGTTACAGATGGTTTGTGAGCAGTGTCATGTTTTATAAAAAATAAAGAGAGAGAAATATGTTGGGTGGAGGTGTAGTCAGGTATGGGGGAAGGGGTGCTTCCTCGGACCCATGCAGAGATGTCCCTTCCCCCTGAGGGACCAGCTGTATGATGGTATAGTAGAGAATAGTTTATTCAGGGCATGGGGAAGGGAGTTGAGAGGGTAGTAAAGCCAGAGAAAGGCAGAGAGAGAACAGAGAGACAGAGAGAGAGAGAGAGAGGAGTAAAGGCTGGCCATGACCACGTTGGGGGGGGGGGATGGGGAGAGAGGGGGAAGGGGCAAGAGGACAGAGGGAGAACAAGACCGAAAGAGACCAAGGAGAGGCCAGCAGTCCCTTTAATAGTGAGTCGGCACACCTGGCTATTGACAGGTAACAGTGGGGCGGAGCCTAGACAAAATGCTAACAAGCAGCCATGTGGGTGCTAAGAATGGAATTTGGGTCCTCTGCAAGAACAGAAAGCACTTTTTCTTATTGTTCATTTTTTGAGGAATGGTTTCTCTGTGGAGCCCTGGCTGTCCTGGAACTCACTTTGTAGACCAGGCTGGCCTCGAACTCAGAGATCCGCCTGCCTCTGCCTCCTGAATGCTGGGATCAAAGGTGCAGCACCATGCCCGGCTCAGAAAGCACTTTTAACCAGCTCCCCCTCTCCCTGCCTTTTTTGTTTTTAAATATGCGAATTTTAACCCTTCTCTGAATCTTCATACAGGAAACCCAGAGGAATAGAACTGTAATGGATTCTGCTAAGCTAGGGCCATTTGAACTTAACAAAGGCAATGGCTGCAAGCAGCTGCCTCTGCTCCCCCTCTCCATTCTTCTCTTTTCTGGGTCTCAGCTCCAGCTGGCCTCAAACTCCCTTTGTGGCTGGCTTTGAGTTTCTCATCTTCTTCTTTTCACCTCCTAAAATTACCTCCCAAGTGCCAGCCAGCAAAGGCTTCTTACACTTGACTCCGTGAAGAGGCCTGACCCCCTGCCATGGACCCCCAGAGAGCCCAGCCTCCCATGCACATGAGCATTAGTGGTACAGCTGCTGTGGCAGATCTTACCCTGAGTGTGAGCACATGGTGGTAAGCCCTCTGAAATTGTCCTGGCAGCTCGAACCATAGTACAATTTAGAATTAGGATAGGTGATCCGAGAGACAGGGGAAGGATTGAAAAACCAATTAGAAACATGGAAGGGTTTGGGGGATAAACAAGCTTGGATCACAGCAGACAGAACGGTTGTATGTGTGCTTGTGAGCATGTGTACTTGTCTTTCTTCTTCCTGTAAAAGATAGCTCTGTTCTTCCTCCCAGCCCAATGCTACCAGAAATGAGCCTCAGACTCAAACGATATTTGCAAATACCTTGGTCATATAGGTAGGCTCTACACTGACTAGGTCATAACTTAGATAACCCATTTATTCTATTCTACATTTTGCTATGTGGTTAGTTACCTGTACTCAGGTAACACATATCCGTCTTGTCACATCTTCCTGGGCCGATCTCCCTGTGCCTGGCTCTATCCCAGAATTCTTTCTGCCTCCCGGATGTTCCTGGGCAGATCTCCCTGTACCTGGCTCTGTATCAGAATTTTTTTCTGCCTCCTGGATGTCCCACCTTCTATTTCCTGCCTAAGCCATAGGTCATGGGCTTTCTAATTGACAGGTGATGCATCCATACAATACACAAGATGTTCTCTCTGCACTTCCTGGGAATATTTAAATTGACATGATTACGACTGTGAGAAGTCTAAATAGTGTGAGGTTTTTGAGTGAGGAGAGCACTAAGATTAATTCCCACACCATAAGCAGACAAGGGCTCTTTAATGCGCAACCTGAGTAGGGCAATTCAAGTACCAAAGACTGAGCCAAGTGTAAGAATGTCTATAAGACTTATGCCTATAAGAATAGTGCTTCTGGTGGCGCACACTTTTAATCCCAGCACTCGGGAGGCAGAGGGAGGCGGATTTCTGAGTTCGAGGCCAGCCTGGTCTACAGAGTGAGTTCCAGGACAGCCAGGGCTACACAGAGAAACCCTGTCTCGAAAAAAAAAAAAAAAAGACCAGTGCTTCAGAGGTTGAGGCAGGAGAATTTACTCATTGGAAACAGGTGGACTACATATCTAGACATTGACTTAATAAGAAAACAAAACAAGGCCAGTGGAAGGAGGGCTCCAGATGCAGGGACTGAGGAAAAGCCAGGAGGTAAGAGCCTGCCTGCTTCCACCTGTGGCCAGAGACCCCTGCCTGGGCCACCAGGCCTCCATAGACAAACAGCACAGGAAGAAAGCGACCCGCCCACTTGTGTGGAGGAGCCAGCTGAAGGAGGGCTCCAGATGCGGGGTCTGAAGAAAAGCTCATAGGTTTTCACCTCCATAGACAAACAGCACTGGGAGAAAGCAAGCTGCCCACTTGTGTGGAAAAGCCAGCAACAGGAGGACTCCAGACGCAGGGTCTGAAGAACAGCCGGGAGAGAGAACTGGTCTCCCAGGAATATTGACATCTGGGCTTGAAGGAAAGACAAGCCACAGTCAGAGAGAGAAACACCAGCTAACGCCAGAGATAACCAGATGGCGAAAGGCAAGGGCAAGAACAAGGAACAGAAACCAAGACTACTTGGCTTCATCAGAACCCAGCTCTCCCACCACAGTCAGCCCTGGATACCCCAACACACCAGAAAAGGAAGACTCAGACTTAAAATCACTTATCAAGAGGATGATAGAAGATTTTAAGAAGGAAATAAATAACTCCCTTAAAGAAATACAAGAGAACACAGGTAAATAACTGGAAGCCCTTAAAGAGGACACACAAAAATCCCTTGAAGAATTACAGGAAAACACAACCAAACGGGCAGAATTACAGGAAAACGAAATCAAACAAATGAACAAAACCATTCAGGAATTAAAAACAGAAATAGAAACAATAAAGAAATCACAAAGGGAGACAACCCTGGAGCTAGAGAACATAGGAAAGAAATCAGGAGTCATAGATGCAAGCATCACCAACAGAATACAAGAGATGGAAGAGAAAATCTCAGGTGCAGAAGATATCATAGAAAACATGGATACAACAGTCAAAGAAAACACAAAATTCAAAAAGCTCCTAACCCAAAACATCCAAGATATCCAGGATGCAATGAAAAGACAGAACCTGAGGATAATAGGTATAGAAGAGAGTGAAGACTCCCAACTTAGAGGACCAGTAAATATCTTCAACAAAATTATAGAAGAAAACTTCCCTAACCTAAAGAAAGAGATGAACATAAATATACAAGAAGCCTACAGAACACCAAATAGGCTGGACCAGAAAAGAAATTCCTCCTGTCACATTATAGTCAAAACACCAAATACACAAAACAAGGAAAGAATATTAAAAGCAGTAAGGGAAAAAGGGCAAGTAACATATAAAGGCAGACCTATGAGAATTACACCAGACTTCTCACCAGAGACTATGAAAGCTAGAAGATCCTGGGCAGATCTCATACAGACTCTAAAAGAACACAAATGCCAGCCCAGGTTGCTATACCCAGCAAAACTCTCAATAATCATAGATGGTGAAACCAAAATATTCTATGACAAATCCAAATTTGCACAGTATGTTTCCACAAACCCAGCCCTACAAAGAATAATACATGGAAAACGCCAACTCAAGGAGGGAAACTACACTCAAGAAAAAGTAAGAAAGTAATCTTTCAACAAACTCAAAAGAAGATAGCCCCACAAACAATATTAACAACATCAAAAATAACAGGAAATCACAATCACTATTCTTTAATATCTCTTAACATCAATGGTCTCAACTCCCCAATAAAAAGAGATAGACTGACAGACTGGATCCATAGACAGGACCCAGCATTTTGCTGCATCCAGGAAACGCACCTCGGTGTTAAAGACAAACACTACCTTAGAGTAAAGGGCTGGAAAACAATTTTCCAGGCAAATGGCCCCAAGAAACAGGCTGGAGTAACCATTCTAATATTGGATAAAATTGACTTCCAATCAAAAGTCATCAAAAAGGATGAGTAAGGACACTTCATATTCATCAAAGGAAAAATCTACCAAGAAGAACTCTCAATTCTGAACATCTATGCCCCAATGCAAGAGCACCCACTTTCATAAAAGAAACTCTACTAAAGCTCAAAGCACACATTGCACCTCACACAACAATAGTGGGAGACTTCAACACCCCACTATCAACAATGGACAGATCTTGGAAACATAAACTAAACAGAGACATGGTGAAACTAACAGACGCTATGAACCAAATGGGTTTAACAGATATCTATAGAACATTTCATCCTAAATAAAAAGAATATACCTTCTTCTCAGTACCTCATGGTACCTTCTCCAAAATTGATCATATAATTGGTCACAAAACAAACCTCAACAGACATAAGAAGATTGAAATAATCCCATGCCTCCTATCAGATCACTACGGATTAAGGTTGGTCTTCAATGGCAACAACAACAACAGAAAGCCCACATACACATGGAAGCTGAACAATGCTCTGCTCAATGATAACTTGGTCAAGGAAGAAATAAAGAAGGAAATTAAAGACTTCCTAGAATTTAATGAAAATGAAAGTACAAGTTACCCAAACCTATGGGACACAATGAAAGCAGTGTTAAGAGGAAAACTCATAGCTCTGAATGCTTCTAAAAAGAAATTGGAGAGAGCATACACTAACAGCTTAATAGCACATCTGAAAGTTCTAGAACAAAAAGAAGCTAATACACCCAAGAGGAGTAGAAGGCAGGAAATAATCAAATTAAGAGCTGAAATCAACCAAGTGGAAACTAAAAGAACTATAGAAAGAATCAACAAAACCAGGAGCTGGTTCTTTGAGAAAATCAACAAGATAGATAAACCCTTAGCAGACTAACCAGCGGGCACAGAGACAGTATGCAAATTAACAAAATTAGAAATGAAAACGGAGCTATAACAACAGACTCTGAGGAAATTAAAAAAATCATCAGATCCTACTACAAAAGCCTATATGCAACAAAATTGGAAAATCTGGAGGAAATGGACAAGTTTCTAGACAGATACCAATTACCAAAGTTAAATCAGGATCAGATAAACCATCTAAACAGTCCCATAACCCCCAAAGGAATAGAAGCAGTCATTAACAGTCTCCCAACCAAAAAAAGCCCAGGACCAGATGGGTTCAGTGCAGAATTCTATCAGACCTTCAAAGAAGACCTAATACCAATACTCTTCAGTCTATTCCACAGAATAGAAACGGAAGGAATACTACCCAATTCATTCTATGAGGCCACAGTTACACTGATACCAAAGCCCCACAAAGACCCAACAATAAAAGAAAACTTCAGACCAATTTCCTTTATGAATATCGATGCAAAAATACTCAATAAAATTCTTGCAAACCAAATCCAAGAACACATCACAGCGATCATTCACCATGATCAAGTAAGCTTCATCCCAGGGATGCAGGGATGGTTCAATACCCAGAAATCCATTAATGTAATCCACTACATAAACAAACTCAAAGAAAAAAACCACATGATCATTTCGTTAGATGCTGAAAAAGCATTTGACAAAGTTCAACATCCCTTCATGATAAAAGTCTTGGAAATATCAGGAATTCAAGGAGCATACTTAAACATAGTAAAAGCAATATACAGCAAACCAGTGGCCAACATCAAACTAAATGGAGAGAAACTTGAAGCAATCCCACTAAAATCAGGGACTAGGCAAGGCTACCCTCTCTCTCCCTATCTATTCAATATAGTACTGGAAGTTCTAGCTAGAGCAATTAGACAACAAAAGGAGGTCAAAGGGATACAAATTGGAAAGGAAGAAATCAAAATATCACTATTTGCAGATGATATGATGGTATACTTAAGTGACCCGAAAAACTCCACCAGAGATCTGCTACAGCTGATAAACAACTTCAGCAAAGTAGCCAGATACAAAATTAACTCAAGCAAATCAGTAACCTTCCTATACTTGAAGGATAAACAGGCTGAGAAAGAAATTAGGGAAATAACACCCTTCACAGTTGTCACAAAAAATATAAAATATCTTGGTGTGACTCTAACCAAACAAGTGAAAGATCTGTATGACAAGAACTTCAAGTCTCTGAAGAAAGAAATCGAAGAAGACCTCAGAAGATGGAAAGATCTCCCATGCTTATGGATTGGCAGGATTAATATAGTTAAAATGGCCATCCTGCTGAAAGCAATATATAGATTCAATGCTATCCCCATCGAAATCCCAACTCAATTCTTCATAGACCTAGAAAGAGCAATTCTCAAATTCATATGGAATAACAAAAAACCCAGGATAGCAAAAACTATTCTCAACAATAAAAGGACTTCTGGGGGAATCAGCCTCCCTGACTTCAAGCTGTACTACAGAGCAGTAGTGATAAAAACTGCATGGTATTGGTACAGTGACAAGCAGGTAGATCAATGGAATAGAATTGAAGACCCAGAGATGAACCCACACATTTATGGTCACTTGATGTTCAACAAAGGAGCTAAAACCATACAGTGGAAAAAAGACAACATCTTCAACAAATGGTGCTAGTTCAATTGGCGGTCTACATGTAGAAGATTGTGAATTGATCCATTCCTATCTCCCTGTACAAAGCTCAAGTCCAAGTGGATCAAGGACCTTCACATAAAACCATATACACTGAATCTAATAGAAGGGAAAATGGGGAAGAATCTTGAGCACTTGGGCACAGGGGAAATGTTCTTGAACAGAACACCAGTGGCTTGTGCTCTAATATCAAGAATTGACAGATGGGACCTCATAAAATTACAAAGCTTCTGTAAGGCAAAGGACACTGTAAATAGGGCAAAACAGCAACCTACAGATTGGGAAAATATCTTTACCAATCCTACATTTGATAGAGGGCTAATATCCAATGTATACAAAGAACTCAAGAAGCTAGACTCAAGAGATCCAAATAACCCTATCAAAAAATGGGGAAGAGAGCTAAACAGAGAATTCTCAACTGAGGAAACTCTAATGGCCGAGAAGCACCTAAAGAAATGTTCAACATCCTTAGTCATCAGGGAAATGCAAATCAAAACAACCCTGAGATTTCACCTCACACCAGTCAGAATGGCTAAGATCAAAAACTCAGGTGACAGCAGATGTTGGCGAGGATGTGGAGAAAGAGGAACACTCCTCCATTGCTGGTGGAAATGCAAGTTGATACAACCTCTCTGGAAATCAGCTTGGTGGACCCTCAGAAAAATGAACATAATACTACCTGAGGACCCAGCTATTCCACCCCTGGGCATATACCCAGAAGATGCTCCAACATGTAGTAAAGAGACATGTTCCACTATATAGCCAGAAGCTGGAAACAACCCAGATGTCCCTCCACAGAGGAATGGATACAGAAAATGTGGTACATTTACACAATGGAATACTACTCAGCTATTAAAAACAATGACTTCATGAAATTCGCAGGCAAATGGATGGATCTTGAAAATACCATCCTGAGTGAGGTAACTCAGTCACAAAAGAATGAACATGGTATGTACTCACTGTTAAGTGGTTACTAGCCCCAAAGTTTGAAATACCCAAAAGTCACTTCGCAGCAACCATAGGGCAGAGTGTGAGGTCCCAGATGGAGGACTTGGAGAAAGGACCGAAGGAGCTGAGGGAGTGTGCAGCCCCAGGAAGGTAGCAACAGTGGCAACTGGCCTGACCCCCGATACTCCTGGAAACTGATCCACCAGCCAAAGAATACACATGGAGGGACTCATGGTGCTGGCCACAAATGCGGCAGAGGAGGGTCTTGTTATCCATCAGGGGGAGGAGAGGCCCTTGGGCCTGAGGGTGTTAGATCCCCCAGTATAGGAGAATGACAAGGAAGGAAGATGAGAGTGGGTTGGTGGGTGGGTTGGAGAATATCCCCATAGTGGCAGGGGGAGGGCAGAGGGAATAGGGAGGTTCCAAAGGGGAGATCTGGAAAGGGGGAAACATTTGAAATGTAAATAAAATATGGAAAAAAATTTTAAAAAATAATAAAAATTAGAGTTAAAAAAAAAAGAAAATCAATGAATCAAAATACAAAGTTGTGGAGGCCAGTGCCAATCTACATCTACAGAACATGATTCCACTTACATTTGCTTTTTGTAAAATTTTGTTATTCTTTACCCACTCTTAATTGACAAGAGAATAAAACATGAAACACAACTATTTGTATTAAAAGATTAAAATGTGTAATACACTATAGAGTCCAGCAACATTTTGCTTTCTTTGCTACCTGGTGGTCTGATACACAGACACATTTACAATTCAAATAAATATATCTTATGAATCCTTTGTAGAACCTACTGCTAGGGGAACATTCTGAAGAGATCTAACTTTGAAAACATACACTCATATATGCAAGCAAGGGCACACACACACACACATACACACACAAAGAAATGAGTGAGGGGAACTCAGAGATAGCAAAAATATACATTAATAGACTGGAATAACCATCTCAGTTAACACAAGAACAACATAGTTAATTGAATGATATAAAAATATTAAAATCCTGCATTATGTGAAGAATCAAAATACTTTAAGCCCCAAATCCCAAGAAATATTATTTCTTAATATATTTAGTTCATTTTGCACATAAAACCAAATATATTAAAATTAATATCAAAATTCCTTTAAAAAAAAAGAAAGAAAGAAAGAAAGAAAGAAAAGAGAACAAACCCTGCCCAACTATAGATTGCTTGCTTTCCCCTTTTTCTTCCATCCTCTTTCCCACTGGCAGGATGAGGAGAGCAAAGCAGAGCTGGGAAACAGACATCCTCAGAGCCCTCTAAGAGTTCATCAGGTCTTTATTTTGACTCAGTTCTAAACCCACCTAGCTCTGCTTCTCTATTGGTTCCACCTGTCTGGCAGGGCAGTTGTTATCCTGAGTGCTGGGCTCTAAAGGAAAGGGCAGGTGGGGGGTGGGGGGTGGGGGTGGGGGTGGGGAGTGAAGGGAGGAGAAGGAGAAGGCTACAGCTTCTTGGGTGCACGGGATTCTTGATTTTGTGCCCAAGGAGATGATAGTGAAAGAGAGACAGCTACTCCTGGTGGGGCAGAAGGAAGGCTGAAGGCAGAGAGGTAGCAGGGGATTGTTAGGACATTCTCCTTGGGTGCCCAAATTGCTAGTTCTTATTGTAGCTACTCCTAATATAGCAGCCTGCTGCTGTCCCCTCTCATCTCACTGCATCTGCCACCACTGTCAACAAGGCTAGTGCTGCATCCAAACAGTGGGCATGAAACAGTGAAGGCCAGAACTAGTAAAAGGCATCCGGAAATGCCACGTGCTCTGCTAAACAGCACAGCTTAGAATCCATTTAAAAAGAAATAGGCTTCAACAAGGCAAGGTTTTGGTAAGTCAACTTGTTAACAGAATTTCAAAGCACAAGTCCAGACCCCAGGAGTCTCAGTGGACTATGATTTTGGGGTCTGGTGAGCACCTCTGGAAGTGTTCCAGTTTCTTATGTCCTGGACAAAGAACTGAACAGAGACTTGAAGTCACAGCAGAGGCAGGGATGATTGAAATACAAGACTGTTTACTTCCAAGGGCAGAAAAGGACCAGAGCAAAGAGAGAGTAACAGGTCAGTGGTCCAGCCCAGTGTGCAAGGAATTGGGATTGTGATAAAACTCAGACGTTGAGTATCATTTGAATAGTATGTGCCTTTCTGCTCACTGTCTGTTGCATGCAGTTATATACACAACTTCATAGAAAGAGTGTTTCACTAGCATCTTAAATCTCCACCCAGGAGTGTGTTTTTTAGTGTTACAACAAGCCCTGGGTTGTCTTCTACACTGAACTGCCCCTGTGTCTTCTGGGAATGGTAATGGTAGGCTTTTAACCTTCTTCATTAATTAGGTTTATGCAAATTTTGTAAGGCTCCACATAGGGCCTTGCTGAGGACCAGCATGGCTGAGAGGAATTCTGAGAGAAGGGGTGTCTCGGAGCTACAGAAAGAACAACTCAAAGTCAAATCGTGGGTGCAAACTGGTGGCCTAGGTTCTGTGAGATATGGCTTTCCAGACTCTCTGAATCTGTCTCTTTCTCTGTCTCTCTCTGTCTCTCTCTTTCTCTCTCTCTCTCTCTCTCTCTCTCTCTCTGTGTGTGTGTGTGTGTGTGTGTGTGTGTGTTCTGCTCTGCTATAGACAACATTTTCTTGCTATTCTAAAACTCTCTGGTTGAAACAGCTCTTTCTGCTAGTAAAAATTCTAAAAGCTATCTGGTTAGCTCATGGGTTTTCTGACTAAAGTCAGAAAAGCTGCTATAAAAATTATTGGATCTTATGACCAAGTCAGAAAATGCTGTTAAGAAAAAATTCTTGAAGAGCTGTTTTGCTCTCCAGAGAACTCCAGACAGCTCAGCTCTTGCTAGAGAAAATCCTAAAGAATTGTTATTGCTTTTGCTAGCTCATCTCATGCAGACCTAAACCCCAGTTTTTATTTACATATCAATTTCATTATTGGTTTCAGGTCCCCTTTTGATTATCCTATGAATCAGCATCCCATGATTTTTAGGAAACTGTAAGCACACATTTTCTTTTAACATTGAAAAAGAATTCAGAGATCTGCCTACTCTGTTACACACAGAGGCTAAACTAGCTGGGTGGGGCCCTGACCTGAAATTACTATTTCTTCTGTACCTGGGCCTAACCTTGTTGTGTCCCAAGCTGGTCTTGGACTTAGGAATCTACCTGCCTTTGTATCTTTCTAACAAGCTGGAGCACTAATGCAGCTGCCTATGTTCCTTTAGCTTTGTGAAGCCCCTCATAATTCATATTGCATCTTTATATTTTTGCATAGTTGAGAAATTATATATTTTCAAACTCATGTATTTAGAGTTCTTTCCCACAGCCTTAAGGGCTGTCCTGGGGGTCTCAGCATTTACCACTTTGCTGAAACATTAGACAAACCTTGGCCTCCTGGACTGCTTCTAATTCTCATGGAGTCATTAATGTTAACAGGGAGGACATTCCTCGGAGGAATGTGAAATATGTACATTATTATACAAACAAGCCTTACACCCACAGCAGTCATTGACACTCCTGGAGGCTTGCACTGGGACCTTGTCCCAGGGGCAGGAACCATGCCACAGTCTCTAGCAGAGCTACACCAAGCTTAGCAGGGCCTAATGTCCTTCTTCAACAAGGTTTGACCACTCTTCCCAATACTAACAGGGAGAAATGGAAAGGAGAGAAAGGAGCTATTAGGAAGCTAATATAAAGAAGTTTAGTGGCCTTCAAGGGACTCTGCGGCACACTTACCTGACTGGGTTGAAATAAAGATTTGAGGCAAGAGGCATAGTTAAGCATAACTAGGCATAATTAATGAATGCATAATTAAACATTGGGCAAAGTGTGGCCTGATTAATCATGACCTCAGTTCTGTTATACAAGCAAGTTTGAAGATGTTCAGATGAGGGGACAGTAAGATGATTGGTCCTGTTTGGGGGAAAGCTTTTCGTGGGTGATATGTCTGGGATGCTCTGCCGTCCCTAGTCACAGTGACTGCAGATTTAGACCAGTGACTAGAGACTTTTTTCAGGTGCTATGATGCCTGATCTTCATTGCCAGCTTGACTAGATTGGAGTCATCATGGGAACACCTCAGGGTGTGTTCGTGTGGGTGTAGCTAAAAAGTCTGATCTGAGGAGAGAAGACCATTCTGAATGTGGGTGGTACCATCCCATTGTCTGTGTGTCCCAGAATGAATAAAAAGAGAAAGTGAAGTTAGGTGGTGGCACACACCTTTAACCAGAGGCAAGCAGACCTCTGAGTTCCAGTCCAGCCCAGATTATAGAGATGTTGTGCCCAGATTGTAAAAACCCCAAAGAGACCACCAGGAACCACAACTCCTATGCAAACACATGAGAGTCTTTATTCAAGGTAGAACATGAACCACAAACCTTCCTGGTACAACAGGATAAGAGAGAGACCCTGAGATCTAGGGGAAGGGGTTTTTTTTAAAGGAAAAAACCACAAGCAGGGGTTTCCAAGCCTTGGCATTATATGATTGAGTAAGAGGCTTATGGGCAGTGGACTTTTAAAATGATTGGTTCGTTTTAGGCACCAAGGCCACAAACGGTTCTAGCCTGGCAATCTGAAGAACATCATCTGGTCATTAATTAACAGCTGCTACAGAAGAGGATCGATTAGCACTCTTTATGGTATTTCCAGGAGCAGTGCTACATGACTCCCAAGGGCCATTGCTAGGGTTGCTTGGAAACATGATTCCCTAAGTGCAGAAAAGAATGCAGTAGGACCGGTGATTCCCAGCAGCTACAGCTGGCCAGATATGTTTCACCCTAGGGCCTGTTTTTTTGTTTAAACTTATTCTGGTCCCCCACTTAGGTCTCTCAGAGGGAGTTCCAGTACAGCCAGGGCTACAGAGAAACCCTGTCTTGGAAAATAAACAAACCATCTTTTTATCTCCTGCTACCCACTAAAATCTTTGTTCACATAAAAGTCTACTGCTCCATTCTAGGAATTTGGTGACCTAAAGCAGTGACCCCTACTTTCTTGGAGTAGTGACCCTTTTCCCATTGTTAATTTCCTGTGAATCAGTTCTTCTAAGACTAGCTAATTGAATAAGATTTCGAGGTCACACCCCAGCTACCTTGATTTACAATAAAAACCAAATGTACTTCCTGTCTAGGTGTGTTTGCTCTACCCAAGCACACCCTCTGAATCAAGAGTAGTTTGCCTTGTCCAGACACTTTAGTTGAAATGGTGGTTGCTTTTTGCAAGGGCAAACTTATTTCTAAAAGAATGCCAAAGCAGAATTTTACTAGCAAGTAAGAGAAACCAATGGGGTAGGCAAGCTGTAAGTCTAGGCAGCTGTGTGGAGGACGGAGATGGAGAAAGGGAAGAGAGAAAGCCATACCATTTATAAACATCCACAGCATGGAAGGGAAATGCAGGTGGTGGTAATATGGTTTTATGGGGTCTTGGTCTGGTTAGTTTATTTTCTGTCAGAAAGAAACTGAAAGAACTGAAAGGCAGGAAAAAAAAAAATCTCCAATGCAACAGGTAGCAATGGAGAAATACCAAACACTGCAGACAGTAGTAAACAGAATCAACAGTTGAAGCAAGATTTTTATTGGGGGTAAGGAAACATGCACAGGCATGCAGCAGACACAGAGAAAAAGACCTGCTAGACAGAGAATGGACTCAGAAAAATCCAGTCTCTTAACAGCTGAGGTGGTTGTTGTTGTTTTTAAGTCTCTGAGGAGTTTTCCTCCCCTAATTTTGGGTTGGTCAGTTTGAAGACAGATAGGATGGTTGATTGGCCCTCAACTGTCCTATTCTGGCCTTTAACTTGTTGAGCCAACCACAAGGCCTTAATTTTAATCTATGGGGCTTTTGTCTTGGGTCTGGAGGGTAAAGAAGATGCCAGCCATCTTGGAAATTCACCATCTCTATTACCTACTCATGGCCCCTTTTCATCCCTATCTGTGTGCCTACCAGGAAGTCTGTGTAATTCCTAGTCTCTCATCTCAGTACCTTCAAGTGAAAAAGGATGAGACATAGGAGTGACTATCTAGGAAAGCATGCCTAGATTTGTGTAGTAGCCAAAAGAAAAATAGATGGAGAAATTAAAGTTACACTAGTGCTACCAGAGAGAAGCTCTGCAAGCACCCACCCTGAGGCAGGGGATTCTGGGAAGGACAGGTACATTATCCCTCCTCTCCCTAGCATGGCTCCAGGTGGTTCATGAGGTTGGGATTGGACTCCTGGCCATGTGATTGATAGGTCCAGTTGGTTTAACTATTAAAATGAGGACACCAGTTTGTACTGTTTTGGAGTAGCTGAGAATGACAGGTCACCACCCAAAACCAGAAGTAGTTTTGTGTTAATGGGATGATACTTAAGGTGTTTTTTGAAAGTCAGTTGTGCCGGATGGTGTTTTGCTGGGACAAACATGTGAAGGATCATTTCACTGAAGCAGACACGGGTGAAAGGATGTTCTGCTAAAGCAAGCATGTGAAAGAACCCATGATGAAGGAATCTTCACTAACAACACACATGTATTGGGCTCCCTTACATTGTATAGTTGAGCTCCATAGAGAGAAATGCACCAAAAAACTTCTGGTGGTATGCTTTGGCTTCTTGCCACTTCCACAGAATTGGGCTGATTGGCAGAGTGATGACAGCTGAGACAGACTCACGTGGAGTTTTGCTAAGTCAGACTTGAGTGCTGAGGCAAGACCAGTGGAGGACATGTGACGTTTGGGGGGATATAAAAAGGGACAGTGGAGGAGGTTGAGCTTAGCTTGCTGGTACAGCTAGTTGTGCAATGCTTGTTGGTCTCACATCTTCGATGATCTTCATTTTGCTGAGAGAGGCACATCTGAGAACGTTTCTGGTGTTCCTGTTGGCCTTTGGTCCCTCCTGCTGACTCATGCTGAGGCTTGGCTTGTTAGGTCATGCCACTGCTGCCGATTCGTGTTTGCTATCACTGACTCTACTGAACTAGACTGCTGGTACATCCACGAAGTATTTGTGAGTGCTGCTGGCCTGTGAACTGAACTGTTAATTTCCAGACAACACAGATGAGAATTGCTCCAAAGAACCGTTCTAAACATTCCACTTCCCCTATCATTTCTTTTCCACTACCCCTGATGGATGATGGGCTAAAAGGAAGGTTAAAGCATTTAAGAACTATCATTAAAAATAATGTAATTTATCCCCTAAGAAGCTGCAAAGCTGATGTTTACCTTCCTAGTATTACTAGGGAAAGGGAGGAAGGTCCTCAATGGTCCTAAGGCTATACTACACAGGCTGACAGTAAGATGCCTCTACTACTTTCATCTTTGGGCCACAGTTTAGAAAAGAAATGTTAGGTATCACATGTGCTGTGCCAATGTTCAGTGGTGGATATGAACAAAACTTTATTGATTCCAGATGGGGTACCAGTAATAGACAGTAGTATGGTTCTACCAAAGTCCAAGTTAGTGAACCAATGAGTTTGTTGGGCTCACTTACAAAATGGTGTTGCTGAAGTTGACTGATCGGCTCTAATCTCCCCAGAGGCAGCAGGGCAAGTTCCTTGCTACTGGCTCCAATGTTCTGGATTCCAAAATGAAAGACACACACACACACACACACACACACACACACACACAGAGAGAGAGAGAGAGAGAGAGAGAGAGAGAGAGAGAGAGAGCCTTATATTTAAATATGCCTTCAACAGCTCAATGGTTGGGCCACTTTCAAAATTCCAAGTTGCTAATGCCTCCCGTCCAATACTCTGAGTTATTACTTACTAAAATCTATATTCCGTCTTTGTTGCCCTAGACCCAGTCAGGGGCCCACTGGGCCACTTTTTTCCAGCTCTTACATGTTGGCTGTCTCTCTGACTTGCACTTCTCAGGCCTGGTCTTTCTCCTTTCCCAGCATGGTGGTACTATCTCCTCCTTCCTCCCTCACTTCCCTTGCCAAAGTTCCACCTCTGTCTCCCTACCCAACCATTAGCCACTGGCAACTTTATTTACCAAACAAAACCAACTGGGGTCAGGGACCCTCAGTGTCTTACATGCAGGATTCTTGTGAAATTTTGGGAACCCAATTAACATAATACAAGCTTTAACCCAAATCTACAACAAATGCAGATATGTTAATTCACTGGAACATGGCTATTCCCCAAACAGTATCATCACTACAAAGCCCATCACATCATGGAAGGTGACCTCATGGAAGCTGGGTCATGGAGGCCTCCTTTCTGTTAACTTTTAAGTACTCTAGCATTTCCCAATAGCACTTGCAGCTGAAGGGGTCAGGAGAGAATAATTGCTGGACTCCCAGGTAAGTGGCCCTCCCCTCTCTTCTACTGGGAAGTGCTATGAGTCCATTGCCATTCCCATAGACCTTCTTACCTCTGAATTGTTCTGCTCAATTAGTTGCCCAGGATTCCCGGACAAGTAGTCTAGTCTAAGAGTGTGATGGAGTAACCATTCTATGCCCAGAGGGGTAAAAACGTCGTACCATAACACTCCACTTTCCCCCCCAGCTCCTTCTTTCCACCTTCTTTCTCCTTCCTTGCAATGTTCTCTGAGACTTGGGTGAAGTAGTATGTCCATGCTTTTTTTGGTCTGGACATCCCTGCCACCTTAACAGTCACTGGTTTGGATCAGTTTAATCAGTTCAGAGTCTCTGAATCAGCACCCACAACTCACTGTAAGAAGTCCTACAAACAACGCAAATAGCAAGGGCTCTATGGGCACACTTGTTAGATTTCTGAGAGAGCATAAAGAGACCAGAGTCTGACCCGCAGCAGATGGGACTGTGTTGATTAGTGCACACAGCGTAGGGCAGCCTCTCTCCCAAGGGAAATTGTAGAGTCTGCAAAGGGGGAAAAGATGGCTGTGACCCTCCAAAGGGCAAAGTGAGGAGCCTGGGAACAGGAGATTGTTGCAACCAGAAGGGGCCTATGTACAAGTATCTGTCTATTCTTTCCTTCCTGAGACTGTTTGCCCAAGGTGAGACAAACTACCTTGGAAGACAGGCTGTCTCTACAGACACTCCTTTTTTTGCTAACTAAGAAGGGTAAGCCAGGTCATCTGTATTCTCACAGCAATCCTATGTTTTGTTTTGTTTTTGTTTTTTTCAAGACAGGGTTTCTCTGTGTAGCCCTGGCTGTCCTGGAACTCACTCTGTAGACGAGGCTGGCCTCAAACTCAGAGATCTGCCTGCCTCTGCCTCCCGAGTGCTGGAATCAGAGTCATGCACCACCTGGTTAGGAATCCTATTTTACCACAGAGGCACTCTATCAATAATCATAAATGTTTAGAAGGGAAATTGACAAGCGAATCATATCCATTCAATAAAAATATTGTGTTTGCTTCTTCATGGGGCTTATGACTTTTCAGGGACAAGATTCTATCCTGGTTAATACATGAATTCCATACCTTAAACCCAAGTTGCTGGTTGCACCCTAAACAGCCCACACCACTATTGTACTGGTTGGTACGTATTTTCTAGTATACGTTAGTATACTAGATAGTATAGTTCACAGGGTCCCTTACAAAGTAGAACTGTTGGCAATTACTTTCCTCCTGCAGTCTACATAGTGACTTCCAACCAATAAGGAAGAGCTTCTAATATCTCCATGTCTGGAAATTATTATATATGATATCTTTAATAGTAGGGACTTTCCATCTAGTTATGGCAAGCAACCAACAGTGGCTGTTATGATTTCAGTAGGCAAAAAGCCATAAGGAGGTAGCCCACTCCCAGCATAGGGATCTTCATTAACCAAACTATGGCTCTGGAGTGTGCCTTTTCCTTTTCTCATGGAGTTCCATCTTTCAAACTCTAGCTACATTCTTTATTGTTCTTCAGATGCTTTTCTACATCTGAAAGACACTCAGAGGTTAGCATTAAAACACCCACATAATGAAAGCTTTTCATGGAGAATAGACAGGATCTCTGAAATCCCTGGATCATCTACTACTAGCTAACATCAGCTGACCTGGGGCAGCATCAGCTGAGGAGATGTTAAAGCAGAAAAAAAAATTAACAAGGGCCAGTAGAAAATGAAAAGATTCCATTGCAAACTATGTTGAAGACAACAGTACATATTGAAGGCATTATTTTATCTAGTTTTCTATAATTAACAAGCATGTTCCATGATTTTTCCTGATTTCTTATCCTGAGACACTGCTGTGGGGCTGTAATATGTCTTCCCACCCATAGTGAGATCAGTGGAGCCATCTCAAGCCCCTGCCTGACCCAGGGCCAATCGAGAGGAGACCACTCCCTAGAGACCAAGTCAGGACAGGTACTGAGACTGCAGGTGCTGATACTGCTTTTCCTTCAGCTATACCTGTTTTCTGAGAGAGTCCTGACCTAGTTTAATAGTTTATATTCCCGGTATACTTTTTTAAGTAGCTATTTTTATCATTTTGTGCATTGGAGTGAGGGGGTTCATACCTGCATGGCTGTACAAGGTCAGAAGAGAGATCCACTTGGACTGGAGTTACAGATAGTTGTGAGCTGCCCTGTGGGTTATGAGAATCTAACCCAGGTCCTCTGGAAGATCAACCAGTGCTTTTAACCACTGAGCCATCCCTCCAGTTCTCCAAAAGTGAAGGGTACATAGCTTCACTGCAAGGGTTAACTGTCACCTCTTTAGGTAAGCTAACTCTTTTTCATCTGAACTATTTTATGATCTATGCCTTCTAACAACTGTGTTTCAGGTTTTAAAGCCTCCCAGAAGCTCACTAGCACAGAGCTTGACTTTCTTTTAATTTTCTTGTTAAGAACTTTAGCTCAATATAAATTTTTCTACATCCACTTTTGAATGACCCAGACAGATCTCTTTTCCCGGCTTGGCCCTTCTCTCCTCCAGATTGTTTTATTGTTTTATAGACTTGATTTGCATACTGGCCTAAGTCACTCAGATCTTTCAGAGCCTCTTCTAGCTCATAAACATCATGTTCCACCAAGAAGCTCACCAAAGCCAAAGTCAGTTGTAAGGTCAGGGGTTCTAATGGCTTTGCTTCTGGAGAACACTCTATCTGGCCCAGTGAACTGGGCATCAAAGACAGCCTGTCTCATACTGTGATGGTTTGAATAGGAATGGCCCCCATAGACTCACAGATTTGAATGCTTGCTTGGTAGAGAGTGGTATTACTGGAGAAGGATTAGGAGTTTGGCTTTGTTGAACTATGTTTGGCCTTGTTGGAGGAAGTGTGTCATTTGGCGTGGGCTTTGGGGGTTCAAATGTTCAAGCCAGATCTAGTCTCTCTCTCTCTCTCTCTCTCTCTCTCTCTCTCTCTCTCTCTCTCT
>JADRCH010000065.1:5509845-5521746 GCA_019843965.1 Rhynchomys soricoides | reverse complement strand
TCTCTCTCTCTCTCTCTCTCTCTCTCTCTCTCTCTCTCTCTCTCTCTCTCACACACACACACACACACACACACACACACACACACATTCACATACATTCTCACAAGCACACAGGCACACATTTAATGTGCGATCTAAGAATTAATGTTAGTGATTAAGATCAAGATAAAAGAACTTGTGCTTTCCTTGGCAAACAGTTCTCAAGGAAAGCAAGACCACTTGGCAAATGGCTGCAAGATGAAACCACAGCACCTTGTGAATTTATTATCATTCAATATGCTGACATTGTGGGAAGATGCAGGTGTGTTTGTTTATGATTCTGACAACACGGTCTTGCAATCTTGAAGCCAGAGAAAGCCCTGGAAAGGCATCAAACCAAGGCTAGATTCCTTTGCCTTCACAGAAAGGAAGAAGTCCCTGTGGGGAGGGGGTTGGGGGGGGGACTGTAGACTTGGCACAGCACTCACACTTCGGCAAACAAATGACACGGACCACAGCACAGTGGATGAAATCCAGCATGCAGGCTCCCCGAGGAGCACGGAGCCGCCTGAGAACCTCAGAGATCAATTTCCTCCAGTCTGGACATGTTACTCAAAGCTTCAAAAGCTCTAAGTTTCCCATGCTTTTCACAATAAGAAGTAACCCTAAGTTGATCAGGATCTATTTCCACTTAACCCAACAGTACCCCTAGTCGTAGCATCAAAGAAAATGTTGCCAAACAAATGTTTAGCAGCGATTGGGAGATAAGCCATTTTTTAATCATTTAAAAACAAACTCCATATAATGTTTTGGTTTTCCTTTGCTCATCCAACAGCATTTGAAAGGGAGAATAGTTAATATTTGCAGATTCTCTCTCATTTGCTAGGTTCCTATTTATTGAAGATCCCTAGAGGTCAGGCCTTGGGTGTCTTCCAACCTCTCATTCTCCAAGGAATAAGAAGGAAAAATGAAGACATGGTGTGGACAAGAGAAATTACTAACAACCGCAAATTCCTGTACAGTTAGCGTTGCTGGGAAGGATGCTGGCACATAAGACGTATTAAAAACGAATGTTAAAGTAGCAATAACTCCTGGCTAAGACCTAAATGTGTATGGCTTTTCTTCTTTCCCTATTGTAAATCTACAATTTTCTAGGAATCTTACCAGAGACACCATATACAGTAGTGGTGTGCAAGTGTGTGTGAGTGTGTGAGTCTATGTGTGTGTGTGGGGGGGTGCGTGAGTGAATGTGTGTGAGTGTACATGTGAATGTGTGTGAGTATGTGTGTGTGTCTATGTTTGTGTATGTGTATGCTAGTGTGTGTGTGTGTGTGTGCGAGTGCATGGGTGGGCACACATAGGTCACAGGACAACCTTAGGTGCCAGCTCTCACCCTCCATCTTATTGAGGCAGGATCTCTTGTCTGTATCTGAGAGGCTAGCTGACCATGAGCCTCTGAGGACTCCTCTGTTTCCCATTGTGTGGTAGGGTGTGTGCTGCTGACCTTACATGGGTGCTTGGGATCTGAACAGTTTATCCACTGAGCCATCCCTCCAAGCACCTGAAAGGCATGCCTTAACCCCACCCTGTGCTACTCTTATGACGTACATATACTGTATCTGTATCTGTATCTGTATCTGTATCTGTATCTGTATCTCTGTGTGTGGATATAGCATAGCATTTATTCTCACCAGATAACATAAGGGTCATCAAAAGAATATGAAAAAATGTTTCAGAATGATGCTCCCAGAAGACACTCTTTAAAAGCACAAACTCCATTGCCTGTTTAACTTCTCCATTCCTTGATCATTTCTACTTGGAAACATTTTGTAACAGAGCAATGTTACCTGCTTTGTAGCATGAACTAACCCAGTTGTTTTTGTTTTTTTCTTTCTTTTCTTTTTAGTTAATTTTAAAGACAGGGTCTCATGTCTCACTCAATAGCCCAGGCTGGCCTGGAACTTGGTATGATAGACCAGGATGGTCTCAAACTCACAGGTAGTTGCTCCTGTCTCCTTCGTTCTGGGATTAAAGGTGTGTGTACTGCTCTTGCCCTTGACTTTACTTTAGAACAAGACTCGTGTTTCATCTAATAAGAGGTTTAGGTGCTCATCAAAGCCAACAACATGGCTCTCTACTAGAATATCCACTTGCTCCTAGAGCCACAGTTGAATCTGAGATCCATTTTGCAGAATCTATGGGTGAGGCTGAGACTTGACCACTGCCTTCTGCACCTCCTGGCCCACACCACTATAAGCCAAGGCAGAACTCACAATGACCACCACCCAAGGTTTAGTTTTATCAGGTTGCAATTCCATCTAAGTCACCTCTAGAGCCATTGAGGAAGCAGATTCTCTTAGAAACTTGTGTGATGGAAGTTCCAAAGCTTTGAATCCCCCTTCATTGCTTTGGCACTAAAGAGCTCTGAAGAGTACCCCTCCTCTGAGAAGCCTACAGTCATGCTATGGGGCTGGCTTTACTCCTTCCCTGAACTCCTGTCAAAGTAACCCTTGTGGGTTTTCTTGTATTTTTGTTGTTGGTGTTTTGTTTTGGTCTTTTTTTTTTTTTTTTTTTTTTTTGAGACAGGATTTCTCTGTGTAGCCCTGGCTGTCCTGGAACCAACTCTGTAGACAGGTGGGTCTCAAACTCAGAGACCTGCTTGCATCTGCCACCCAAGTACTGGGATTAAAGGTATGTGCCCAACTAAGGTTCTCTCATTCTACCAGGTAGATTCCAGGGATCAAATATAAGTCATCAAAGCAAGTGCTTTGACCCACTAAACCATCTCACTAGCCCATATTTATCTAAAGGACATAACTGTTCTCCTTTATGGCTGAAAAAGATTCATATATATATACACATGTATATACATATGTATATATATATACATATACACATGTATATATATAAAATATAATATGTTCATTCTATATCATATTAATATGACATAATATATCAATATGTAATATAATATGCTTATAATATTAATGTAATATAATAAGCTATGATTGATATAATATTAATATAATATGTTATAGATTATATATATCTTGTATTAATATATAATAGCAACAATAATAACATAATATGATAATATGATATATTATTATAGTACATTAATATTTACATATTATCTATTTATATAATAGAACATATTAATTATGTGTTATATATAATATTATAATACTATTATATATATTATTTTCTTTATCCTTCTCTGTCTGGATTAGGGCTTCAGCCTCTCCCTCCTCCAAGGAAATTTTAAGCCTTCAGATCCCATTCTAGCCCTTTAGAGTGTCTTCTCCCCTGGCGGGCTAATAAGGTACATATTATCAACATATCATCTGTTGATTTCTTTCTGTCTGTCACTGCCCCTCTATAAGAGTAAACGTTCAAGGTGAGCAGGGCCTTCAGTTTTATGACATTTATTTGTTTGTTTGTTTGTTTGTTTATATATGAGTACATGGCACAGTGATTGTGTAGAGGTTGAGGACAACTTCAGGGGTTGGTTCTTTCTTTCTGCTATGTGGATCTTGGGAATTGATCTCAGGAGCCTTTGCCTTCTGCGCCATCTTGCTGGCCTAGGTCTTTTCTTGGCTGCAAATGCTTGACAACCAGTGAATAGGCATTCAATGTGTGAATAAGAAATGGTAATGGAAGGCACTCGGGGTTCATTTGGTGCAAATGTCCCTTTAACAGGAGAGTATTGGGTCCAAAGAGGACACTTGTCCAAAGGAAGTCATTAAAAGATTAGTAGCCATGATGGCTCAAGTGCCAGGTGCCCCAATGTCCACCCAGCTCTAGTACACCAAGGAAGGGCCATGTTGATGAGAACATCTTACATCCAACCCTTAGCTTGTGTGCAGGCGTGTGTGATTCAACATTCAATTTTCCGAAATATATTCTTGTGCTTATATTTGATTCTGTTTTTTTAAAATTCTGACATTATGCTATTAAGTAACTATCATGAATTAATTAAGCTGAAACCCATAGTCTAAAAATAATATATTATACAACAAGGTTTTTGTTTTTGTTTTTGTTTTTAAAAAAGCTTTTTTATTGCTTTTTATTTCTTTCCAAATCTCATGTTGTCTAGCTGGGCTTGAACTTACCACATAGCCATAGTTGGTCTTGAACTCCTAGATTATCCTGCTTCTCCTTCTCAAGTGATTACAGGCCTGTGCCATCATGCTCAGCTTTCTCTTTCCCCCTTTATAAAAAGCCTGGCCAAGGTACGTTTGTTTAAGCACCTTTTAAAATGCCAGAATAAAACAATTTATTGAGATCAATTCTATGTGGAGTTCAAGTGTGCAGATAAATAGGAGACTATCTAAGGTCTGATCGCTGGGCCCTCAGCTCTCATGTATATTAATGTTGAAACATCGTTTCGTTTCTGATCCAGTCTATCTGCCACTTACAGTGCTGATTTTCATGCTACACCATGTCATATTCATTTTCTTGGTTTTTGTGTCTTGTTTTCCACCCCAGTTCATGCTTGTAAATTGCTGCTTTGTGCCTCCAGTCAGAGCAGTGCATTCCAGGAGGAGGCAGGAAGAATGGCAAGGGTTTTCACAGAACTGACTTTGTTTTGACAGTGATGGTATCTGGCAGAGTGGGAACTGATTATGACCCAACACCCAGCGCCATTGTGTAGGACAACTATTCATAGCTGCTGGGGCGGGGGGCACACATGAATGTGAGTCAAAGACTGAGGAGACAGTCAAACTGAGGTCTGAGAACGCGTGGTTACACAAGGATGGAGGTTTAAGGTTATGCTAAAAATTAAGTATTTAAAATATCGGCCGCGGCGCGGTAACTCTGGGTCTAATTTTTCCCACACTTGCAACTCTTCCAGGACTGAGAGGGGCTAGAGTTACCACTTAGGACCAAAGGCAGACCAGGCTCCAAATCCGTATGTGCAAGATGCAGAGGACTTGGTCTTTCCCCTCAGTGTCACAGCTACAGAATCTAAGATAGCACCGTCATTATTGTTGCTGCATTTGACCTGGTTGGGGTTTTCACTAGGGGCAGGGGTATGCAACTCGGTCCAAGCCAGTCACACTCTCCTGTCACACAGAAGGGGGAAAAGACATGGTGAGACAGGGCTCATGTGCTGCTTTCTCCAGCACCTCCCCATCCATTTCCTCCTCTGCTCTGTGCTCTCTGTGTGTCCCATAGAGGCATCACTGGGCTCCCTGCTCCCCTGACTTCTTAGTAGGCTCAGTTAATGGGAAGCCCTGACAAGAGATTGGGAGATGACACGTTTCTTCTCTCCTGTGGCATCTGCCCATCTCCATGAATCCCTGGGTGCTGGTCTTACTTTCTCCGTCAGGCTCCGACTTCTCTAGGGAGACTCCAGCTTTCCCGAGCTCCATCGAATCGCTTCCTCCCTCCCTCCCAGGTTGGTTCCTTAATACAGACCACAGCTTTGCAAACAGTCTCTTCCTCTGTCTTTTACCTCGTAGCTCCCAAATACTTGAGCAGGCATCTGCAATGGTTAATCATCTTCATTGTTAATGTGACTGGATTTAGAATTATTTAAGAGATTGAGTTACAACTCTGGGTGTGCCAGTGAGGGTGTTTTCAGGAAGGATTAAACCGACAGAGAAAGGCCCTCCTTGAATGTGGGTAGCATCACCAGCCTGTAAGGGAAAAGGAAAAAATCCAGCACAGCCACAGCATCCTACTTTCTGCTTCTTGGCTCACTCTAATGTGAACTATCTCATTCTGCCTCACCTTCCCTTCCAGGCAGGGATTAACATCTCTCACACTGTGGTCTGAAATAAATTCCTTCCTTTAAGTTGTAGCTCGTGTTTGAACAGGGTTAGCCTGGCCTCAAACTCACCATGTAGCCAAGGGTGACCTAAGACCTATGCCTTTCCTGTGTCTACCTTCCACATGCTGGGTTACGAACACACAACACTATTGTGAGTTCAAGTTGTCTTTCTCAGCATCATAACAATAATCACAACTAACACAGAAAACCGGCGCTAGAGGTTGGTTCTCTGGAAGTGTCTAGGTTGTGATTAAACCTGACGGTGTTTTGGGGCCTTTAGGAGTGGTTTGTGGGAAGACTTTGGAAGACTTTGGAGATGTTGGTTCAATGTTCTAGATAGGATTCTATCAACAGAACAAAGTGGTGGAATTCTGGTGGAGCCTGGACGCTGATAACTGTGATAGAAATGTGAACGGTGTTGCCTCTGCTCATGAACTTTCAGGTCCATTGGGAATTGGACTTGAGACCATTTGTATCACCTCCTGGCAAATAACTGATCTACATTCGGCTCATGTCCAGAAACCATGAGAAGCTAAGTTTAAAGGTGACAGATTAACTAATCTGGTAGGAAGAATGTCAAACAGCACAGGGATCAGGTTCTGAACTGGTTACTGTTGGCTGGTTGTAGTCAGATTCATAGTGAGAGTCAGGAGCAAAGCACAGAGCAGAACCATGGGGGAGTGGAAAATGGTGGCTAAAGAGAGTGTGATTAAAGAACCAGGAACATTATAAAGAAACCAAGGGCCATCAGGATGGTTCCCTGTGTAAACGTACTCAGCATGTAGACCTGACGACCTGAGTTCAAAACCCAGAGAGCTGACTCCTGAAAGTTGTCCTCTGACACACACACACACACACAGAGAGAGAGAGAGAGAGAGAGAGAGAGAGAGAGAGAGAGAGAGAGAGGCTGGAGAGATGGCTCAGTGGTTAAGATTACTTGTTGTTCTCGGGAGAACAGTGTTTGGTTCCCAGCACCTACATAGTGGCTCCTAACCATCTGCAACTCCAGTTTCAGGCACCCTGTATCCTATTCCAAACTCCGAGGACACACACATGGTAGACACACACACATGCAGGGAAAACACTCATCCACCTAAAGTAAAATAAAGAAATCTTAAAATCTGTCTACTTTTTGAAAATAAACAAAACAAAAAAAAATTTAAAAGAACCCAAACATTTTTATCTGAGGTAATAGGAACAATGTCTAGAGGGTACTTCATAAATTGGTCAAATCGTTCACAGGCTTCGAGGTCCAAGACTATAAACACATTTGGAATTTTCCCCTTGAGAAAAGAGAACTACCAGTGTAGTTTGCTTACATATATGCCTCTGAAGAACTATTTTTCCAAGCCCAACCCCCCCACTTACTCATGGACTCCCATGGTGCAAGTGAGTCTACATACAGCTCAAGCTGGTGACAAACCGTAATACTGTCAATATGTAACTGAGTCTTGTAGGCATGTGATATGCCTAGTTATGGGGTCAAGGAGGGAGGTTTCCACTAAGACTTTTGAGGAAGGCCTGGAAGTTAAGACTGTGTTGAACAGGCTCTAATTCCCTGTTACAAGACCCTCAGAGGATGGTGTATTAAGCCTTGAGAGAAGCCATGTGGCCTGCCAATGGACAAACCATGAAGGCACAGCTGTTTCAGTACATTGAAGTGCATCGGGACACCATGTGACTTAAATGCCAAACATAGGCTATAGGACTTAATGTTTGCCCTGCTGAGTTTTAATCTTACCTTGGTCCCATCCCTCCTTCCTGTGCCCCCTTTCTCTTTTTTGGAACGGGAATGTTCACTTCATGTTTGGAAGGTATGTAACTTGTTTTTATTTCATAGGAATTCCACAGCTAAGAGACTGTGGGCTCAGATGTTTGAACAGATGTTGTAATTGTTAAGACTTTGGGACTCTTGGACATGGACTGAAAGCATTTTTTTTTTCATTGCTAGAGTTGGGCCACTGGCACAACGGTCTGGGTTGGATATGAAACGAGACCTTGGTTACGAACTGCCAACACTATTTTGGGAGGTGATATCGGAGTAGCCTGGGAAAGTAGGTCAGTGAAGTAGGTTGTTGGGAATATAGTTCCCATCTCCCTGCCCTGTCATGCTTTCTGTTCCTTCTGCTATGATGTGAGTAGCTGCCCTCTACCACACCCCAACACTGTGATGCCCTACACAAATGTGAGGAAGTAAGTATATAGACCATTAGGCCATGCATTCTCCCCCAACTCCACTGAGGCATTTTTAAAAATGTGTTTTACATCTCAGGGTTTTCCCTCCTGTGTGCTTTCCTCTGTGTGCTTTTATGGTCCATGATATCAGCTGAGGTTGTCAGTACAATGAAACAACAGGAACACACACATACACACATACACACACATACACACACACATAACAGATGTGCACTTTAGCCAGGCATGGTGATGTATACCTTTAATTCCAGAGGGATGCAGATCTCTGAGTTTAAGTCTAGCCTGGTCTATATATAGCAAGTTTGAGCTGCACATTAAATCAAGAGTGAATCACTCCACGCTTATTCAACCTGCCTTTGAGGTTCAGAATAATTTTCCCAGATCTATGATCAACAATGATTTCAAATTGGCCAGTGTAACCAGGCTTCATCGTCCCTCAGGACTAAGCAGTGACTTTGCAGCATGGTCTGATGAGGACCTGGCATTTGCCTCCATTCCTGGCATTGCTGATGCTCCCGAGAGCATCTGCCAGGACGTTCATGAGAGTCATGGAGATGGGAAAGAAAGGTGACAGAATACCACATGCTCTCACACTGAGTCAAAGTCACTCTTCCCTTCCTAGCGTTATCTGTCAGACACTTGGTCACGGTGACACAAAATCAATTACCTCAGAACCTGATGCCCACTGGGATTCTGTCTGATAAAACCTGGTCTTGTATCTAGAAAGTGCAGGGCTTGCTCACACCTGGAACTCTCAGGGGTCTGGAAAGGTAGAATGTTTTGCTGCTGTGAAATCTAATCCCACGGGGCCTTAGGCCTCTACATTCTCCCATTCAGGACCTGTTTTGTTAAGATTTTGGCTAACTGTGGAAAACTTACAGCTGCCAGAAAGGAGTCTCTGAGTTTATGGATGCAATTTTAGACCAGATTAGGTAAATAAAGCGCACATTAGTAACTCCAAAAGATTGTTGTTGTTTTGTTGTTTGCTGCTGCTGCTGCTGTTTTAAGACAGGTTGTTTACAGATACTCTGTAGCCTAGGTTGGCCTTGAACTCACCTGTAGCCCAGGCTGGCTTCAGACTTGCAGCAATCCTCCCATCTCAGCCTCCCAAATGCTGGGATTGCAGCCAGGAGTCACCCAGTCTGGTCAACCAGATTTTGCCATGCTTTGCTCATTTCTGAGGATGGTCATCTTTCCTTTTCTTGTTACATGACACCTGACTCCTGAAGTAGCAGGTTCCTTCCCTTGAAAGTGCACATCCACTATGTTAGACCATTTCTCAAACAAGCCTTCTGACCATCTTCATTCCTCAGTGGATCTAGGCTAGCTCTTTCCTTGGCCCTGAGATAGCTGGGATTCCAATGGCAGTGCTCAGTGCGTTCTCAGAGCCAAGCTGCCGAAGAGCAATGTCATTCTCCTTGGGTTTGTAAAGTACCACAAGGTCTGTTATCACCTTTATTGTTCTAGAGGGACCATAATTCAGGAGCACTATTTACATGTTTTTGATAACAGCAACAATGATAGCAAGGCCAGAGATGATAACTCAGCCTCTTTTTCCATTGTGGAAACTTCCAGCCATTCACCCTATCAATCCTTGGACATAGTCTTTCCCCTCTCAACTCTTCCCTTCTGGGACATGACCTGGGTCTCAGTGTCTATTCTCCAAGATCCTGGGCTGGTACATCACACAGACTTTTTTTTTTCCCCTAATTACTTCAGGCTATGGGCGATTTTCTGCCAAGACAATGACATCTGTGTTCTTTCCCACCCTCTCGGAGGAAGAAACATTTCAGGGGCCACCACACCTAAACATCCTGGGTGTGTCGAGAAAAATCTCAGTATTGACAAGAGAGACAGGGTTGAAAAAGAACTGCAGCTAAGCCCTGCATTACTCAAGGCAGATTTTTTTTTTTGAGAGACTATATCTGTATAACTTTTATTATAGCATATTATTATAATTACTTCTTATTTTTCTGACTTACTATGCCTCATTTATGAATTATAAGCCTTTATGTATAGGAAAGAGCAGGAAATACAGGGCCATATCATCTGCAGTTTTGGATGGATCTTGTATTCTCCCCTGGTAAGAGGGCCTGTGTAACCACTGCAGGACCCATCACCCACAGTGACTCGGAACCCAGATCTGCGAGTGCTGTGAAGGTTTGGGGTTATGGATGAACGTACTAATTAGTTATTGGCAATGAATATTAATAAAGTGTCTGCCTTTGTGATGAATGGCATAGAGTACTAATGGTGACCAATAGCATTAGGATTGACTAATTATATGAATGATTAGTGATGGAAAACCCTTAAAATGCCTTTCAGCATGTTTGGATAGTAAGAATAATCAAACAGCATGAACTACAGAAAGCAGTGAGTAATGGCTGCTTGGTCAGCAGCTTCCCCCAGCACAGGTCTGTGTAGGCTCCCGTAGGCCACCCTGTGGAGACCCAGGCTTGTCCAAGAGCTCAAGTGCTGGTTGGTACAAGTAAGGGAGGCGTGAGCTGCTCCCCTGAGCCTTTCTCCTGAGCCTCTAGGTGAGGCCAGCATCTCAACCTGAGCAAAAAGCCTCGAAGGTTTTTTTGTTTATTTGGTTGGGTTTTTTGTTGTTTTGTTGTTATTTTATAATAAAGTTTAACAGTTGGAGAATTTCAGAAAAATGTTCCATATAACATACAAATCAATACAGTACTTCTAATGAACAGTTTACCAACAAGTACCAAAGTATAAATTGTGCATAAAATTTTACCTAGTAAACTTATTTCTAGGAATTTATGTTGACAAAAATATGTATGTACTGTGAGATATCTATCACAGTATTATATACAATGGTGAATTATGAGAAATGTCAAAATTAAATACAGAAGTAATAAATTATGAAATTATGCCAGCAGTGGTGGCACACGCCTTTAATCCCAGCACTTGGGAGGCAGAGGCAGGCGGATTTCTGAGTTCGAGGCCAGCCTGGTCTACAGAGTGAGTTCCAGGACAGCCAGGGGGCTACACAGAGAAACCCTGTCTCGAAAAACAAAACAAAAAAAATTATGAAATTATTTGTAGCATTTCTATTAATTAAAATGCTATATATGCATTGTGCTGGCATCTGGTGAAGCCCTTGCTGCATCATAACATGGTGGAGGACATCAAATGTCAATCAATTCAGGGTGAATATGCTAGCTCAAGTACCCCTGCCTCTACCTGTTGCCATCATGAGTCTCCACCGTCATGACCTATTCACCTTCTAGCACTGTTAACATGCACTCGGTCAGGTTTCTAACATATGACTTTGGGGGACATTCAGGTCCAGCAAAGGGACGGCATCAGACCAGGGCTCTCCATACTTTCATGTGGACATAATTTGCTTGGGGTGGAGGTTGGGTTGAAGATTCTGACTCAAGAAATCTAAGGGAGAAAACCAAGATTCTTTGTGTCTTACGAGCTCCAGGAATGACAAGTCTCTGATCCATGACCACACTTTGAACAGTGAGAATCGCTGTGATCTCTAATGGCCCTGACCTAAGGTCAATGACTAACTATTGAGAACAAGCAACTTATTTGCCCCTCAGCAGCAGACTCTCTATAACAGGTGAGGTCAGTCCTTTGGCAGTATGGGCTTGAATAAGAATGTTTCTAATAGATTCAGACGTCTGACTTCTTGGTCCCTAGTTGGTGGCACTATGAGGGTAGGTTTAGGAAGGGTGGCCTTTCTGGAGGAAGTATGTCAATGGGACCAGGCTTTGAGGTTGAAAAGTCCTATCCCCAGTTCCCTTTCTTTGTCCCATGACTGTGATCAAGATGTGAGCAGTCAGCTTGGGCTCTAGCTGCTGTGTCTGCTGCTTGCTGCCATGCCTCCCCACCAGCATGACCTCTTATTTCTCTAGAAGCATAAGCTGAGTAAACCTGTCTTTCTTTCTTTCTTTCTTTCTTTCTTTCTTTCTTTCTTTCTTTCT
>JADRCH010000065.1:5447586-5509835 GCA_019843965.1 Rhynchomys soricoides | reverse complement strand
TCTTTCTTTCTTTCTTTCTTTCTTTCTTTCTTTCTTTCTTTCTTTCTTTCTTTCTTTCTTGACAGTCAGGGCTATACAGAGAAACCCTGTTTCGAAAAAACACCACCTGTCCTTCTGAAAGCTGCCTTGAACATGGTGTTCTAGCCTAGAAACAGAGCAATAACTAGTACCGGTGGCTTCCCACGACACTGTGACGTTTTTCAGTATAGTTCTGCAGCTAGCTTAATCTCTTTGGCCCTCCAGAAGAGCTTAAGTTTTGAGGCCTCTGCCTTAGCTCTCCTTGAGGTCTCTGCTTTTCCCTCCACCAAGTACCCCCCTCCAGAGCTATGCAGCATGACCTTCATTCAAATGGCACCTTATTAAAGATACCTTTCCAATACAGCCAAGAAAAACTTCTATCACTCTTTAGCCCCAGACACTCATAACAGATTTCTAACCCTCTTTAACCGCTGTCCAGCCCGTCCTTGAACTGGGTTTAGGCCTCAGTTGTAACATTTAGCTGGAATACTGGAGCATGCCACCATACCCAGTTAGTGCTTCCTTAACTGCTTTTCCTCTATAGGTTTGTTTTTGTTCAAACTGCAGTCACAGTATGCACCAGGCCAGCACTCTACCCCTGTGAATGCCCAGATTTTCATGGGTTGGTTTTGTTTGTTGTTTTTGAAACGGGGTTTGGGGTTTTTTGTTTGCTTGTTTTTTATGTAGCTGAGACTAGTTTTGAACTCACCAGTTTGCCACTTCTTTCTCAGTGCTGGGACATGTGACACTGGGATAGGCCCTCATTTAATTATTTGTTTGTTGTAGGGATGTGTGTGTGATGCGTGTACTCAAGTTTGTGTGGAGGTCAGGGGACAACTTGCAGGAATTAATTCTCTCCTTCCACCATGTGAGTTCTGGGGACTGAATTCAGGTTGCCATGCTTAGTGGCAGGTTCCATCACCCACCGAGACATAACAAATGACACCATCTAACAAGTGTCATAGAATTTCACAGTTACCAATTGTCCTACTTAACCGATGTCATCCTTACTTTAAGAGCCTGCCCAAATGGAGAAGATTCCAGCTGCTGCCTGGAATATTAATTTTGATCCCCTCTAGTCTTGTCCACACGCATTGAAACTGACTGACTAACCTTGGTAGCAGGACAAGTCCATCATCCAGACATTTGAGCTGCGTGTCAAGAAGTTATTGAAGTCTCCTTCGGTGGGCATTTCCTTTCTGTTGGTCACCTGCGCTGGTCCTTAACCTAGAGGCTCTCATCTTTCTGACCTTCCTTACAACACTGACTCAAAGCTACCACATCCTGTCTCCTGAGATGCAGCTTTTAAGACCACAAATAACAGCTCTTTTCCTTTTGAACTTGGGTTGATCACTTGTTACAATTATTGTGCTTTAATTTTAAAATCACATATTTATTCATTGGGCGTGTGTGTGTGTGTGTGTGTGTGTGTGTTTGCCTGCATATGTTTATGTGTACCACGTGCATGCAGGTGCCCTCAGAGGTTGGAAGAGGGTGTCAGATCCCCTGGAACTGAGTGACAGGTGGTTGTGAGCATCCTGATGTAGGTGCTGAGACTGACCCAGGTCCTCTGTGAGAGCAGCATACACTCCAGTGCTGAGCCTCCTCTCTATCCCTCAGTTTTGTTCACTTATTTGATTGCATCTCCATGTCTTTCTCTTCCCACTGGGACACGAACACACGAACTCCACAATAGCAAGACTATTGCCTCCCCTTTTTTCGCTACTCTCACCATAGAATTAAACACTTGTTCCACCATTGTCTATTAAATGAGTAGATAAATAGAAAAAGAAGTTAAACTATTTTTAAAATAGGGTTTGTTTTCCAAGCTGGTCTAGAACAATTTCTCCAAAGAAGAATAGCAAGAAGAACCAATGCTCAGTAGTGATGCCAGGCAGAAAACACCAACATTCACAAGTGTGACCATCAGTGGTCTTCAGGACATATGCCTGAAAGATCGAAGACAGTGGAAATTTGCTGTGAAGAAGATAAGGTCTCAGACACACGGTACTGATACCAGGCTTGACAAAGCTGTCTACACCAAGGGAAGGGGTGTCTCCTGTCTGTGAGGGGTGGTTGTCCAGGAAGCACAGAGAAGTGTCACTGGTGAGCTCTGTACTTAGTCTTCTTGTGCCCTTCTTTTCACATTCAAAAATACATGGTTTCTGGGTGTGGCTGAGGGCTCAGGCTCTTCAGTGTAGCTGAGAACTGACCACAGAGTATCAAATTAACCTGTAAAGCTGAAACAGCAACAACAACAACAAAAAACAAACAGACAGACAGACAGACAGACAGAAAGGAAGGAAGGGCCAGGCAGTGGTGGCACACGCCTTTAATTCCAGCACTCGGGAGGCAGAGGCAGGTGGATTTCTGAGTTCGAGGCCAGCCTGGTCTACAGGGTGAGTTCCAGGACAGCCAGGGCTACACAGAGAAACCCTGTCTTGAAAACAAAAAAAGAAAGAAAGAAAGAAAAAAAAAAAGAAAAGAAAAAAGAAAGGAAGGAAGGAAGGAAGGAAGGAAACCAGAACCTTGTCGATTTACAAGAAAATCTTAGAGTTACAAACTATTCTTTATACACCTATAATTTCCCCATTTATAGAGCTGTGGTGGTTTGAATGCTTGGCCCAGGGAATGGAGCTATCCGAAGGTGTGGCCTTGTTGAAGGAAGTGTGTCACTGTGGGGGTGGGCAATGAGACCCTCCTCTTAACCATGCGAGAGCCAATGTGCCAGTTTTCTGATTGCTTTTGGAACAAGATGTTGAACTCTCAGCTCCTTCTCCAGCACCATGCTTGCTGGGACGCTGCCATGTTCCCACCTTGATGATAAATGGACTGAACCTCTGAACCCATAAGCCAGGCCCAATTAAATGTTGTCCTTTATAAGACTTCCCTTGGTCATGGTGTCTTTTCACAGCAATAAAACCCTAACTAAGACAGGAGGACGTAAGTTGGGTGTGTTTGTTTACTTTTACTTTGCAGAATTAAATCTTGGCTGAAAATAACCCATGGAATCGTCATCTTTTTCTGTTGATGATGTTTTGGTTTTGTAGTTGTCAATACTGAGACATCCATTTTGCATAAATATACAGTACACATTAGCAAAAATATGTTTAGGCCATTATTAAAAGTTCTGCCCAGTTCCCTTGCCAAAATTCATTTAATCCTCTCTGTTTAGGACCCCAAGTCAGTGAATCAAATAGCAATCGTTATGGGTTGTTTTTTTAAAGACATTCTATGTAGCCCAGGCTATACTGTAACTTGCTATGTAAAGCAACCTAACCTCCAACTCACAAAGATCCATCTGCCTCTGCTGTCTCTGGCTTAAATAAATGTGTGAGTACCACACCCAGTATTAAAAAGCAACATTCTAATCCAACAAAACACAAGATACTGGGCTGGAGAGATGGCTCAGAGGTTAAAAGCACCGACTGCTCTTCCGAAGATCCTGAGTTCAAGTCCCAGCAACTACATGGTGGCTCACAACCATCCGTAATGAGATCCGATGCCCTCTTCTGGGGTGTCTGAAGACAGCTACAGTGTACTTACATATAATAAATAAATAAATCTTTAAAATACCACAAGGTACACAAAATTCATACTTATATGTTCAAGAATGATGTCAATATGTAGTCCTAATTAGTTTTCTACTACTATGGTAAACACCATGACCAAAGCAAGCTAAGAGTTTATTGCAGCTTATAACTTACAGTCCATCATAAAGGGAAGTCTGGGCAGAAACTCAAGAACCTAGTGGCAGGAGCTGAGGCAGAGACCACTGAGCTACTCTGCTTACTGGCTGGCTCCTCCTGTCTTGCTCAGCCTGCTTTCTTATATAACCCAGAACCAACTGACCAGGGCTGGCACTGCCTACAGTTGGCTGGGCTCTCCCACATCAATCATTAATCAAGAAAATAACCCTACAGACTTTCTTGCGGGTCAATCTGATAGAAGCAACTCCTTAACTGAAGTTTCCTCTTATTCCCAAATAACTCTAGCTTGTGTCAAGTTGTGTCAAGCTAGCCCAGATCTTCTTCAGAATTCAATTTCTAAAAGGTCAGAAAACTCTGCACACTTAAAACACTGCAATTTGAAACACACAACCGTCTCAGGTCGGAGCTGTGATCTCAGGCAGTATCTATGGGTGTTTAGTGGCATCGGTGCCATGTGCAGTATGCGGCTCGTTTGTTGTCTGCGCAGAATCAGGGCCACGGAAGCTGTGGGTGAGATGTTACCTCAGCTGTGGGACAGCTTCTAGACTTACAGACTTTCCTTTGTAGTCACTGTCACCTGAGGGGTGTAGCTCACGCTGATAAGAGTGACCAGCTCCTCATCTTTCAGCTCACTAAACTAACTCCCCTTGCTTGATTCTGGGGCCACTGTTACCTCCTGATGGCTAGATGGCTTCTCATGACCTTCTATTTCAGTCTCCTCTGCATGAGTCAGCTTTCACAGTCCCATTAACTTTGAGACTCTAAAAGGATCACATTTCTGAACCTTCAAGGCTGCGCTCTGGACATGGGTACTTTTACACTAAGTTGCTGTATAATGGCCATTCTTGGAGCTGATCAGCTGGTCCTTTCCAGGCACCTCGGTGTTGCTTCAAGATTTAACATTCTTCTAGACACAGCAATGTCACTTAAAGCAGATAGTTGAGCAAATGAGCAAAGTCATGCGTGTAAAGACATCCACCACGGCCGTACCCATCTTTTCCTCCTTTTCACCCAGAGACAGTGGTGGAGGCAATTTTGCCTCACAGGCTGTTCCCAGAATTCTGGGGAGTTCCAGAGCCTCTACACCTTCAACTCAGGCAGCACCAATGGAAACTGATTCTCTACCTGAACTGTGAGGGGAAGGGTCATTGATGGAATCCCAGCTGGTTTGGTAATCTGCCAAGCACAAAAGTGAGCAAAGCTTTGGCTTCAGGTAGTGACCAAATGATTAGGTTAGACAGCTGTGTCTCTTGCTGGAGGCACAAGTAGAGTCTTAGCTGCAGAACAGTAGGCTTCTTGAGTGACTAAATCCTGGACTGGGGGCAGAGTGGGGGAGGTGCTGCTCCCATCTTGTCTTGTTCTTGTTAGGGGTAGAATTGTAAAGGCAAGCTTGCAAGCCGGCTTGGAAATCCCACAAGGTCAGGAGAGGAGCCACACACTGACACATGCTTGCAGCCTTACTCCTGGGGTATGGCAGCTACATAGTACCCCATTGACTCCCCTTTCCTAGACAAGAAAGATGGACCTTCCCACCACCCATTCATTCTCCAGGGTGTCCCAGCTCCCTAGTCAACTTCTGGCCTACCCTGGAGAAAGCAGACTACTGTTAGTTTCCAAGGATAACTCACCCTGTCAAGGATTATCAAGGAGACATTCTTTGTAATGAAGGAAAGAAAACAGGAACAACCTGGTCCATTCATCATAGCCCAAAAGATATCAAGGTTTAGTCATACAATGGGCCAATAGACAGCCATTAAACTGAGACCTTTATCATTATACAAAGAGTTTATTTAAAAGAAGATGAGGAAACTCCATTTATAATCATGCCTAGTTTTGTTAAACCATGGACATGTAACTACAAACATATATGTGTGTGGAGAAATGGTTGCATGAGATTCATCTAAATGCTAGCATGTTGTCCTTGAGTGGAGGTTTCGCTGGTAAAAGTCCCTTCATGCTCCACCATATTACCCAAGGTTTTACAATGAGCATGTGTCTTTAAGCACTTGGAACAATAAACTTCCCTTTGATATCCTTGGACATGCAAAATGCTGAAGTGCAGGGCACTACTGAATCCTAGGGAAACCTAGCTGATAGCAGCACTGATCCTTCCCGAGATTAGTAGGGTCAGTGTGCCCTAAGTCAGATGACTTCCATGGTAGGTCTTCCTATTTCAAGAGTCAATTCTTAAGACGCCAAATGCTATCTCCATATCAAAACTATTTATAAGAATCATTTCCTTCATGATGAGTTGGAACTTTTACTAAGCACTTGTGTGTTTAGATGACATCACCCCTGACATTTATGAGAAATGATTCCTGCCCTTGATGTTATCAGGGGCTTCAGTACTTGAGTTCCTTATGGCTCTTTGTGTTTAAATCATATCTGAAGAAGCGGTCATTTGTCAAGGTTTAATTGTTTCCATTATGCCCCCTCCCCTGGGAACTTTCTAGACATCATTGGGCAGAATTGTTAACAAGTCAAGCAAAGAACATGAAGCATGTCTGCTGCTTGCATGTTCAAGGCTGGCTCTTTGCACATTTTAGCTGTGTTGTCTTGAGCTGGTGTGTGGGTGTGTGTGTGCCTGTGAATGAGATTTGATTTCTTTATAACTGTTAAGGAATTTACTGAGTCAGACTCAGGTGGGGATTTTCTTCAGGGAAATCTTGCCTCTTATTGTAAGACTGCTAACTAACTGAATGAGCTAACAACTCTGCCATGAAGGAACTATATAGTGAAGACATTTTAGATAAAGTGTCTTCATAGCAACATTTAGATTCATGTTTGACTAAATAGCTGGAGAATGTAGCTCAGCCAAATGAATGCACAAAAACCATCATTTCACCCCATGGTTGCCTTGGGAACATGTAATCATTCGTCCTTAACGTACATAACTATTTACTTTCTTTGATTTCTTCTAAAGGCTGATAGAAAGTGTCCTGTTATAAACCAAGTTTCCTTAGAAATGTCCACACTCTTTGTCCAGGACAGAAACCCCCTATCTGGAGACAGATGGAAGGCCATGGAAGACATGGCCCATCTACAAACCACAGAGAGATGTCTCAGGAAAGACCAACCTTGCTCCCTCCTCAGTCTTGGCCATGCCCTCTTCTGAAGCTGTGAGAAGATAGATCTCTGGTGCTTAAGTAACAAAAACCTGGAAGGGAAGGGGAAGAAAGGGAAAGGGAGGGGAGGGGAGGGAGGGAAGGGGAGAGAAGAGAGCAGAGGGGAAGGGAAGAGAGGAGAGGGGAGGGAAGGATTGAGCTAGCCAATCCCCTGTTTTGCATATTCTTGGAAAGGCACAAGGGATTGGCTGAGTAAAGCAAATTACCTTCCCCAACTCTGAAGGCTTACTTCAATCAGCCGAAAGCCCCAAGTATACACAGAAAGCTGAGCTCAGGTCTGTAACCCCCAGGTACTTGGGGCACTGAGGGCGAAGGATCCTAGGTTCAAGGCCAGACGAAGCTACAATAGGAAGAGCATACCTTAACAGCCAAACAGGGAGAAAAGAATGTAACTCTGTGACAGAGCCCTTGCCTAGCTTGCAAGATGCCCTAGGTTCAACCACAGTAGTGGGGCTGAAGTCTTCTACTTGTCTGCCTCCCCCTGGGACTTGCTCTCTTTCTTCCTTCAGACACAGAGTAGAACATAATATCCTCCATGGAGACTCATCCTGCATGTTTGGGCCCTCCCAGACTCCAGCATCTCTAAACTAATTCAGAACAATATTGATGGAGAGAGGCTGGTGTATAGAATCCTGTCTGTTAAAAACTCAAACAAAACTTTTTTGAGACAGGGTTTCTCTGTGTAGCCCTGGCTATCCTGGAACTCACTCTGCAGACCAGGCTGGCCTCAAACTCACAGAGATTTCACCTGCCTCTGCCTCTGCCTCTGGAGTGTTGAGATTAAAGGTGTATGCCACTTGTTCAACAAAAATTTAACACACACACACATTTATCGTGTGTGTGTGTGTGCCACAGTGCACATGTGGCAGTCAGAGGACAGCCTGTTAGTAGGGTTTCTCCTTCCACCATGTGGATCGTAGGGATCTAACTTGTCAGGCTCAGTGCAGATTCAGTTGCCTTAACTCACTGAGGCACCTTACCAGCCCTGGTTTTGTTTTCTGAACACTCTGACTAATAGAAGGGAGTATGGGGTGGGCACATAGCATGGTTGGTACATGCTTGCATGCATGAGGTCCTGAGTTCAGTTCCCAGTACAGCAGGAAATCAGGTATGGTGACACACTTGGGAGGTAGAGGTAGAAGGATCAGAAATTCAAGGTTAGCCTTGGCTATGGAGTGAGTTTAAGGCCAGTCTGGACCACACGAGACCCTGACTCAAAAATAAAAACAAAAACAAAAGGAAGGATGAGCATACATTAAAGAGAAAGATAGATAGATAGTCTTAGACAGGGATAAAATATAGACTGGTGCCTTTAATCCCAGCACTTGGGAGGCAGAGACAGGCGGATTTCTGAGTTCAAGGCCAGCCTGGTCTACAGAGTGAGATCCAGGACAGCCAGGGCTACACAGAGCAACCCTGTCTCGAAAAACCACAAAGATAGATAGATAGATAGATAGATAGATAGATAGATAGATAGACAGACAGACAGACTGGAAGATATGGGAAAGAAATGAGAAAGAGTCCAATGTTCTACTCTGGTAATACTTGCTCAGAAGGCAGCACGCCTAACTGGGGTGAGGAAGTCAGGAGCAGGAGGAGGTATGAGGAAGAGCAGAGCATGTCTGATGGATGGGAAAGCTATAATGAAACCCAAGGACAAGTTCCTGCCCTGCTGTGATCTGCTGTGCCACCCACCATTCATGTGTCCTGCCCACCATTCACAACCTCCAGCTGGATATGAAGCTCACGCCTGCAAACTCAGCACTTGAGAGGCAGAGGCAGGAGAACTGGTGCAAGCAGCAGGCCAGGCAAGCCTACACAGCAAGACCCCGTTTCAAGAACACCACAAAACGAGTTGAAGAGAAGGCTAAGAGGTGAAAAGGGTCAGGGCACTGATCTTACAGAGTCCTGAGTTCAGTTCCCAGCACTCACGTTGGCGAGTGGCTCACAACCTCTTGTAACTCCAGTTCCAGAGGATCCAACACCCTTTTCTGGACTCACATGTGAGCATACCCACACTGAGTCATACACACCCATAATTTAAAAAACAAAAACAACCGGAAGGTAAATTCTAGCCTCCAAGGCGATGCTATGAGAGTCAGAGTTATGAGTTAGTATATTATGGGCTAGGAGAGTGTGCAGAGCTTTTGAGAGGCCCCCTGAGAGCTAGAGACTCTGTCTACCACATGAGTGCACAGTAAGAAGCTACCTGTCATCACTGCAATGAACCAGGAAATGGTCCAGACAGAGGGAACTTTGACCTTAGACTTGCCAGCTTCCAGAACTGCAAGAAATAAGTTTATAGCTAATGGGTCACCTAGTTTATGGTGTTTTATGGTAGCCAAGGGAACGTAATAAGATAGGAAGGAAACTAAGGGCTTATTCCTGGAGGCCAACCCCCAGCTTTGGGAGTCTGAGACAGGAAGATCTTGAGTTCAAGGTCAGCCTAGGGTTTATAGAGACAGCTGTCTTTGTTTGTTTGAGATGACTAGTGAGGGTCTCGCTATGTAGCTCTGGCTGTCCTGGAACTTTCTATGTAGACTACAATGTAGACTGGCTTCAAACTCACAGAGGCCCACCTGTCTCTGCCTCCTGAGTGCTGGGATTAAAGGCATGCACTACCATGCCTGGCACAAAAATAAATAATACTTTAAAAGCATTTACTTTATATTTCTGTGTCTGTCTGTCTTCTGTCTGTCTGTGTATGTGTACATGCATATAAGTGCTGTCCATGAGACCAGAAAAGGCATTGGGTCCCGGAAGCTAGAGGTACATGTGCTTGGGAGCCACCTGACTTGTGGCTGGAATCTGAATCCAGGACCTCTGCAAGTGTACCACATGCTCTTAACCACCGAGCCATCTCGCTAGCCCTGTCATAATACATTTTAAAGATCCAAGTATAGTGATGTATGTCTATAGTCTAGAACTTGGGAGGCTCAGGCTAGAGAATCGGCACACAGTTCAGACCAGCAGGAGCTAACGGCAAATTCTGATCTGCCAGGGCTATATAAGAAAATCCTATCTCAAGAAACAAACAAAAAACCCAACAACAGCAGCAAACAAACAAACAAGGCAAGAGAGAACAGTTTTAATCAGTCATCTCTTGCAACACACGGAATCAAAAATTTTACAGTAAATAAGATAATATGGATAATTTCAAAGATGTTTGCCAACTTTGACTCCTCTAAGGTTAGAGAATCATAGTAGGCTATTGGCTGTTTCCAAATATTTTTTTTCTGAGATGTTTCCCAGCCTAACTTCAAACTCTTCTGAGTGCAATGACTACAGGCATGTAGTTCCAAACTCTTTTAAAGTTGTCACCATATCCAAATATTGTAATAATTACTGAACTACACACACACACACACACACACGCACGCACGCACACACACGGTTTATTTGTTTATTATTCTATGTGTGTGAGTGTTTTGTCTGCATGTATGAATATGCACCACATATATGGCCATTTCCCATGAAGGTCAGAAGAGGGCGTCAGATCTCCTGGAACTGGAGCTACAATTGGTTATGAGCCACTATGTGGGAATTGGGAACCAAACTCAGGTCCTCTGGAAGAGCAACCAGTACTTTTAACTGCTACGCAGCAATCCAGCTGAGAATGTATAGTTTTTGTTTGTTTGTTTGTTTGTTCATTTAATGAATTTATTTATTATATGTAAGTACACTGTAGCTGTCTTCAGATACTTTTTCTTCTCTCTCAGGCCCCGCTCACTCTGGCCCTGCTCTCTGTAGCTGTCTTCAGACACCACAGAAGAGGGCATCAGATCTCATTACAGATGATTGTGAGCCACCATGTGGTTGCTGGGATTTGAACTCAGGATCTTCAGAAGAACAGTCAGTGCTCTTAACTGCTGAGCCATCTCTCCAGCCCCAGAATGTATAGTTTTAATCTTGAAAATTGTATGTGCTTGTGGGTGGGCATCATCATGCACATGTCTCTTGTGGAGGTCAGAGGACTCTTGATGTATTTTTGAGGGGTTGCCTACACTTCTTTATCCCATTCTGGCTCCCAAATAAACAACACAAAGGCCTGTTAAGTTTATTAGCAAGCTTTAAGCACTATGACTGGGAAGGTTCTAAACTATCCTAACTATTCTAATTCTCTAAGCTACCTACATCCCAGCCACAGGCACCATGTTACTTGCAGGTTAAGTCTCACCCTGGCTTGCTCTGCTGCCTGTGTGTCCTCATGGCGAATTCCTTGGTGACCCGTTCATCAGGACTCTTCCTGGATCATCTGCCTTATGGTCACCTCTTCTCTCCCTTCCTCATGGTCCTCCTTCCTCTCTCTACCTGGGACCCCTGACTAGGTTCAGAAGTCCAGCCTTTCTATCTCCTCTGCCCAATCATTGGCTGTTCAGCCTTTTATTAACCAATCAGAAGTAATTTGGAATCATTCTTTGCACCACATTGATACAGGAGATTCTTCAATGTTCATAACAATGCCCGTGTCCAGACTATAAGTAGATCTCAGGGCACAGAAATTAGCCTCTGACTACACAGTGCACAAGACCCTCCTCCAACAGAGGACAGCCTACAGGAGCCAGTTCTCTGTTCCCACCATGTGTGTTCTAAGGATGGATCTTGGGTCTTTAAGCTTGGAAGCAATGCCATCTCACCAGCCCCAGAACTGTATTTCCAAGAGTACTTCACAGGCCTAGAAGTCCTTGCATGCCACTCCTCTTCGACGGCCACTTTGTTTTGTCCAACAGAGCCGTGAAACATACCTACTTCCCAAGATAGCTGACTCTTTTCATTGGAAAGTGAAAATGGCCAGCTCATTAGGAAGGATAGGATGAGAAGACCTTGAAAGGGATTTGCCAGTTTGATAGAGGTGTTTACAGGAGAACAGGAGGAAGTTGATGCTAGGAAAGTCAAGACAAGGCAAGGCAAGGCAAGGCAAATAGTTTGGAAGTGTGTTTGGGGGCTGGAGAGATGGCTCAATGGTTAAGAGCATTGGCTACTCTTCCAGAGGTCCCGAGTTCAATTCCCAGCAACCACATGGTGGCTCACAACCATCTGTAATAGGATCTGATGCTGTCTTCTGGTGTGTCTGAAGATAGTGACAGTGAACTCATATACATAAAATAAGTAAATAAATATTTTTTTAAAAGGAAAAAAATTTGATTTTATGTTGCTGCAGTTGGAGAAGAGAGATCATGGTTTTAAAGTGTGGTGGAGGAGCCAGGTGTGGTGGTGCACACCGCGAATCCCAGCACTGGGGAGGTAGAAGCTGGTAGATCTCTGAGTTTGAGGCCAGCCTGGTCTACAGAGTGAGTTCCAGGACAGCCAAGGCTACACAGAGAAACCCTATCTCAAAAAACAACCAAAGTATGATGGAGAGCAAAGTCAGATTCTGAGGAAGCAGAGTATTGACTGCTTCGTATGGCCAAGCAGGATTTCTTTTCTTGATTTTGCCTGTGCTTCCAACAGCCTGTGCCTTTCAGTCCTCTTAGTGCTTGGCCCAGAGGTCCCACCTCTATTATGAACACTCAAGATGAGAGGAGGAGGGCTGGAGAGATGGCTCAGCGGTTAAGAGCACTGACTGTTCTTCCAGAGGTCCTGAGTTCAATTCCCAGCAGCCACATGGTGGCTCACAACCATCTGTAATAGAATCTAAAGCCCTCTTCTCATGTGTCTGAAGACAGAGACAATGTACTCATATAGATAAAATAAATCTTAAAAAAAAATTATGGTGGGAGAATGTCTATGAAGAATTCAAGATCAGCCTTACCTACATTGTGAGTTCTAGGCCAACCTGGGCTAAAAATAAAAACCCATCTAAACATAAATAAACAAATAGAGATAAAAAGGTACAGGAAGCTGAGTATGAGGGTAAGTCTGTCTTAGTGACGAATGACAACACAGGACACTAGGGCACAGACAGTTTCCATAAGACAGGACCCAGGCCAGAACAAGATTTCTCTGCATATCCCTGGCTAGCCTGGAGTTCTCTGTGTAGATCCGCTGGCTTAGAAATCACAGAGATCCACCAGCTTCTGCCTCCCAAAAGCTGGGATTAAAGGTGTGTGCCACCACACCTGGCTACATCTTTTGTTTTTTTTGTGCTTTTTGTTTTTTATTTTTTGAGACAAGGTTTCTCTGTGTAGCCCTGGCTGTCCTGGAACTCACTCTGTAGACCAGGCTGGCCTCGAACTCAGAAATCCGCCTGCCTCTGCCTCCCAAGAGCAGGGATTAAAGGCATGAGCCACCACTGCTTGGCTTACATCTTCTGTTTTAAGACACCAGATTTGAGATCATAGAAATTAGCACAGTCTCCCCAGGCAAAGAGTCCTTTCACCTAAGAAGCTTGTCATTACCCCTGAGAGTTAGAAGCTGAAGTCACTTGCCGTAGCCAGACCAAAGTACAGACAGACGTTTGATAGAGATTCTGTCAGCTTCTTTATGCTGCTGTAACAAGTTGCTACAAACCCGAAGGCAGAAACAATTCATTCCCATTACCTTAGCCAAAAGGCCACTGGGCCAAGATCAAAGTGGCAACAGGATGTGGAGTGTAGGCCCAGGAGGATGATCTGTTCCTTTCTTCTTCCAGCTCTGGTAGCTGCCAGCTGTCATTGGCTTGTGACCTCACCATATCCATTGTTAAGGCCAGCATCTTCATATTTCTCTATCAGATGTTGCCTTCTCTCCATGTACCAAATCACCCTTTGCCTCTCTCTTCTAAGGATGTATGTAGCTGCATTTAAAGCCCTCTCGAACAATGCAGGATGAACTGTACTCGAGCTAGAAATGATGGCTCACACCTGTAATGCCAGTACTTGGAAGACAAAGGTAGAGGGATTACTACGGGTCTGGGGCCAGCCTGTCTAGTGTTCCAGAATAGCCAGGTGTATTAGTTACTTTTTCATTGTTGTGCCAAAACACTGTGGTCAAGACAACTTATTTAATTTGGGGCTCGTGCATACAGTCCATGACCATTATGGCAAGAAGTGTGATAGCAGGAAGATATGGCCCTGGAGCAGTAGTTGAGAGCTTACATCTGATCCACAAGAGAGAGAGAGAGAGAGAGAGAGAGAGAGAGAGAGAATATATGAAGTGGGCATTTGAAACCTCAAAGCCCACCCCTAGTACACATCTTTTCTGACAAGGCCACATCTAATTCATCCTAAACAGTTCTATCAACTGTGGACCAAGCATTCAATTATATGAGCCTATGTGGCTCATTCTCATTCAAAATATCACATCAGGAGTATATAGTGAGACTATGTCTCAAACAAACAAACAAATGTATAAGAAAGATATCTTTAGGGGGCTGGAGAGATGGCACAGTGGTTAAGAGAACTGACTGCTCTTCCAGAGGTCCTGAGTTCAAATCCCAGCAACCACATGGTGGCTCACAACCATCCTAGTATCTGAAGACAGTTACAGTGTACTTACATATAATAAATAGATAAATCTTTTTTAAAAAGATATCTTTAATTATACAGGACTATATAGTAAGACCCTTTCTCAAATAAATAAATTACAAGAAAGGTATCTTTAGTTATACCTGAAAACTTTTTTCTCTAGGGGAAACATGTGCAATCTGTGACCCAGGGGTCATATACAGCTAAGAATAGACATGCATGTTGACCAATTATAAATTATAAACTTCAAAATTATGGGTTTTCTTTTCTCTCTCTCTCTCTCTCCACAGTTCTCCAGTGGGACCCCACAGATCACGTGTGGCCATCAGAAGACAACTCTTGGGAGTCAATTCTCTCATTCTGCCCTGAGTTTGAGGCATTGAACTTGGGCAGCTGGTACACAGTAAGGGCCTTTGCCCTCTGAGTCTCGGCAGCCTGAAAACAGTCTTCCTCCCCTTTGTAAACAGAAAGGCTGAAATGAACCTGCGCGGTGGTGACACACCGCTGTGGGGGCGCCCGGCAGGGCTTTCCACCCCGGCATGCCGGTTCCCAGCTGGAACACACCGCTGCTATTCAGCTGACCCACAGGACAACTGGAAGCCAAACCTTTCTCCTCATCACCTCCTCCGCCCCCTACCGGGAGCTTTCCTGCTGTTTCTGCGTTCCGGATGGAATGGACACTGGTGCTGTCTGGTGCCAGGACATAAAAGCTGGGCAAGCCAGTGGACAAAATGTGAAAGAGTTTGGTAAACATGTGAGGGAGACTGGGGTGGACAGACAAGTCCAGACCTGCCCTATTCGGCAGGAAATGTTGCCTAGAATGTCCTCTCTTCTCCCGCAGATGGTGAGAGGGCAGCAGCCACCTTAGGCAGCTGTGACCCTGTGCTAGATGGAACTCTGCAGCTGACACAGGCTGCTTCAGGATATTTAACTCACTGAAGAATGAAGGGACTTTTAATTCCGGAGAACAAGGGCCTGGGTTTCTATGGTGCAACCTCCGCTGTTTTTGCACAGCTATACCCAGGCAAGCCACAACCTTCCCTCCCACAGTTCCCTTGGCTGTAGATTGTAAAGCTTGTCTCTCAGGAGTAGTGAGTGGGGCATTAGCTGGAAAGATAACTCCATGCTGCTACCTGCAGTAAACTGAACAGTTTTTGTCAGAGATCTCAGTGCTCAGGAAGCCAGGACTCTTAACTTCACCACAGAAAGGTGTTTTGGGATGAATCAATATGAAGCAGAACTGGAGTTGATTAAGAAGAGAGATATTTTGAAAATATGTGAGTCAGTGTGTGTGTGTGTGTGTGAGTGTGTGTGAGTGTGTGTGTGTGTGTGTGTGTGTGAGAGAGAGAGAGAGAGAGAGAGAGAGAGAGAGAGAGAGAGAACAGATGGAAGCCAGAAGTCAATGTAAGGTGCTTTCCTTAGTTGCTCTCCCTTTTGAGACAGGATCTCTCACTGAACCCGGAACTCATCGGTTCAACACAGCTAGCCGTCCAATAGGCTCTGCGGACCTATTTGTCCATGTACCCTGCTGTAACTGGAGGTAGAGGTGTGTGCCTCTGTGCCGGGCTTTACTGATCGAGCCAGATCCACAGCCCCAGAAAGATTTTTGGTTTTTTTGGTTTTCAAGACAGGTTTTGTCTCTATAGCTCTGGCAATCCTGGAAGTTGCTCTGTAGACCAAGCTGCTGGCCTAGAACTAAGTGCTCCAGTGCTAGGATTAAAGACATGACTACCACGCCTGGCCAGAAAGAGAATTTTATCTTGATTAATGGGATTAACAGGACGGTGTTCAGAGAAAGAAGGAGATATAGCCAAAAGCATGGCTCTGCACTTCCCAGGATCATCACAATTCAGTGTCTTTACAATAGCCATATATACAAATTTGGTGGCTCCTGAAATTCCGTCTTTAAAGTTTGCTAAGGGGCTGGAGAGATGGCTCAGCAGTATTTACTGCTCTCACAGAGGACCCAGGTTTGATTTCCAGCACCCATATCACATGACTCACAAACACCTCTAACTCCAGTTGCAGGGTGTCAGTACCCTCTGGCCTCCATGGGGACCTGCTTGCACGTGGTACACATAAACTCACACAGCCTCACACACATAGACATAACTTTAAAATGAATTTAGACCAGGGAGGGTTGAGCTCAGCTCTTGGGAGGCAGAAGAGGCAAATTTCTGTAAGTTTGAGGCCAGCCTGGTCTATATACTGAACTCCCTACCAGTCAAGACTACATAGTGAAACTCTATATCAAACAAATAAGAAACAGAATTTGGGCTTAGTATGGTGGGCATATGCCTGTAATCCCAGCAATCAGGAGGCAGAGGTAGACAGAACTCTATGAGTTCAAGGCCAGTCTGGTCTACATAGTGAGTCCATGTCTCAAAAAACAAAATTACTAAGAATTTTAATAATTGATTATCAGCTTTTTAAAGGAGGAAGATACGGAGACCACACAGTGACTCCGATTTCCCAAGAATCACCACTTTTTTTAAAAGACGGGGTTTTATTATGTGGCCCTGGCTGTTCTGGAACTCATTATATAGACCAGGCTAGACGTGAGTTCATAGAAATTTGCCCGCCTCTGCCTCATGAATGCAGAATTAAAGGTGTGTACCGCTTCCGCCCTGAGAGAACCACCTTCTCTTGGGCAGTCCCAATTATCAGAGAAGGAAATGTCAAATGACACAGAGAGTTATTTCTTTGTTTGTCCTGGTTGTTTTAAACAGAGAGTTCTTTCTTTCTTTCTCTCTCTCTCTTTTTCTTTCTTTCTTTTTTCTTTTTTCTTTTCCAGGCAGGGTTTCACTCTGTAGCTCTGACTGTTCGGAACTCACTACGTAGACCAGGCTGGACTCAGACTCACAGAGATCCACCTGCTGGGATTAAAGGCAAGCACCACTAAGCCTGGCTGGGACAGGCTTAATTCTCTGCTAAATACAGCTTTGCTGACAACTGTGGGACAACTGATGGGAAATGGCCAACAAAAGTCACTTCTAGCAAGAAAATCTGCTCCCCACAGAAAGAGCCAAGCATTCTGGGAGAATATGGTTTAAGCAGGGAATGGTAAACACGTCAGGATTAGTCACACTCTGTCCTGCTTCCTGAGCACGTGAAAGTGGCTGCTGAAAGGTTTACAGACACGACCTTGGCTCCCTTACTTCTTATGGACAGTGTGATGATTCCTGCTCATATATGTGCAGAGACTGGAGGGCAGATGATCCAAAGTCTGGATCGGAAACGGGATTCACACACTGATCAGTCACCTGGGTTCTTATGCTTATATTGTTCAGGAGAAAGCAAACTCACGGCTTATAAGTGGCGGCAAGCTATACACATTTGGAAGGATCAATACTTATCACGTAGGTGGGAAGACGGTCGCACAAACTTTCAAAAAAAGATTTATTTTATTTTCTTTTGTGTGTGTGTGTGTTGTGTTTTGGTTTTGTTTGTTTGTTTGAGACAGGATTTCCTGTGTAGTCCTGGCTTTCCTGGAGCTCACTCTATAGATCAGGCTGGCCTAGAACTCAGAGATCTGCCTGCCTCTGCCTCCTAAGTGCTAGGATTAAAGGCATGCACCACCACCGACAGGATTATTTTATTCTTGATCATGTGTATGTGTGTATGCAGGTATTGTACACATGAGTGCAGGTGGCCTCAGAGGCCAGAGGAATCAGATTCCATGGTGCTGAAGTTATGGGTGACTATGAGCTGCCAGATGTAGGTGCTGGGAATTGAACTCAGGAACTCTGGAAGAGCAGTATAAGCTCTCAATGGCTGAACCTTCTCTCCAGTCCCATCACAGAAGTATTTTAGGAAAAGAGGAAAATGGTGCTGGCATTTTCTATGAGATCCCTCTGGTGGCAATGGGGTGGACTGAAATTGGACAGGAGGGCTGGAGATCAGTTAGACTGTGGCTGAGACACAGGCTTATGGGTAGTGGAATCACCACTTGCCTCTGAGCTTTGATATGCTAGTGTGGTCTGCAGAACTGCAACCTGGGTGACACCTTGAGCTTGTCGGAAACACAGACTTGTGAGACTCACCCTGACTCCTGTCAGTAAGTGCTTTAAAACCTGGCTTGTGTTGATACAGCTCCTTGGACTTGTCATTTGGCCCAAATCATGGATCCTTCTAAGAATCAGAGGAAAGTCAAATGTGGCAGAGGAAAAATGTGCATATGTGTATGGACATAGTAAAACTTGAAGGGGATCTATAGAGGAACATCAGGGTCTTCTCTTCACATGGCAGGGTCTGAAGAAATCCCTCTTAGCAGTTTAGAGGGGGGAGGGGGGACTGGTAAGGAGTTGGCAGTTCAAGAAAATTTTAGGCCTGAAATACAGGTTGTTGTTTTGGGTGTCTGTACAGAGCCCAGGCAAGGCTCCGCTGTGGCCTTTGCTGTTGGGAGTGGGGGTTGGGGGGCAGACTGTTCCCATACCCCCTCATCTCCTTAGCATTGTTCTCCCAAACCTCTGGTGATCTGAGCAGATACCCTGGAGAGACAAAACGGGGCCCACCCTGGCTTCCTTGGGCAGGACAGGGCCTGGCTGTATGTTTTTCTTTAGTTTCAGAAAAGCCAAAATTAGCCTCTCTGTTGTTTCTTTTCTCAGGAGCCTCTCTAAATTGTATCTCAGGAAAGGATTATTGTGCTCTGGGGACCCTATCTTATCGTGGGGTGTGGCAGTGGCAGAGGTTGGGGGGGGGGTAAGAGGAAAATGGTCTTTGACAAATTGGTTCAATTTGGACAATCACATGACTTCCCACCACATAATGCCCACCCCAGCTTTAGTAAAGCTAATATGTCAATTCCCAAATATTTAGCCAAGTGAGAGACCTAAGAGAGCTGGGGAGCAATTAGGTTTAAAGCACAACCATGTGGATAAACCCCTTTGCTTTTTCTGTCAGTGGTGACACCAGGGAGGCTCTGGCTGTGGGACTTGTACATTAGTAACTTTAAAGGATTGGAAACACAGCGGTGGCAGCCTGACTGTTAGGGGCATTCACCACCTCTTCTTGGGGAGAGCAGTTTCTGTCTGAGGTGTGGGCTCTGGAGGCTGGAGCATTGGAGCCAAGTGTGTGTCTCAACATCGGCTGGGGTCCCTTGCTGACCCGTTCTGAGGAGATAAGAAATTACTCTTATGGCAAAAACTGCTCAGAAAACAAAAATCACGTGTGGAGAGCCAGGGAACAAAATGTGAACTGAATTGTCAGAGCTGAATGTTTCACACAAAGAATTCAAGGCATGACCAGGCATTTGCCCTTATGCAACCTTCAAACACTCCTGGTCTGCTGAGAGGGAGCGAGCGAGCGTGAATTCCTGCTGACCTCACTCAGCCTTGCTCAGCTTGCCACCAGGGGACATTCGGGGGGACAAGGCTGGGGATGGGCAGCAACACGTGAGAACGAGCGTTATCGATGGGGAACACTTCTTCCTCGTGCTCATTCGGTCATCTGTCTGATATGCCTGTGGGTGGAGGTGGGCAGGAGGGAAGGGAGTGTCCAGAAAAGAGCCATGAGGTCATCGGAGCACCAGGCTTCCCTAGCAGACCACGAGCCACAATTGTCTTCCTGGCTTGGATTCCCAGGGGCTGTACCTCCGCTCCCACACTTGCTGGGATTCCCGATTTGGATCTACATATTTTCTTCCATCTCAGACTATGACCTGACAGCCAGACAGGCAATATATTATTTGTCAAGAGATTTGAAATTTATCTGAAAAGTGCAGCTTGTTTTCAGCTTTGCTGACAGCTCAGATGTATTGGACCCTATCTGAGAGCTATTCCTGCCGCATAACCCCCTAGCTAGGCAGCCCTCCACCCGCCCTGCCCAAGCCCTCTCCACTTCTGTCCTTACTAGGATTGGGGATTCCTCCCCATTCCTCCACCCCTGATATCACTGAATCAGTATTACTGGTGGGAAACCTAGACCTGAGAATCCACTGTGAGCATGATACCCTCAGAGACATTGCAGCCCGTGTGTGTGTGTGTGTGTGTGTGTGTGTGTGCAGGTGATCTGAGAGCTGACTTAGCTCCAGTCTTTGATAGATTCTACTGTGGACCACAGTGTGTGTAGAAGTGTGCAGCAGCAAATGAATAAGCCTTCCCTCTCTACAAGCGACCTTCAACAAGGCTCAATCCTCCTGACACACTGACCCTTTTTCCTGGCTGCATAGAGGTTTTTGCTGGGTTTTGAACAACTGCCCATCACATGGTTTCCAAGAAGCAATCAGGCATGTGGGAGATTTTCTCCTTTCTTACAGAAACAAACACCTGCTTTGGAGTCCCAGGTATCTGCTTCCTCAGGAGTACAGGTGTTGGTAGTCTTGCAGGAGTGCCTCTTAGAGCAGAAGTTTTTAACCAGTGAGGGACTTCTGGGGGACAGGTGGGGTCAAACAACCCTTTCACAGGGGTCACCTAAAACCATTGGAAAACACAATTCAGAACAGTAGCAAAATTACAGTTATGAAGTAACGAGGGAAATAATCTTGTGCTTCGGGTCACCACATGAGGAATTTGCTTTAAAGGGTCACAGCATCAGGAAGGTTGAGAACCATTGATTTAGAGACTTAATAGGAACCACTAGATACAGTCTTCGGAACAGAAGTCAGGACTTACAGGACATTTTCTTTAAAAGAACAATTGCACTGTCTGAGAATCCGGATGTGTTGCCATCCTAAGGTTCCAAGGTAGTCAAAGAAAAGCTGCAGCCACCTCAGGGAGGGGAAAGCCTACCTAGAGAGGAGGTTTGGCTCGGTGAGCTGGAACCTGACATTTGGGAGAGGAGCCTCTGCAGGTGAACTACTGTGACACTCAGTGGGAGTTCCCTTAGCCAAGGTCAGCAAAGACCAAAGCTGCCCTGACAGCCTGTGGGGCCAGCTGAAGGCACAGTAGGATCAGTGTCCAACAGTGACACCCTGAGGCAGCAAGTCGTCACAGCAGAGGTAACAACAACTAATATTTGTTGGTTTTTACTTAGCCATCACTGATCTCTTTCTATTCATACTTAATATGTCCTGCTTTGTCCTATGTGCCTTTTTATTGTTCATACTTATTGATTGATTCATTGTGTTTGGATGTATACACTCATCAATAGATATACTTTATATAGCTTCCATAGTAATTTACTAGGAATATTTGTGTGTGGACTTGCTATGTAGCAGTCTGGCCTTGAACCTCTGATCCTCCTGCATGGGTTATGGGCACACACCACCACACTGGCAAACGTTCAGTCTCTCCTGTGGAACTAGAAAAACAAACAGGAAATGACATTTCTACCCTCAGAATTTGCAAAAAGGTAAACGCAGTTATGGGGTCCCTAACCCAGTCACTAAATCAGAATACACGAAGGGTTGAGCCAGGAAACGTGAATGAAATCTAAACTGAGAACAAACCACAGGTAATTCGGGTGCAGGGCCAGGGTGGAGGACTGTTGTCTTAATTTAATCATGGTCACAACCCACAACGAACAGGCAGTCCCATTTCCAGGAACTGTCTAGTTTGCTTAGAGAGAAGCTTCTGGCAGAGCGTGGCTGAAACTGCCTTTATGTCATAAAGGGACAGGGAATTGCACACATACATGTGTGAGACATGTATGCACCCATGTGTGAGACATGTATGCACCCATGTGTGAGACAATATGTATACACCCACGTGCTCTGGGCTCTTGACCTCTCTACTTGGAAGATCACAATCAGTTCTCCAAAGACAGACTTAAAGATCTTATCTTTGGTAAATGGATATCCTTGGCTTCCCTGCTCTGACTTTCAACTGCCCAGCCTCTCCTCTGGGCACTATGATCTCATCTCCAGATGACACAGCCCAGGACTGGGTGTTATTTATACTCCTTCCAGACCCAGCAGGGTGGCCTGGACACACTAACCCCTCAGAAAGTGTTAGCTGACAGCTAGAGAGATGGCTCAGAAGTTAAGAGCACTGGTTGCTCTCCCAGAGGACCCTGGTTTAATTCCCAGTACCCACATGATGGCTCACAACTGTCTGTAACTCCAGTTCCTGGAACTGGCACCTTTACACACACATACATGCAGACAAAAACATCAGTGCATATAAAAATAAATAAAATTTTAAAAGTGTTAGTTAAATGGATATAAAGGAAGAGAAAAGCCAGAGAATATGAAGTGATAAGAAAAAGGAGCAGAAATGTGACCTCATTCACAGGCTAGCCAGTGAAGCCTTACTTACTGTTGGCCCCTTGAGAGAATTCGACCTTTGTTCTGCACTGTGACAGCCCGTTGGAGCACTGGCCTGTCTCCCAGTAACTGTGAGTACAGGGAGAGGTGAAATTGTAGTTTTACTAAGCAACATTCCTTGTCTCATAACCCCGTGTGACGGGAAGATACCTCATTTTACAGCCGAGGAAGCAGAGGAAGGTAACAAGCAGAGCTTGGGTGTAGCTCAGGGTGCTTGCAAGCATTCCCAAGCACCGGTTCCCTTTCTGCTCAGTGGGATCTGCTCTGTCCCTCTGATTCTGCCACTAAGGCCAACATCTCAGACTGATGGTTATTGTTTGTCAGCCTGACAGGATTTAGAAGTGCTGTAGCAGCACACCTCAGGGAGACTGAGGGTGTTTCTGGCAAGATTTATCAGAGTAGGGCAGACCTGCCCTGAGGGTGGTTGGCTCCATCCCCATGGTCTGGAGTCCTGGACTAAATAAAAAAAAGAAACTTAGCTGAACCCAGCATTTACTTCCCTGGGCTTCCTGACTGTGCATGGAAGGTGAACAGTTGTCCTGATGCCATGTCCCCAACCCCTACAATGAGGAACTGCATCCCTTCAAATTGTGACCCAGGTAACACACTGTGTGGCTCAGCTCACAAATCTCAGGGTCTCCTCAATCCTGTATGCTCCCAATTTTAATCATATATATGCCTGGATAACAAAAATGTACTTGAGCATTAAAAGACAACCAGGTGAGTTTTAAGGAGAAGCAGAACTGGTCCTGAAAATGGGGAAAACCCGAACAAATGAAAGGCTTTGTGCTGGAGATAGTGACAGCGGAGTTCTCTTTGTGATGTTTTGGAGTTTAAAGGGCTCTTCCATTGCTTCTTAGGAGTCTGCATTTTCTAGCAGGCAGAAGAGATAGACATATGCGAGATTAATTAATGCAAGATTAATAGTGACAGCCAGGTCCAGTGGCTCACACCTCTAATCTCGGTAACGAGGAGGCAAAGACAGGAGGTTCAAAAGCAGCCTGCGCTACAAAGGGAGTCTGAAGTCAGGACTATACAGTAAGAGTGTCTCAAAAACAGAAAGAGGGAAGGGAGGGAGGGGGAGAAGGAGAGGTAGGGAGAAAGGGGGGAAAGGAGGAAGGGAGGGAGGAAGGGAGGGAAGGAGGGAGGGAGGGAAGAAGGGAGGGAAGGAGGGAGGGAGGGAGGAAGGGAGGGAAGGAGGGAAGGAGGGAGGGAGGGAGGGAGGGAGGGAGGGAGGGAAGGAGGGAGAAAGGAGAAAAGGAGCAGGCCAGAGCCAGCTGGGGACCCACCAGGTCCTGACCCACCAGACAGCGTTATGCCTCATCCAGGCCGCTCTGCTGGGGTTGGAAGCTGCCCTGCGTTTTATTGTATATTATCTTATCTCAATAGGAAAAGGCACTTGAGGGAGAGAATTTCCTTGTCTGGACGCTCCAGGCTTCCCGTTTGTCCAGTCCATCCTCACCATTCACAGTCACAGAGGCATCTGATCCAGCTCTCCCCAAGTACCTCATCCAAGTCACAGGGCCTGTTGTTTTCTCGGCCTGGCCTGACAGTATTGCTTTGCTTGGCACCCAGCCACACATGGGAAGCTGCTAAAAAGTGGCTCCTGGTCACCTAACTCTTTCCTCCGAGGAAACTGAGGACTTTAAGGCCTTGCTGGCAAGTGTGATTGATGTCCCAGAGAGCCTTCTCCATAGGGCTAGCACTGAAAACCTTCTTCTGTTAAGTCTTTACTTTCTCCGACGGCTTCCTTTGAAAAGAGTCAGTTTATAGGAAGAGCCAGAGGTGGTGGCACACACCTGTGAGTGGCCATATGTGTGCTGGAAATTGAACTTGGGTCCTCTGCAAGAATAGCCAGTGCTCTTAAACACTAGCCATCTTTCCAGCCCTGTTTTTTAATTTTTTAAAGCCATGTGAGGATGAGGAATTCAACTAGTAAAATTAAACTCAGAGACTCACGTTATGAGGATAGATCATCTACTCAAGTACAAGCCCAAATGCTTTCACAGTAATTTAAGTGTGCTCTTCAGTTAGAGTTCCCTTTCTTTCATTTTTAGACTTGCTCTCACATCTAAATATAGAATAACTCTGGCTGGCCTTGAACTCACCATGCTTGCCACACTGGCCTCAGACTCACAGAGACCCACCTGCCTTCGCCTCCTGAGAGTCAGAATTAAAGGTGTGCACCAACACACCTGGCATGCTTTACGGTTTGTTTGTTTGTTTTTGTTTTTTTTTTTTAAGTTTAATGCAAAATATCATGTCTTCATTAAAGTACAATTCTTATTTATTTATTTATTTTATGTATGTGAGTACACCGTCACTGTCCTCAGACACAACAGAAGAGGGCATCAGATCCAATTACAGATGGTTGAGAGCCACCATGCGGTTGCTGGGAATTGAACTCAGGACCTCTGGAAGAGCAGTCTCAGAGCTCTTAACCGCTGAGCCATCTCTCCAGCCCCTAAAGTGCAATTCTGAATCTCCCCAAATAGGTAATTTTGTGTCCTACCCCAAAGTGCTGAGGATTGAACCAGGGCTTCATTACAAATAGCTTAAAAGTGATTATCTGGTGAAGCATGATCACGCCTATAATCCAAAACCTCGGGTGATTAAGACAGAAGGATTGACTTCCAATCCAGCCTGGCTGACATAAAAAGCCACAGGCTGAGCTATTTAGCAAGATCCTGCCGCACAAACAAACAAGCAAAAAGGTCCTGAAAATACAATGTTTCTCAGTGTCCCTAGGTTGCCTGTAAGAAAATAATTTGAGAAGCTAGAATCACACAGCCCTGTCCAGACCTAGGAAATCATCAGAGAGGAGGTTCAGCGCCTGTACCTGAGTGTCAGAACTTTAGGAAAGACCCATTCAGTAAGTGCTAGCTGGCCAGAACCTCCAGGACCTGCGAAACGGCTCTTGTCTTATGCAGCCATGCAGCCATGCGTACTGGGACCGCAGGGTGGTGACAAGTGTCTTGGAGCTTTTGTTTTGGTTGTGGCACAAGAGGATCCCCTGGCTTGCACAAAAGGCTCCATGTACTGGACACTTGCAGGATGAGAAGGATGGAGGAAACCATCCAGTTCAGGGCAGAGCAACAGAGATTGCCAGGCTGTGTCAAAGGCTGATGATAGTCAGAGGGGGCTCAGGTCCACGTGACCTGGGAACTCAGGAGCTGGGATCTAGCTAGGGAATTACCAGGGGGTCCTGGTAGGAAGCCTCAACAGCAACTCTGAATGTGTAGCAGGTTGTTTCTACCTTCCAATCTGCTGATGTCTCTGTCTAACTACTGTGACTCCTAACCTGTGCATAATGGAAGCTGGAGGTAAGCTTGCTAAGAAATTTACAACCTTGGCAGTTGTGGCTGGAAAGCAGGTTGAAGTCTGGGGATGAGGCTACATAGTGCTTCACATAAGGTGCTTGCCTGTAAGGGGCATGAGTGGAGATCATGCTATGCCCTGCACTAGGTCACTCCACAGTGTGTGAAACAGTGGCTTTCAGGCTGTGCCTTGCCACATGTAACTCTACTTTCCAAGCATCATTTGGCTCGATTCTGAGTGCATATGCAGAGGCAGGGTGACTCTGTGCCATGTTGTACATGAGAATACTAGCATGAGTCCAGCAACACTCATGAGGCACAGATTTAAAAAAGAACTTATTCATGTATAAAATGTTCAAAGTAAGTTAGGAACGTAGGATCACGTGGGTGTGATTAAATCCTTATTTGGAAAACCAGGCCCAACCTAACTTTTGAAACACACTAGACCACCTTCACCCAGATTACATAAAAAGGACACCCAACGGGGCAACACCAATGACCTCTCTACTAGGGCCCCACTCCTCACTACAGGATTCCTCTGTGTATTTCTGGCTGTCCAGGAACTAGAACATCGACCTGCCTCCTCCTCCTCCAGAGTTAAAGGCACGCACCACCACCGTTCAGCTGTCACCCAAGTTTCTACTGTCCCCAGAGTTCCAGCTCAGCTCAGTCTTTACTGCTAGAATTGCCATTGTCAGTCCATCTGCTCACCTGACTTAGTCAGGCCCTTTACCTCCCCTCCATGGTTCTGATCTGAGCCTCTGCAGTGAGGCTGGACCCTGTGATCCTATGGCTTGGCTCTCTGACTCTAGCCTAATGTCCAGACTGTGTTTCTTAGCGTCTATCTACCACCTGTCATAGCTGCATCTGTACAGCTCTCTGTCTCTGCCTCCAGTAAAACCTCTGACTCTGCCCCCCCCCCCCACACGCTGTAACTGCTGCTTAACCCACACATACAATATACAAACATCTACACTGTGGTGTGGGAGCGTGGTCTGAGAGTTAGTACTAGCAACTAAGATCCAGATAATAGAACTTGTGTTTGCTGATTGTCTGATACCAAAGGAAATCTAAACTTCCAAGTAACTTTTAAATGTACCGTTGATACGTGCAAAGACACCGCTGAAGGCAAAATACCCAAAAGAAGCTGAAAGTGAACTGTTGGGAATGCAAGGGCAAAATGCCATTGTTTTCCTTATAAACTTTGGCACGATCTGATTTTCTTTTGTTAAATCATGCACCTGCATTTGTGTGGGGGGGGGGGGGGCTTGGTTTTTCGAGACAGGGTTTCTCTGTGTAGCCCTGGCTGTCCTGGGACTCACTCTGTAGAACAGGCTGGCCTCGAACTCAGAAATCCGCCTGCCTCTGCCTCCCGAGTGCTGGGATTAAAGTCATGAGCCACCACTGTCCAGCTGCATTTTTGTCTTTTAAAAAGAGTTGAATGCACTTAGGTAGAATGGTTTGCAGTATAGCTTCGGGCTATTGGTCAGTCGCAAACACACAGACTAGCCTTATACTATATATAAGTCGCAAATATACACAATAGCCCTAGAACTATCTTTTAACATCCCCCATCCCCCAATGGGGAGACACTTAAGTTAAGTCAGCGGTGCCCAGGCAGAGAAGGCCAGGAGCCCGGGAGCTAGGGTTCCACTGGGCGGAGCCTGCACTGCTCGCAGAGGTGGCAGCGGCCGCGGCAGGATGGTGCGCATGCGCCCGCCGCTTCCCCTGCTCCCCCACCCCCACCCCCCGGAAGTGCCCGGCTATGGAGCAAACCGATTGGAGTTGTTATCCTGGTTCTGTCCCGCTTTGTGCGGCCCTGCTGCTGGAGGACACTACTTGCTATTCCCCGAGGGCCGTCGAGGGTGAGCCTCGGAAGTCGGAAGTCAGAAGACACGCAGCAACCTACACGAGAGAGACTGGCCCCTCAACCATACCCTGCGGAGTAGGAAGAAATGCCCTGGCCTCCGCCACGAACGGCGTCTGTTGCCCGCAGGGTTCCTGTGTGACTGGAGCAGGAACCTAGGACTTTGATGACCTGGCTACTCAGAAACCGTAGTCCCAATCCAGCGCCTTATTTGGCTGTCAGATTTAGGCAAACAGAAAGCAGATGTTCTTAGACGTTCTTCGGTTATGGCGATTGAAACCAGAACATGACCTATTTTAGGCTCGCGCTTTACCTCTGAGCACAGCTCCGTCCCATTTGATTTAAAAAAAAAATTCCACCTTTGAGACTGGGTTTTGCAAAAATTACCCAGGCTGTCCCGGAGCTTGGCGATCTTGCCAGCCAGCTTTCTCAGTCTGGAATAACTGGGATCACAGGCCAGTGTCACCAGTCCCTGCTATATGTATCGTTTGAGCTAGCACCAGTCTTGAACTTGTCAGAGATGATCTCTCACTGATTAAAGAGCTTTGAACACTACAGCACATCTGGGTTGGTTGGAAGCAGAGCCCCCTCTGTCCATGCATGGTCTTTTAATTTCAGAAAAAGATAAGAGGTGGAAGAGAGTTGATAAGGGTCTTCGCAGGCAGATGGGAAGGAGCGGGGAAAGAACATGCAGGGAACTTGAAAAGTGTCGTGAAGGGTTTGACCCTTTTTTGATACTAGAAATTGAACCCGGGGTCCTGTGCATGTTAAGTATTTACTAATCCACTCGGCTATATTTTACGCCTAGAGTATTTATCTCAAACCAGTAATAAAATTTAAGCAGATTGGGGAGCGAAGTAGCTGGTAAAACTGTTTTGCTGCCCAGAACCCACATGGTGGAAAAAGAGAACTGACACCTGCAAATTGTCATCTGGACCTCCATACATGCTCCGTGGTTCAGGTGCAACATACACAAGTTGTTAAAAACAACAAAAATAAGCCAGGTGTTGGTGGTTTACACCTCTAATCCCAGCATGCTCGGGAGGCAGACCTCTGTATTCGAGGCCATACAGAGATAGTTCCAGGACAGCCAGGGCTACACAGAGAAACCCTCTCTCACCGGGCAGTGGTGGCACAGGCCTTTAATCCTAGAACTTGGGAGGCAGAGGCAGGTGGATTTCTGATTTCGAGGCCAGCCTTGTCTACAGAGTGAGTTCCAGGACAGCCAGGGCTACACAGAGAAACCCTGTCTTGAAAAGAAGAAGAAGAAAAGGAGGAAGAGGAGGAGGAGGAGGAACCCTCTCTCAGGTAAACCAACCAACCAATCAGTTAAAAAATAATAAGTAAATAAAACATATTTTCAAGGTGTATATAATTTACCTTCATACAGTACATCTTCCTGGGTGTGTATAAAGATGTTAGTCTTATGTGTGAACTGCTGACTGGCATAGTCGTAAAAAATAAAAAGGAAGTCTAACTTCTTTCATGCTGGGGATGGAATCCAAGGGCCCATGCATGCTAGCCAAGTGCTCTACCATTGACCTGTAATCATCCCCAGCTCATTGGTGGTTATTTTGGTTTTGTTTTGTTTGAGATAGTGTCTCATTATGTTGCCCTGGCTGTCCTGGGACTCACTCTGTACACCAGGCTGGGCTTGAACTCACAGAGATCCTTTTGCCTCTCTCTCCCAGATGCTGGTATTAAAGGAATGAGCCATCACACCCAGCCTGGTTTGTGGGTCTTTTGAGGCTGGGTCTCAGTAGCCAGGCTGACCTTGAACCCTCCTGTCCCAGCTTCCCAACAAGCATGAGCCACCATGCTTGGCCTTTCTTGTTAAAGATGGGGAAGCTGTGACTCAGACAGTTATTCAGACCTGGCACAGGAGACTGGTCATGCTCCTTCCTGCACCCAGAGCCTTCTTAGACTAGTAATTCATTTCTCAGTGTAACAGCTGTGCACATACCATCAGATGGTCCTCATGACCTCTTCTGGAGTGACTAGATGGATTTAAGGAGATTAGTTCTTCAAGGTCTATACAGTTGTTCCGCCTCCTAGGGTCTCATATATCTCACGCCAACCTTTGCTATGAAGCTAAAGATGGAGGACCTTGAACTTGGAGGACCTTGAACTTCTAATCCGGCTGCCACCACTTCCCAGATTCCAGGTGTCTATCATTTTCCTCACCTTGTGCTGTACTAGAAGCCAGGGCCTTGTACACGTTAGGGAAGCATTCACCCAACTAAGCCACAGTCCTCTAGGCAAACTTTAAAGAGGACTTAGTAATGAGAGCTCTCCTTAAGTCATACAGACTTCTCGGGCAGGCAACATACCTCAAACTCCAGGAGTTTAAGCAGGGTCTTCCTTATCATGTATTATGGCCGCTTCTACTTGTGAGGCCGATACTTTGGGTACTGTATTTAAACATGATTCCTCATCTGTAAAGTGAAAGACTGGGCAAGGTTCCTGGGGCCTGTAATCCCAGCCCTTGCAAAGCTGTGGAAGGAAGGTCGTGATTTTGAGGTTGTCTTGGCCTCTTACAGTTCCTGCTTTTTTCTTTGTGTTTGTTTTTGATTTTTTAAGGAACATACTTTAAGCATGTGTCTCATGTTTACTCTGTTCCCGTGACTACATTTCTGCTTCATGAGAAGTCAGGGATGAGAAACTCACTAATTGTAGTCTGCTTGAGCAAGTCAGTGTTTTAGTGTCCTGCCTGGCTACAGAATTCAGCACTAACTCCCTAACTTCCACAGCCTGGCTCTTTCCCAGCTCTCTCCTTTCAAAACTACATCACACCAACCATTCCAGCCACATCAGGTTTCTCCTTCGTTGACTAGATTTCCACCCTAACCTGCCTCCAGTTTTGAATGTTCCAGGCTGGAATGTACCACTTCACCAAATCCTCCACGGTCCGCTCCTCACAGTGGTTTCAGTGGTTAAGACCACAAAGCAAAACTGACTTCAGCAAGCCACCTCACAAGACAACCGAGGACCCAGAGCAGATAAAGTGGCTTTGAATTCTAGTTTAGAGGTCACCCGGGGGGATTAAGAACTATGCAGAAACCTGCATGACCAACCAATCTCCGTCGTCGGCACCCCATTCTTCACACTGTTGGGACTTGCCCTCAAGAGAAACTGGGCAGCTGTGGCTGAGTCACGGATGGGTCATAGGCCAGCTGGGAACAGAGCTGTGTTCCTGGGCATTTTTCCCAGGTCCCCTCGTGGCAGCCCTCTGTGCTGGGATTCAGACTGACTCCAGTTCTCCATTGTGAGACATTTTTAATTCATTCAACCAAAATTTATTCACCCCAAGGCTCACCCCTGCCTGGCCCCCATTCCCTTTACTTTTCCCCTCACTCATGGTCATGTTATTAAACTCTTCTGCAAATCGCCTGGCTGAGCATAAAAGTACACTTCACGCTGTGCCCATATGCAAAGCATGCTTCGTGCTACCGGCTACAGCACACAAGACCCGGTCACCCCGCCTCAGCATATACTTTGCCAGGCTGGAGGGAGTCCTTCTACTCCAGAGCAGGCAGTGGTTGCCTTTGTCCTGCCAATGATCAATTGACTGGAAGGCAGAAACCAGTTCCTGTACATAGGCCCAGGTCTCCTAGATGGCAGACCCACTCTTTCACCTGGGCTTAGTTGAGTCTTGAAGAATGCATTCTGCTGAGATCCCAATAGTTGCTCTTGGTGAGTTCGATCCCGTTATGAAGCACACACTATTTATGCTTGAATCTTGTGGGAATAGATCCAGTGTCATTTGGAAGAAAGCATATCTTTGCAAACAGGATCCATCTGTGAACCCGGCATGTGTAGATCTGTCCACAGGGTCCACAGCTCTATTCTGAGCCAAGTTAAGTGACAGCTCAGGGTCCCTTACTCCCTGGGAAGCTTCTGGAGCAGCTTCCATTCCTGACATGGGTGGCATCATAGGTTGGTCCCATCCAGTCACTGACACATGCCTGACTTTGAGTTCCGAGCTGATGACCTGGCTCCTGAAGATGTTAGTCATCAGAGGTCAAGTCCACTGGACTCAAAGAGGCTCTGTGCACCTGGGATCTAAGGAGTTCCATGTCCTTTTTCCTTTCAAGGTTGACGTCTTCAGGGTCCCACTGTGGAGAAAAGACAGAAAAGGTATCTTGCTGTGACAGATCCTTCCCAACTTTTATAGCCCAGCCATCCCCAAGCAACACCCTGATCCTGGGTCTTGTGACTGCAGCAAAGACAAGGGAAGGTCGGTAAGCACAAGCTAGCCAGGCCTGTGTTCTAGGATCCAGAGAGAGATATAGCTTTATTAACTTTAGTGGTGCTGGGGATGGATTCCAGGTGCGAGGCAAATATAGCACTCAGTCAAGCCTCCTGACCTCACGCCGGTATCACTGCCCCACACAGTGTAGCTTTCAGTCAAGGACCGACAGAACAGCCACCCTGAACAGAGTAACTCTGCCTCCCTTTCCATCTCTCCCATCTCTTCCCTCTGCAATCCCTGTCCTGAAATCTTGAAGGACAACAATCCTGGAAAAGAACAGGTAAACTCAGCTCTCTTTCCAGCCCAAGGGGACAGCTCTGGCCTCTCTTTGGATATCTACCTCACTTTCCTGGAGACGACAGAGCATAGCTCCACATTTAGCCCCATGTAGTCTTTCCTCTCAGCTTGAGGCTCAGTGGACTTGTCTAAGGTAAATACTTAAAGGCCAACCCAGGGCCATGGAGATAGCTCAGCGGTAAGAGCACTGGCTGCCGGTTCCGTTCCCAGAACTTACAGTGCAACTCTTAACTACCGGTAACTCCAATTCCAGAGGACCTGACGCCCTCTTCTGGCTTCCTTGGGAACTGCATGCATGTGGTACACAGACATACATGCAGGCAAAAATTGTCCATGTACATACAATAAAAATAAATGTTTTCTAAAAAGCCATTTCAGGGCCAGTGAGGTGGCTCAGTGGGTAAAAGACGCTTGCTGCCAAGTCTGACAGTGCGAGTTTGATTCCTGAGATCCACATGATGGAGGGGCAAAACTGATTTCCTGTAAATCGTTCTCTGATCTACACGTGATGTGAATGTGCGCTCTCTCTCTCTCTCTCTCTCTCTCTCTCTCTCTCTCTCTCTCTCTCTCTCTCATGCACACACTCTTAAGTTTTAAAAAGCTGATTCCGCATGATGGATACTGCCATCACTGACTCCAATAAAAATGACAACTTGAAATCTGCAGAGGTCGGAAAGGAAGGATTAGAAAGCGGGCCTGTGCGTATGGGGGAGCTGTCTGTAAACTATCTTTCAAAGACAACAAAGCAGAGCTGGAATTCTGCGCATGATTTAAGATTAAGGACTTTACAGCTGGGCAAAGTGGTACACCTCTCTAACTCCCGCACTCCAGAGGCAGGCAGTGAGTTTGAGGCCAGTCTGTGTAGATGTCTACATGGAGAATTCCAAGACAACGGGACTATACAGTGAAAGCCTGTCATAAAAATGCAAAACAAAACAACAACATAAATCCAGAAACAAGCAGTGGTAGTGAAAGCTATGTCAGCTTGGGCTGACAGACCTGTTCAAGAAAGATCCTAGACCCAGGCATGTACATGCACTCAGAGAAAGACACTCTGCCGTCACAGATCCACGTCTGAGGAGTCCCACAGAAAACCTTCAAGGCTCCCATGTAATACCAATAGCATTTCGGCTCTAAAACACAAATGTTAGCTTTGTTCTGAATAAAGAGCTTAATTCAATTAATGATTCACCCAAGATCCACTTCTTGGTGATAAAAAAAAAAACACCAAAAAACCACAATGGGCTGGATGGATGGTCCAGTGTGTCAAGAGTGTATTTCCCACAACCATAAGGACTTGAGTCTGGAGCCCTGTGACCCCAGTGATGTGTGGAGCAGAGACAGAAGGATTGCTGGGGCCTGCTGCCTGCCAGTCTAACTGAAAAATACAAAGTTAATGGAGAGACCCTGACTCAAAAGAATAAGGCGGAGAGCAGTAAAGGAGGACAAGCCCCAATGGCTTCGGTGAGTGCATGATGTTCTGTACAACCTTATACACATGCACACATGTGTATGTGTACTCGCACATGCGTGCATGAGCACGAGCGTGCGCACACAGCGGGGGCAGAGGGAGACGGGGAGAGAGAGAGACACAGAGAGAGAGAGAGTTAACAAGACCCCTGCAGCACAGTGATCCTGCAAACCTGGCACTGAGACAACTTGGTTCATGCAGCTCAGCCCTCTGGGGTACCTGTCTGGGGTTCTGCAAACTTTCTGCATAGTTGTGATTGCAGACTTGGCACTTTTAACCAAACTCTTTCTACACACCAAAGATTCTCCATAAAATAACTCAGTGGCCCTTAGCCTCAGAGCCATGTGCTCGGTGGCAGAAGCAGGGACCTGTTCTGTCTTCTGAGGATGGCCAGGACACACCTTTTATGAATTGGCAAGCACAGACCTGAGTCCTAGATCAGAGATCTCAGAATGTTCTCTGGATGAACAAAGCCAAAAGCACCCCGTGCCACCAGTCATTGGGCTGATGTTAGGGGCTCTGCAGACACTGCCGGTAGGGTGAGACATACAGTTCATTACCTTAACAAGTTATTACAGAACTTCTTAGATGCTCTGCTGTTTGAAAGCCACTGTTCCAACTCCTTAGATGCCTCTTAAGTTACTCGTGCTAACACTAATGGATTCACCTGCCTGAGAACAGAACCGCCCAACACTTTGAGCAAGTGAACTCTTCGACATGGATTAAATCTTAGAAGGTATTTGAAGTCCCCGACTTCAGAATCTGTAGGATAACATGCTAAGATGCTCTGAGCAATTAAAAAAAACATAATTAGAAATAAGGCATAAATTAATTTGGGTGAGTGATGATGTATTCTTATGTCACAAACACTCCTGAGCCATGGATGCAGGCACAGGTGGCTGTTGGGAAATATGCTCATCTGGTGTTGCAAGTGAGGAGACTACCAGCGGCCTGAAGACTCAGAAAGACAGCAGTGAGTGTGGCTGTTTCCCATAACCACTGCCGCAGCCACATCCCACAGACCACTTGTGACCTGTAGCTATTCCACGGCTCACAGACCCGCCCTGACCATGTCTCTTCACTGGGTTACACACATCTTCTCTGAGCTCCTCCCTGGTTGAGCCAGTCTATTCTGAATACTCCCTGGTACAGAAAAGACTGTGAAAGGAGAGCCCCCCAAAGCCCTGCCTCCTGACCTTTCTTATCTCTTATTTATTTTCTTGGCAGTACTGGGACAAAGCTGACCTAGGCTTACAGCTGTCCTACATTTTGAGCTGTATCTCCAGACTGAACATTCCCTTTTCAATTTCTAAACCAAAATAATTGTCATGCGCTCCATCCAAGGAAGTCTAACAAAAACAGAAATTGGAAAATCAAGCAGTGGAAGTCCCTCCTGAAAGAGACCAAACACTTGTCCATACCTGCTCCGAGTTTAGGGCTTCCCAATACTTCTGCTGTGGGATAAAAAGAGACAGAGAACAGGTTGGACAGATGGCGCTTCTGCCACAGAGCAGAGCGCAGCAACAGCTCATTTGGCTTAGTGAGCCGAGTCAGAGCCTTGGAGGGCTGGGGGAAAGACACAACACTCCAGCAAGCAGGAAGTCGGTCGCTGTTAGCAGAATAATTAATTTAGTAAGTTAATTAAATGATCAACAACAACAAAAAGCCAAACACCATGATTGCTATGCAGGATTGTGGGTTCTGGGAGAAATGCTTTATAGAGACATAATAATTACTATGATTAGAAATGATGGGTGCAAGTAGTTCTAATAATAGTAATAATAACAGTAATTCTTCTATTCATTAACTGCATACTGAGGTAATCCAATGCAAACTCATAAAACTAAGAAAGAGGTGCACATAAAATCTCCACCTTGAAATACGGGGTTTGCCAAGCAATTTGGGTTCATTTTTACCCAGTGTTTATTGCATGGTTGGTTCCACTCCAAGCCTCAAGTATGCCTGACTCAAGTTTCTGGAGGGGCAAGCACAGGCTGCTCCATCCCTCTGGCTCTTCCTTCAGTGCCTGGGAGACATTGTATTTCTGACACAAGAGCTAGAACCTAGGCTGATAGGCTACTTGTGGATGTCTGTTAGACTGGCTAGCAGCCGATGGGTTTAAGGTCGATGGGTTTAACATGAAAGCAAAGCTTTTATTGTTCAACTCTTTTAATTAATTAATCAGTCAATTAATTTATTAATTGTGACAGGGTCTCATGAAGCTGAGGCTGGCCTCAAACTCACCACATAGCTGAGGCTGGCCTCAAACTCACCACATAGCTGAGGCTGGCCTCAAACTCACCACATAGCTGAGGCTGGCCTCAAACTCACCACATAGCTGAGGCTGGCCTTGATCCTTCTCCTTTCGCCTCCCAAATGCTGGGATTACTAGCCTGTGATGACATGCCTGGATTGTTCAGCTCTTTCAGTGTTCATTTTTCAAATGATTCAATTCTAAGGTTTCCAGTCATACACAAAAGCAAAGAACAATGACCGCCAGGGAGGCAGCCTGCTCCTCAATCTTCTGATCTGATATTTTAAATTAGATCACTTGATTGCAAACGCTTTAGAAGGTTTCTGTAGATAAGTCCTAATTGTAACTTCATGCCTAAACCTAATACTGTCTCCACACAGCCCCAGCTAACCCCTGCAGAATCTTTAACCTCCACCTTATTTTGCAGGGAGGGGGCACTAATCATAAAACTCAGGGCCTTGTACATGTTAAGCCTGATTTTTTTACTGGAGCTCAGCCTGACCTTGAACGAGAGGCAGGCCCATGAGCTGTGATTTTTAGGTGTCAGACACCAAACCTGACCCAAGCATTACTAGTTCTACCAGAGCTACACCCTGAGCTGCCATTTTTTTCAATCAATTCATCAATCAATTTTGTGTAACAGGCTCTCAGTATATCGCAGAAGTTGGCATAGAAATGTGTCATCCTTCTGCCTCTGCCTCCCCAGTGCTGGGGTTATGGGCATGTACCACCCCTTCTTTTTAAAGTTGAAATATATTTACCTCATTATATATATAAATTATATATGTAGAATATATATTAATATTAATATAATTATATAGTATATTTATATAATATAAACATATATTTAATATACATAGAAATATATAATTATATATAAATATATAAAATTATACATATATATGTATAAAATTGTTGCTCACACTTGTCCCTTCTTCTCCTCCCCTGCCACCTCCCTGCTAGCGCTCACCTTTTCTTTTCCCCAAGAGGAGAGAAGCATTATTCAGAAGTAAAGTGACAGCACAGATAGCTGCATTCAGGCAGGAGTACCCAGGATGAAGGCACTCAGCCACATCCATCTTTTATGGCATTCTTCTGGGGGAGCACGTGTGGAAAATATTCATAAGAAGAGGTACAAATTATTTAAACTGAGGTAAAGCAGGGGGCAGAATGCTTCATAACTTTAAAATGTGGTGGAAATAAGAAGAGAAGTTAAATTCCAAAGCACTTTGCTTTTCCTTAGAAAATACAGACATCCGTGCAAAATATAAGTGGCAATTTGCCACGTTACACTTAGGATGCACTTGTTTCTTTAAGGGATGTTTCAGAGTGCAGCGTGCTGTCCTGGACCGGATCCAGCTGCTGGAAAACTGCTGAGATCCAAACAGAGCCGGGAGTCCAGCTGGTAGTAACGTACTGAGTTCATTTCTTAGTTTTGCTAAATGTAGCACGTTATGTAAGACGTGAATAAAGCAGCTGGGCAAAGGGCATGCGGAAAATCGGTACTGATTTTGAAAAAAAAAAAAATCTGTACATCCAAAATTATTCCAAAATGTAAAGTTTATTTCAAGCCCAGCAAACCAATAAGTATGCTTGAGTCTCCCAGCTGAGTTGAAGTGAAACTTTATAAACAGCGTTTCAAAGCCGCCACCAGGGACAGCTTGAGAGTGAAGGAGAGCGCCCTCTGCTGGAAGGAATAATTAGGGTTTTAGGGTTTGTTGTTATTAATTTAAGACAGAGTCTCTGTGTAGATCAGACTAAGTTCAGCCTGCGGTGCTGGGATTACAAGAACGCACTACCACACCTGGCTTTCAAGTTATCATTTTAAGCCATTGATGATGGCATCCTAAGAAGCTCACTTAATCTAAATCTTTGTAATGGAGTACTCTCCTTCCAAAACACTAACAATAAATAAAATGTTTTAGGTCTTTCTCTGTTTCAAGAACAGAACAAAGCAAAACCAAACAAACATGTTTTTTTCTTTGTTTGTTTGTTTCTCACAGAAAAACTTTCAAAAAATAGCATCCCAGCTGGCTCTAGGGAGGTGGAGAGCAGGAGGCTCTGAAGCTTTCAAGGTCAACCTCATCTGTATATTGATTTGAAGCTAGCTTGGACTACTTAAGACTCTATCCCAGGGCTGGAGAGACTGCTCAGTGGTTAAGATTGCCAACTGCCCTTCTGAAGGTCATGAGTTCAAATCCCAGGAACCACATGATGGCTCATAACCATCCATAATGAGATCTGATGCCCTCTTCAAACAGCTACAGTAAGCAGGGCCAGAGCAAGAAGAAAAAGTGTCTGAAGACATCTATAGTGTACTTACATAAAATAAATAAGTAAATAAATATTTTTTTTTTAAAAAAAAGCTACTTCTTTAAAAAAAAAAAAAAAAAAGACTCTATCCCAAAAATATACACACACCTGGGACTGAAGCGATGGCTCAGCAGTTAAGAGCACTGGCTTCTCTTCTAGAGGTCTCAGGTTTGATTCCCAGCACCACATGGTGGTTAACTCTAGTTCCAGGGGACACAGCGCCCTCTTCTGGCTTCCTCAGGCACTGCATGCATGTGGTACACAGACATTCATGCAGAAAACACTCATACATATAAAATAAAAATAAAAATTTGGGACTGGAGAGATGGCTCAGCAGTTAAGAGCACTGACTGCTCTTCTAGAGTCCGAGCTCAATTATCAGAAATCACATGGTGGCTCACAACCATCTGTAATGGGATCCAATGCCCTCCTCTGGTGAGCATGAAGATAGTATGCTCATACACATAAAATAAATAAATATTTTTTAAAAATAAAAAATTTTAAGCACACACACACACACACACACACTCAGACACATATGATGTTCTATATTCTGTCCTTGGGAGAGTTTCTTTCTGAAGTTATTGAATAGCCTTCTGAGAACAGTTATCATAGTCACGCTGTATGTATAGTGATGACATACATATATACCACTTACACTGCAATAAGATCAAATTGTGCAAATACTTTTCCTCTTTTACACCCAGTAAACATCTCCACAGCATTTTTCCTTTGGGACGGGTTCTTGACATGTCTGTCATTCAAGCCTCCAGCTTCCGAGGACTGGACTCCAGGTGTTGCCGCCACACCTGGCTCCACGCATTCTTGAGTTATTTTCAAGGCCATGGCTGTGCCATCTCTGTGGACTATAGCACAGAACTTCCTGCAGCATGCTTTCCCATGCTTCTGAAGTCAAGAAGCTTGCACTAGTTTTTTCTTTCCACACAGCATGTGGTAATATTTCTTTTATTCCTGAGGAAGTAGAGAGTGGCTAAGCATTGAGGAAATAAGGTCACACTCTACGCTTAAGACAGACTGTGGGAATTGGAGCATCAGGACCATGTGCCCAACAACTTCCTCTTACATGTAGGAAGAAGTGACTGTTCCCATGACCGGGGAGGTAAGAGGTAACAAGGCAGGGGTCACATTTCCAGACTGGCCATAGAGAGACAAAATAGGTTCATCTCCCTCAGATTGGATTAAATGGATTTCTTTTTTTTTACCTCTTGCAAACCTTAAAGTCCTACACCATATTTCCTCAAATTCCCATTCTCTTTGTTTCCGTATTGTTATGTTCGTTGTTGGGGACTGAACCCGAGGTCCTGACCAGCCTATAAAAGCACGCTCCTGTTGAGCCACATCAGATCTATGTCTTTTAAAAACTCGTACAGTACTCTTGACTATGGTGGCTTAAATGAGAATGGTCCCTATTGGTTCATATATTTGAATGTGTGGCTCTCAGTTGGTGGAACTGTTTGGAAAGGATTAGGAGGTGTGGCCTCGTTGGAGGAGGTGTGGCCTCATTGGAACAGGTACGGCACTGGGATTGGGCTTGTATCTTTCTCTGCCTCGTACTTGTGCCTCAAGATGTGAGCTCTCAGCTGCTGCTCAAGCACATGCCAGCCTGCCTGCTACCATGGTCATGGTGTCTCATTACAGCAATAAAAAAGAGACAAAGAAATAACCAATTATATAGCACTTACCCTGGAGCAGCTGGTGTTACAGTCCCTCCTCTCTGACTGCCTCACATTCCCTGCCCTGCCCTGCCTGCCCTGCCCTGCCCTGCCTTCCTGGGCTGGGACAGGGAAATAGGATCTGCAGCCTGGAACAGTCTGTATTACATGAAGTACTCTATGGAAAGGCAAGGCTTTCCAGCAAGGCCTGACTGCTCTGGATGGTCTGACTGGCAGACTTCTCCAACAGGTCTGGACAGGTCCATTGTGCTGGATCAGAGAAAGCAAACCTCAGCCCATAGTGGATGGACTTACACAGCTTCTTCAGAAACATGCTAAGGTTGGAAGGAAGGGGCTGCCTGGAGGGGGTTACTGTTTGTGCAAATGATGTGCAGAACCCTATATTCCTAGACTCCAGTCATACTGATACACAGATACCTTGGAGCAAAGGGAGGAATGTGGTATACAAGGGACATGTTCATGAGAATTTGCAAGCAGTGTTGTCACTCAAGTGCTCCTCTGGTCAAGGTTACTTACAGCTTCTGGGGTTTGAACCACAGGAATGGAAATGTTCTAGAGCAGGTGGGTATGTGCATAGTGGGGTGTGTGTGTGTGTGAGAGAGAGAGAGAGAGACAGAGAGAGAGAGAGAGAGAGACAGAGAGAGAGAGAGAGACAGAGAGAGAGAGAGAATGTCTAGGCTGCCACTGACACAGAAGTTATCAAGGACATCGACCCTCTTGGCTGGTAACTTGCCCTCTAAGCTATACTGAGGGAAGTCTTTCTAGTTTGGGAAACTGGCTGCCTTAGTTAGGGTTTTATTGCTGTGAAGAGACACCATGACCACAGCAACTCTTATAAAGGAAAACATTTAATTGGGGCTGCCTTATAGTTCAAAGGTTTAGTCCATTGTCATCATGGTGAGAAGCATGGCGGCACTCGGGCAGACATGGTGCTGGAGAAGAAGCCAAGTGTTCTACATCTGGATCTTCATGCAGCAGGAAAAGAGAGACACTGGGCCTGGCTTGAGCATCTGAAACCTCAAAGCCTACTCCCACACTTCCTCCAACAAGGCCACACCTTCTAATGAGCTGATAGCCACTCCCTATGAGCCTATGGGAGCCATTTTCATTAAAAAACAAAACAAAGCAAAAACAAACAAACAAACAAAAAGACCCAGGAGGTCCCAAGGCCTGACACTATCACTGAGGCTGTAGAGTGCTCACAAAAGGGACCTAGCATAACTGTACTCCAGAACACACAACAAGCAGCTAAAAGAGTCAGATGCAGATATTTGCACCCAACCAATGGACAGAAGCTGCTGACCCCTGTGGTTGAATTAGGGAAAGGCTGAAAGAAGCTGAGGAGGAGGGTGACCCTGTAGGAGGACCAGCAGTCTCAAATAACCTGCACCCCAGAGATCTTTCAGACACTGGACCACCAAACAGGCAGCATACACCAGCTGATATGAGGCTCCCAACACACATGCAGCAGAGGACTGCCAGGTCTGGGTTTAGTCAGAGAAGATGCACCTAACTCTCAAGAGACTAGAGGCCCCAGAGAGTGAGGAGGTCTGGTGGGGTGGGAGGTGGGGGTAGGGACATCCATGAGGAGACAGGGGTTGGGGAGGAGGTATGGGATGTGGAACAGTCGGAGGGTGGATGGAGGGGGGCTAAAATCTGGAGTGTAAATTAATTAAAAAACCAAAACAGATTGTGTAAACAACCTTCATCACCTCTTTCAGCTGTACCCTTTTACATCTGGTGTCTCCATTGTACGGGTGGCTCAAGAGTGCTCTACAGCATCAAGACTCCTTCACATTCAACCTTGGCTGGGACTTTTGGTCTTCCCATCATTTCTGATCTTAGGGCAGGCCCAGTGCTGTCATATGGCACTATAGTGTGTCACTGCCCTTGTACCTTGTATTGAATGGGCCTCATGAATAATGTGTGGATTCACAGTCTATGGAGGGTGTCTTCCCCTGAAAATGCCGAAAGTCTACACAGACCACACAAATGCCCTTTCTGTATGGCCGTCAGTTACAACCACGTCTGAAAATTGGTCATCTGCTCCCCTGAGCAGTCTTCTTTAGTGCTGCACTGAAGACAGGCAAATATGAGTTTTCTACATATCCTGGCTAGTTTTATATCAACTTAACAGAATCTAGAGTCATCTGAGAAGAGGGGACTTCAACTGAGATCAGGCTGTAGGGCATTTTCTTATTAGTGATTGATCAAGAAGGGCCCAGCCTATTGTTGGTGGTACCACCCCTGGACTAGTAGTTCCAAGCTAGTAGTTCTATAAGAAAGCAGGCTGAGCAAGCCAGGGGAAGCAAACCAGTAAGCAGCATTCCTCCATGGCCTCTGCATCAGCTCCTGCCTCCGGGTTCCTGCCCTGTTTGAGTTCTTGCCTTGACTTCTCTCAATGGATTATGATTCAGGATATGTAAGCCAAATGAACCTTTTCCTCCCCAAGTTGCTTTAGGTCATGGTGTTTCATCACAAGCATAGGAAAGTGACTAAGCACTGTTGTTTTCCCAGGAGAGCGTCTACGGCACATGTCATCTTGTTGGCCTCGTGCCTTCTGCCGTCACTGAGGATCCCAGTGTTTCATCCTACACTGGACAAGATACCATGTGAGGACAGAGGCAGAATACACGTGAGTAGAAAGACTGGGGCAGAAGTCAGTTTTCTCATCTATGCAAGAACACAGGTAGAACCCGCCTGGCCCTGCCCATGCTGATAGGTAACATCTCTGCCAGCACAGTGGCCAACAAAGCAGGCTTCAGAGCTAATGGCACTAGGTTCAAATCCTGGCTTAGCCTCCTCTTCCTCTTTTTTAACCCAGCTATCACTGCCCAGGCTGGCAATGGCTGGGATTGCAGTTGGGAGACACTATACCTGGCTTTTTCTTATGTTTCCTCAAGCTAACAAAACTCGTCTAGCCTCAGACATCTGCCTTTGGGGCTATTTAAGATCAACAGTGCCAGGGAAGTCTTTACTAGACCCTGCCAGGGCCTTGCACAGGACACACACACAGTCACAATCAGCACTCTCTGTCATTCTGGTGGACAGGGCATAGAAATACTTGGTGAGCTAGAATACTGTGGATTCAACATGGGATCGAAGCATCCTTCATTTCACTTCCCCAAGTGCATGATGGGAAGTCAGTGTTCACAATAGTAAACATACACCCCAAGAATCTAAAACCATTCGATGAAAGTTAGGAAAATGCCAGGCAGTGGTGGCGCACACCTTTAATCCCAGCACTTGGGAGGCAGAGGCAGGTGGATTTCTGAGTTCGAGGCCAGCCTGGTCTACAGAGAGAGTTCCAGGACAGCCAGGGCTACACAGAGAAATCCTGTCTCAAGAAAACAAACAAAAACAGAAGGAAGGAAAGAAAGAAGGAAGGAAGGAAGGAAGGAAGGAAGGAAGGAAATTGATAAAGATGATAGGAACTGAGTATCTCCTTGGCCCACAGGCCTGGACAGTGGGAGTGTAGAAGCATTCACTCTCTCATCTAAGGCGTTCAGCAGAAGCACATGTGGTCAATGACAGATTCGGGCCATAGGGATCAGGAGCATTCAGGACACAGGCATCCCAGGAGGGACGAGGGATGTCCTGGATGGCATCAAGTATGCGAATGATGCCACCTTAGGGACAGGGGAGGCTAAAGGCACAGGGTATGATCTCTGAGGCCTGATTCTGACCCCCCACGTTTCCATCTTTCAGGCGAGAATTCAGAAGGTGTGTGCAGAAGATCTGAGTCACCATGGCTAAGAGGCACTGTAGCTGTCTGCCTGTGGGCAGGCTCAGGCCTGTCCCTCTGTCCTCAGGTATTTTCCTCCAAATGCCCACACTCAGAAAATGTTTGCTGAATGACTGACCGGCTGCCGAGGTGAAGCACACTGTTACACTATCTGCTAACAGACACCTCCTGATCTCACTTAGTAGCAAACAAGCCAAGAAATTCAAGGAAAGTGGCTCTCAGAACCAACGGCTCTGAGGAGACGAGCACTGGTTAGTGGCACTTGATCTGAATTTCCATTTTTACCCTCCTCATGCTTCTCCAATTTTCCGCCCCCTAAAATGTATAACATTTAGTGTGTTACATTTATTTGTTTATTTAACCCTTTAAGGTTAGTTCTTGTTATATTTCCCAGGCTGGTCTTAATCCTGGGCTCCAATCCTCCTGTCTCAGTTTCCCAGGTAGTTGGGACTATAGGCATATAATATTATTTTTGCTTGTTTTTTGAGACAAGGTCTCACAGCAGCCCAGGCTAACCTGAAATATAGCCCCAGCGGGCCTTGAACTCCTTGTGATCCTCCTATTTACTTTGAGAGAAGAGATTTGAGAGGATGGTTTTCAGATGGCATACAATCTAAAGCCAGGACATAAGTCAAGGTAGAATCATAGTCATTTAATTTAGGATAGATGGCAATGTTCTATCTTACTGACAAAACTGATGGCCTGGGTGTTAGATCTATTTTATACCTTATAAATTACAAAATGGTAAGAGTTGTGCTCAATTTATATTTTGAAAGAAAAGGGTTTTTTTTTTTTATTATTTAAACAGAAAGAGTGATATGTGACAGCATTTTCCCTGTCTAATCACATTAAAATATTAGTGCAGCAGGAGGCCTGTGATTGGACAGGGAAAAGAGAGGCAGGGCTAAGAGTTTCAGAGACAGGGAGTGTATCGGGAGTGAAGGGGGAAGCCAAGATGGAAGCAGCCGGACAGGAAGAAGAACCTGAAGCAGTGTGGCTTTAAATAGCTACAGGTAGTCATGATATCATAAAGGGTAGAATACCTGGAATAACTTGCCTAATCTAGATGGGCAGCTTTTATCATTATCAATTGGCTCTGAAACTATTGTATTGGCATCTTGTGATTTGAGAATTTATTGATACATAAATCTGATTTGTTAATCATAAACTTCTAGAGTTTTGTGTTTTGTTTCTACTGGGTAAATGGGTGTTGTGGCGGCTGACTGCGGGGTGGACGATCATTGTGGGGCTGGCGTTGTCAGAGCAGCCCAGCAGGACTGCAGAGAGTTGCGGGCACAAGCCCAGAACGTGCCAGTTATTTTTTAAATATTTCCCGCAACATCTCAGCCTCTTGAATGCTGATTTTAGGCTTGGGCCAATATACCCCCTTTTTTTTTTTTTTAACTACTTTTAAGAATAGAAATATAGGACAGGCATGGTGGCACATACCTATAACCTCAGCACTTGGGAGGCAGAGGCAGGAGAGTTGCCTCAAGTTCAAGGCCCATATCTATGCAGGACTACACTGTGAGTACCTGTATTAAACACACACACACACACACACACACACACATACACACTGTAAGCTGCCAGTAAGACACCCGGAGCCAGTCATGACCCCCTGCATGTTAATTGCTATGGGAGCTCCCAGCCCTGTCTGATGCGCTAGTGGGCTTAGTCCCATGTTCACTGTCTCTGTATAGGACCGTGGCAGTTTTGCCATTGGCTGTGTGTGGTGGAGGAAGTGAAGGAAGAATCCTGACTTGGGCATCTGAGCTTCTAGACCTTAATCCTTTAATGTGGGCAGAAGCAGCCAGAGCCACTCGATTAGCTTGGACTCTTAGAAATTATATACGTTTAAGGTTTTGGTTTGTTTTGAGACAAGGTCTTACTGTGTAGCCCAGGCCAGTCTTGAACCTTCGGTGAGCCTCCAGCTTTAGCCTCCTGAGTGCTGGGATTACAGGTATGAGACACCAAACCAGCAGGGATATATGTATTGTTTGTTTTGACACAGGGTTTTTCTGTGTAGCCCTGGCTGTCCTGGAACTCCATCTGTAGACCAAGCTGGCCTCGAACTCACTGAGATCCTCCTGCCTCTGTCACCCAAGTGCTGGGATTAAAGGTGTGGGCCACCATGGCCTAGATGGATGTACATATATTTTTTAAAGATTTTATTTATTTTATGTATATGAGTATGCTGTAGCTGTCTTCAAGTACACCAGAAGAGGGCATCGGATTCCATTACACATGGTTGTGAGCCACCATGTGGTTGCTGGGAATTGAACTCAGGACCTCTGGAAGAGCAGTCAGTGCTCTTAACCGCTGAGCCATCTCTCTAGCCTCTGGATGTACATGATTTTACACAACGGAATTCTTTTAAAAATGAGACTATAAATGAGGGGAAGAGTGGGTACCACACAGCAGAGGAACAGGACCAGCTTCAAGGGCGGCGATGCTGGAGACAGCGGCTGCCTAGTGCCTATGAACAGAGCAAGAGGCCTCCATTTCCAGAGAGTAAATAGTCCCCTACTCCTCCCCCATGGGCCCTGGTGTCTCTGCTCTGCCCTGACCTCACTCTGCAGTCTCTTTAGCCACAGGCCTCAGTGGAGACTGCTGGTTCCAGGCTTCTTGGTGTCCCACACAGTCTCAGACTCAATTTAGGAATATAGCCTCAGCAGGTATATAAGTCCTAACTCTGACCCAGCTCTCAGCCAGCAGCTGCTGAGGGAGTGAGGGACAGATGGACAGCAGGGGATACACCTACTCACCAGGCCACAGCCACCTGTGGTGGGAGGACAGGAAAATGGGCAACAGGGGGAGGGAGCCACTGGTCCTGAGGGGAGGGACACACAAGCTGGCCTCTGGATAGAATTATGACCCATGGAAATGGGGCCAAAGGGGACCCCAGGAAGGAAGGTCCAGAGGCCTAGGACAGAAAAGAAAAGGGCCAGGACAGAATGCTAGATATGAGCAGAGATAGCATGGTACACTGGCTGGAAATGCCTAGAAAATCATACTAAGGAATCTGGTTTACCTCTCAGTCAGAAGTTCTGAGGTTTGGAATTTTTGAGTCCTGTATAAGTCTGACTAATTTTCAGACTCTGGGTGGATAATTATTATTTTGTCAAATAAGGGCATTAAAAATCAAACCAAACCCAAACCACAAATCAACATTACGTACTGCTTACTACCATCATCTCACGGACGGGATTTCAACACAAAAAAGGTTGGGATACAAGACTCAGTCATTCCTTCACCAAAAATGCCAGACAGCATCCTTCTCTGACATACGTGTGAGCCTGTGCTGCCCTCGATCTCCTCTGACCCCAGACAAATGGAAACTCTCTTACTGAATACGGTTGGGTTGAATGGGGCTGAGCATTCAGAGCCACAGGACACATTGAAGTTTGCGCATCCCTGATGTGATAGACAGTTTGTTTAGACACAGAGAAGATGGAGGCAGGGCATGCTGCTTCCCATAGGTCCTGCCTGCGTGGGTCAGCACCAGCATTACAGGCCTCTGTTCTTTGGGGTAAAGAAACTCTTTTATAAAAAACAAGGGGGGGGGGAGCTGGAGAGATGGCTCAGTGGCTAAGAGCACTGACTGCTCTTCCAAAGGTTCTGAGTTCAACTCCCAGCAACCACATGGGGGCTCTCAACCATCTGTAATGGGATCTGATGCCCCCTTCTGGTGTGTCTGAAGACAGCGACAGTGTACTCACATAAATAAAATAAATCTTTTTTTTTTTTTTTTTTTTTTAAAAGAAACTCTTTTATGGTCAAATGGACTGGGAAACACTGGTACCAAGCTTCCTGCCTTCCTTTCTCCCGCTCTCCCTCCCTCTCTCCTTTCTAACATGTTCTTATATAGCCCAGGCTGGATTTGAACTCATGATCCTCAGTCACATGAGTTCTGGTGTCACAGCCTAAACCATTAAATCCTAAACTATAACACTGATGCTTTAAAGAGATTTATTACTCATGCTTTCTGTTTTTTCTGTAGGAAGGACCTGAATGTGCAAGCTGTCTATGAGAACTGGACCCCAATATCCAGCATTTCCCTGGCCAGCCCAACCATGAAACTATCGAGTCCTACCCAGTTTGAGAAGCTCCTCCATAGACTGTGGGGGCCATGCAGAGCAGTTCACGATTAGCTCTTTTGAGGTTAATAAGGCAGGGTTACAAAGCAGTTCAGTCTCAAGGAGGCCCCAGCAAGTGTTGGCAGGTGACACCCATGCACCCACCCCGAGGGCAGGCCCTGTACCTCCAGGTCTGAGTCGATAGAGGAGACCTCGGAGGAGCTGCTGGAGGACACTCTGGCCTGGATGACCTGGATGGGAGGGTATGAGGGAGGCTCCTGCAGGGAGACATCTCCAGTGCTTGTCTGTCCGTCGCCGGGTAGCCTGGTGGCGCTACAGCCTGCCTGCAAGGAGTGAAGGAAAAGGGGCAGTGGTACTTGATTTATACCACTTCTCAACATGCTAAGCATTCCTGCACGTTAGTATTCCACAGGCACAAATGTGCGGGCTGCAGTGTCCCCTGGACCCTCATTCCTCAGCATCCAGAGGTGTCGGCACTCGTGTTCCCTGTGTCCTTCCAGACATTCCACATGGACACACTCAAGTGCACACATATGTGTGCCCCCTACTTCCACAAACAGCAGCACACTCTATAGTCTATAAAACTTACAGGTTTTATTTCCACTTAACAATATGCCTTGGAGGTGGTTCTATATGATAAGCTCTGGGGGTGTTGTTAAGAGTAGCATTAGAGATGTTCACAATCCATTTAGCTGTCCCTTACTGAAGGGTACTCAGGGGTTTGAAATCTCTTGTTTTAACAGTCTACGCTGACCGCGGTAGGTCATACCAGTAGTTTGAATAAGATGCTCCTCATAGTCTCAGGCCTTTGAATACTCAGTCCCTCCTGGGCAGTTTAGGAGGTATGGAATTGTTGGAGGAAGTGCATCAGTGGGGGTGAGCTTTGATGGTTTAAGATTCCTGCCCTTGTAATTTTTTCCTCGCACCTTGGGTTTGCCAGTCTAGGTGCAGGCCTCAGTTTCCAGTGACCTGCTCCAGCTGTTGCGTTTGTTACCTCTGCCCTCACTATTATGGAAATGGAAGGCTAAACAACCCCCCTTCCTCTAATTTGCACCAATCGTGGTGTTTTCTTGCAGCAGCAGAAAAGTAACGAACACAGCTGGACGTGTGAAATTTCAGGGTACGCAGAGAATCACTAGGAATTTCTGGATTAAGGGAGGGGTGTATCCATTTGTGATCTCGACAGCTATCGTCTAAAATACGATATGCCCCGAGGTTTACTCACACCAGAGCAGCATTCAATAGAGTGGGGAGGGGGCGGGGCGGGGGGACGCAGGAGGAGGAAGTTTGAGACTGGATCTGTTATCTGTCGTCAACCTACCTAACCTATCCCTCCAGAATAGGATTCTGGAGAGTCCTCAGAGATCAGGAGAGTTCCATCTACTGGACTTTCAGAGCCATGCAACCTTCTGGGCTTTGGCCAGGGTGGGGAGCCTACCCTCAATCCAGTACTTGGGAAAGTGGAGGCAGGAGGACCAGGAGCTCCAGGTCATACTCAGCTGCTCAGTGAGTTACAGGACAGACTGGTCAGTTACAAGAGACTCCTAAACAACAACAACAACAATGAGAAGCAAAGGCTGAGGTAGTGCAGCTGGTAGTGACCTGGAGGATACACTAAAAGAGGAAGCCATGAGAGGATTATGAGTTCAAGGCCAGCCTGGGCTATACTCTGGGTCTGGCAACATAGCTCAAAACGTGCTTGCCGCTAAGCCTGATGACCTGAGTTTGATCTCCCAGAACCCACATGGCAAAAGGACAGAACTGATCCCTTTATGCCATGTGCATGACAACCACCCAACACACACAGCCTACACCAAAGCTTTCTGAAAGGTCCTCTTCTGCGAACTGACTGTGTCACATCTCCATGGATTTGTTCTCTTTGGGTCTCGGTTTCCCAGCCAATCAAAGAGGCTAGTGATCACAGCAATGGCAAAAGGTCAATATCTAAGAGCCCTGACCCCAAATAATGAGGGTTCAGCCCCAGGTAGACTTTGTGCACCATGTTCCATGTGAGTCAGTGGGACAGGTGGAGAAAGTCCACAAAGGAACAGAGGTAGGGCTCTGGAGGCAGCCCTGGAACATGGGTAAGGGGCGCCCTGCTGCCCTCAGAGGATGGGAGCTGAAATAGAACCTGTGGGTGGAATGGGGAGGCAGGTGGCTCCTAGGCAACAGAATAAAATCCTATAATCTCCCAGGGTGCATTACACCCAAATCTACGGATGAACAAGGGTTTTCAAACATCCTGTTGAGGATAGAGCTGTTTGTCTTCATGGCCATGACCCCTCTGCCCATTGCCAGGCTGTCCTGAACCTCCTGAGTTCTGGCTCTACCATTGGCAAGCCACGTGACCTTGAGCAGTTACTGAAGCCCATCCTCCCTGAAATCCCGTCCCATCCCTGCCCTGTGCCTGTTTCCTAGGCTGTAAAATGAGAATAATACACCAAGGGTCAGCACTGAATTAATCTATGGCAAGGGCTTGGGCCAATGTTGCAGCTCCTAATAAAGACTGGAGCCAAAAACCTCCCGGGAGCATTGGCATAACGTTTTCCGGTCCCTTGTTCATTGTTCCGCTGGGTCGCCCAGAGTTTTAAGCCTGTGCTCAACCGGATGCCAGACTGCCTGCTACAGACCACTGCCCTATCGTCGGGGAGAGTGGTTCCCTAGTATCTATCACATGACACTGAGGTATGCGGTGGCTGAAGATGAACACAATTCCACACTACTCTGTGTGTGTGTGTGTGTGTGTGTGTGTGTGTTTCTAGGGGTTGAACCCAGAGCTTCAGGTGCACACTAAGCAAGCAACAAACCAATCACAGTCCAGGTCCCACGCCAGAAAAAAGCTTCTGAGACATTTTTTCTCCTAAGTGCTGTGATTTAAAATCATCATACCTAAGCCCCTCCCTCTCTCGCCTCCTTCCTCCCCCCTCTCCGCTCCCCTTTTACTTCCCCTCTAGTCAGAATGCTTTTGTGGCTGAAGTGGGCTCTTCACTGTAAATTCATGCTTTGATTCTCTCTGAATGTCATTATTGGCAGAGGATTCACACCCAACATCTAAATAACACAGCAAATGGTAAAGCCCAGCTCTCAGGCCCCAAGTCTACCACATAGTGGGGCAGGGGCCACACTTCTGGTCCAAATGCACCTATACTGAGGGCTCACAACTACCCTGTAACTCCAGCTCCAGGAGGTCTGACACCCTCTTCTGACCTCATGGGCTCCTGCTCACGTGTGGTGGTGTGTATACAAACCTCAGATGCACACACATACACACAAAATAATGAAGAATCTTTTTGAAAAAATGTAAGTTATTTTTGTAAAAGAGCATTCCTGCCTAGCAGGATGGCACACACCTATAACCCCAGTGTCTGAGGTAGAAGGATCTGAGTTTCAGGACAGCTTAGCCTGTAGACACCCGCCCCCTCAAATAAACAAACAACAACAACCAAACCAAAGAGACAACAACAAAATACCCCAAAAGGAAAGCAAAGCAAAACAAAAATACAAACCAAAAGCATAGCAAAACCAAACAAGCCCTCTGGTTGTTAGTGTAGACAGCAGGCTGGAATAGTGGTAAATAGCAGCCAGTGGACAGCTGTTTGCCTTAACACGTCCCCCCTCCCTTTTGAGACAGTGTGTGTGCAGCCTGGGCTGCTGATAGATAGTACGGGCATTATTTTCATTTTGTTTGTTGCAGGGGTTCTTTCACCTGTCCCTGAAGATGGACTCATTGTGTAGCACAGGCTGACTTTGCAATTGGAGCAATCTTCTGCCTCACCTCTCCAGTACAGGTTTCATTAACTATTTTTTAAAAATATATTTTATTACTTCATAGGTACAAGTGTTTTGTCTGTACTCATGTCTGTGCACTGCTTGTGATCCTGGAGGCCAGAAGAGCATCGGGTCCCCATAAGCAGAATTACAGTCAGTTATGAGCCACCACACAGATGCCCAGAATTGCTCTGGAAGAATAGTTATAGCCACTGAGCCACCTCTCCAGGCCTCTCATTGGCTATTTTAAAAGAAGCATTTGCAGGACCAGCAAATGGTCTGGGTGGGAAAAGAATGGCACAAGAGGAAGAGAGAGGGGAATCTGGGACTTGAATCACTGCAGTGCTTCCTGTGGGGACAGCACTTCCTGTGGTGCAGTGGGAGCCTCTCTGGGCCAGGAAAGCCTGAGTGCCTCGTAGATGTGATAAGGGTGGGACACCATGTGGTGCATCGGGCATCTGGGACTGAGGGTAAGGGGAGAGGAACGGGTGTGTCCTGAGAGTCAGCATGAGGGAGGGCTGGGCAGTGGAACTGGGGGTCTGCAGGAGCACACCACGAGGAGGGAGCACTCCCTGTCAGGGCTGAGGCAATCCCACTCTAAGGGTAAGCTAACAACGAAGCTTGCCCTTAGTGTGAAGTGGCAGAAAAGAGTGTTGGGCTGCAGAATCAGCACTGGGGGCCAAGTGAGTCTCAGTCAGACAGAAGTGACTGAGGATTCAGTCACTTGGAAGTCACTGGTGACCTGGCCAAGAAATTTTAGAATAGTGGGAAAGGGGGTGAACTTCCGGTTGTCTCTTCCTAACCTTCCCCTTGTGAACCCAGAAGATAAGCCAGAGCCCTGCAGTCCCTTCCCCAACTCCACTTAACAATCCTTTGCTTCCCTACCTCAGCCTCAGCCCAAAGTCTCGCTAACTCTTCTCAAGACCACCTAGCTTTTAGTGGCTTCTTCCTGCCTATCTGCTGCACAGTGATGCTTCAGACATGTGCAGGTGACCTTGAGCTTAGCCCGAAGCCTCCCCAGCAGTCACTACCCTTGGACTGACAACTAGATACTACAGCTGGTGATCCTATCCATGTCTTTTCTTCATCTTTCACATGCACTGCATTCTGGGAAGGGCCAAAACATGTCTCTTTTGTATATAGATTATTTTAAATTAAAGACAAGTAAAAGCCAACAGAAGCGGGGCAACCTTTTTGCCATCTTACAAGTGCCCAAAAGTACAGTCATTCCTCAGAGCTGAGGGGACTCCTGGGACTCCCAGAGATACAGAAACCTAGGGCACTCAAGTCTCTTGGGTAGAATGGTGTGGCTGTGGAGTGTCTCTGTGAGTTCCAGGTCAGGCTCATCTATGTAACAAGTTTCAGGCCAGCTACAGCTACACAGTAGGAACCCCCCACCCCCACCCCCAAAGAAAAAAAACAAACAAACCAGGAAACCAAACAGCAGGATAAAGAACAACACCTCCAAATGGACAAAAATCCTTGAGGTAAGATCTGAAACTGAAATGATCAGAGGAAACGTAGGTAAAATAATTTAAAATACAGCCTAGGCATGGAGTTTCTGAACAGGACTCCAGAATTTACTTTCCAGGGGTTAATAAATGGAACCTCATGACCTTAAAAAGCTTTTGAACTGCAGAGGAAATAGCTAACCAAGTAAAGAGACAGCCGACTGAAGGGGAGAAGTCTTTGCTAGTTGACGGTACTATATATACTATACTAGATATAGTATATACTATACTATATATACTATATAGCATGATAATATTAACAATCTAGGGCTGAGAGATGGCTCGGCAATTAAGAGCACTGACTGCTCTTCCATGGGTCCTGAGTTCAATTACCACCAACCACATGGTGGCTCACAACCATCTGTACTGGGATCCGATGCCCTCTTCTGGTGTGTCTGAAGACAGTGGCTGCAAACTCACTGTCTTTAAAAATACATGAAATAAGTCTTTAAAAAAAATTAACAAAGCCGGGCAGTGGTGGTGCACTCCTTTAATCCCAGCACTTGAGAGGCAGAGACAGGCGGATTTCTGAGTTCAAAGCCAGCCTGGTCTACAGAGTGAGTTCCAGGACAACCAAGGCTACACAGAGAAACCCTGTCTCAAAAAACCAACAAAACACACACACACACACACACACACACACACAAACAAAAAACAATCTATATATCTGACATTAACACAAAATATATACAAAGATCTGAGAAAACTAAACAATAAGAAATCAATCAACTCAATCAATAAGTATTCTAATGAAATGTGCAGTCCAAAAAGATGAAATATAAGTGGTTGATAAACATACAAGGAAGTACTCAGCCTCAGAGAAATTTTAATTAAAAACTACATTGAAAGTCTACCTCACCCCAGTCAGAATGGCTGTCCTTAGGAAAACAAAGAACAGGTCGGGGGAGGGGAGATGGATCAGTGGCTAAGGACAATGCTGCTCTCCTAGAGGACCTGAGTTCAGATCCAAAGCACCCACACCACGTGGCTCACAAGTACAAAGCGCGCGTACACACACACACACACACACACACACACACGAGCCAGGGGATGGAGAGAAACAGACAGAAACACAGATGGAGAGAGAGAGAGAGAGAGAGAGAGAGAGAGAGAGAGAGAGAGAGAGGCGTGTGCACACACAGAGAGAGAAAGAGACAGAGACAGAAAAACAGACAGACACACACACACAGAGCGAGAGAAAGACAGACAGAGAGGGAATGAAAAAGAACAAATTCTAACAAAGTCATGGACAAAAGGGAACCATATACATTTACTGGTGGTAATATAAACTAATCTAGCCACCAGGAAGTCAGTGTGGAAGAGTCTCAGGAAACTAAAAATAGATCTAGCACATATCCAACTAAAGCACTCTTGGTGCTTAGGTCTTGAAAGACTCGTAGTCAGCGCATCACGGAGACACCTGCACATCAGTGTTTGCCCCAGCACTCCGTGCAGTAGCTAAGCTATGGAACCAACCCAGGTGTTCAACAACAGTTGCATAAATAAAGACAATGTAGCTTATATACATAGTAGGATGGGTATAAGGAAAGAGGACCATCTGCAGGAAAACAGAGGCAACTTGAGATAATTCCAGGCTGGAGAGATGGCTCAGTGCTTAAGAGCACTGACTGCTCTTCCAAAGGTCCTGAGTTCAATTCCCAGCAACTACGTGGTGGCTCACAACCATCTGTAATGGGATGTGATATACTCTTCTGGTGTGTCTGAAGACAGCGACAGTGTACTCATATATATTAAATAAATAAATAAGAGATAACCCCTTTAAGAGAATTAAGATCAGTCTCAGAAAAGTAAATTATTACATGTTTCCTCTCTATGAGGTATTTTGATCTTATAAAGACACATACAGTTATGTATGTGTCTATGATATGAGCATATAAATAAAACTGTCCCATAGAAGTAAAACTGCTCAGGGAACAAAGTGGACAAAAGGGAATGGGGGGGTAGAGGGAGCAGGGCTAGGGAGCAGGGGGCGGACGGACAGATGGCTAATATTGACTGTCAACTAGGTGACAGGATCTAGAGTCACCTAGAAAACAAGTCTCTTGGGAAGGCATGTGAAGGGTGGGTCAATTCAGTGGGAAACTCCACCCTGAGAGTGGTCAGCACTATTCCCGGGGTGGGTCCTGAACTGTCCAGAACAGGGAAGGAGCTGAGCACAAGCATCCATCTCTCTCTGCTTCCTGGCTGTGGATGGAAGTGACCAGTTGCCTCAAATGCTCAATGATGGACTGTATCCTCGAACTCTGGGCCAAAATAAAATTTGTCTCAGCAATGCATCAGGTACCAATACACAGGATGGGGAGCTTACAGCACACACAGCTTACATACAGTATACACTGGCATGCAAATGCCTTTAGGTAGTAAGGTAGCATCTATGAGATACAATGAAAAACATTCAAAGAAGTAAAAACCAAAATCTGGTTTCGTTTTTTTAAGAAGGGGTTTCTCTGTGCAGCCCTGGCTGTCCTGAAACTCACTCTGTAGACCAGGCTGGCCTCAAACTCAGAGATCGCTTGCCTCTGACTACCCCCGTGCTGGGACTAAAGCCACCTGGCAAAACTAAAATCTTAAAAATAGGCCAACAAAGGGGCTGGAGAGATGGCTCAGCGATTAAGAGCACCGACTGCTCTTCTGAAGGTCCTGAGTTCAAATCCCAGCAACCACATGATGGCTCACAACCATCCGTAATAGGATGTGATGCCCTCTTCTGGGGCAGCTATACCAAGTGGGGCCAAATCGAGAAGAAAAGGTGTCTGAAGACAGCTACATGTACTTACATATAATAAATAAATAAATCTTTTAAAAAAAAAATAGGCCGACAGTATACATTTTCCCTTCTGTATAGTAATTCACATTTGTAGAGGAAACTTCTGGGGTTTTCCCCCACAGGCTCAGCTGTCACCCGAGACTCTCACTGCATAAGAAGACAACCCTGAACTGTCACAGGTCCCTTTCTCTCTTCTTTCCTAACTTGCCTTCAACTTCACAAGCCCTAGGCATTTTTCCTGAGCCTGCAGTGGTTTAGAAGCCTCATTTCCTTGAACCACATTTTTTTTTGTAAACACCCATGCATGGGTAACTGAAAGGTGTCTTTCTCTTTTATCAGCTTGAGTCACAGTCCTTAGCCATGGTACCTAAGAGAACCCTTCAGTCAGCACCTCTCCACTGCAACTCTAGAGAACCCCAAGTGGATCCCAGCAGTTGCAGTACCATCTCTTTCAGGAAGCCTGCCAGGCTTTCTTCTCATCATTCTGGATACCCAGTAGTGACCCAGAGACACTCACCTGCTGTGCAGGCTCAATGGTCAGCTCCATGTAGCGACTGATTGCTGTCATTGTCCTCAGGGGCTTACAGTGTGACAGGCTGGTCAGAGGCACCCAATCTGAGTTCTTTGAAAAGGAAACAGAGAGGCAAGGGGGAGAAATTGTAAAGCCAGAAGGCACCATCTAAAAGGAAGTTCTCATATTCAAAGGAAACATTAAGCCAGACATGGTGGTGCACGCCTTTAATCATGAACTCAAGAGGCAGAGGCAGGTGGATCTCTGTGAGTTCGAGGCCAGCCTGATCTACATTGTGGGTTCTAGGCCAGCTAGGGATACACTGTGAGACCCTGCCTCCAAAAAAGCTGCTTCCCAGAGATCTTCGCATGCTCAGAATTTGGAAGCCACCCCAGCAGGCACAGAGTAAAGTCTGATTCAAGGCTTGGGGAAAACGTGCTAGAAGCCAACCTTGGTTTTAGAGGAGGGACATCTGGTCCAGAGCCCATAGCTTTAGAACTTCGCTATCAGCAGGTATGTTCAGTCCATAGCTTGCCAGCCAGGCCCAGTCAACAATAACTGGGAATGAACATACACCACAGGATCCTGATCTTATTTAAACACTGGAAGGTTTATTTTCTGTGTGGGTTTGGTTGTTTTGTTTGTAATTTAATTGTATGGTTCTCAAGTGTGAACTTTGCAGATGACAACAGGGAGTGACAATGACAAAATGTTGGACACACCTACAAGGATCATGGCAGATATCCAAAGGCTTCTCGTTGCCTGTCCAGAGTCACACAGACTTCTGTACTGCAAGCTCTCTGGTAAGGCACAATTTTACCTCAGTTGCTCGAGTGGAGGAAATAAGTGTCCCATTCTCTGCTCTGGCTGTTGGGGGGCTCTACTGCAAACTCAGATCTGGGAGCCTAAATAACCCACCCTGGTTTTTGTTATGTACACACCAATTCCTTCTATTTTGTTAGCTCAGGCTACGTTGTTGAGCTTAGAGTGTTCTAGGGAGCAGTCTTACTTTATTATTATTATTATTATTATTATTATTATTATTATTATTTATTACTTTTCCCCTTTTCAAGTCCTATAAGTAAAGGAATCCCAGCCTCCTTTGTGTCCTTGCTCTGTAAGAGGGGCCTGAAGTGCTGAGGAGCCCAGGAGCTGGTGACACCACTTTAATCCTCCAAAATTAAAGGAGAGCTACTTGTCTTAAAATTCCCGTGAGCTTCCATAATGATTTAGAATGCCAGTCTCCCTATGAAGATGCATTGCCCCAGTTAGAGTCAGATGTGGTGTCTTAGAAATCACCAGTTTGGATCGAGCATAAAGAGACAAGAGGCTGGGGTACAGTGTAGACTCCAACCCTGAAAACTTAAGGAGACAGACACTTGCCTCAGATATATGGACTCTCACTAGTGGTCAGTTATAGCTGTAAGTCTTAGACACAGTCATGAGCAACTCTGCCTCAGACGTTAGCAAGACCAGCCTCCAAGCAGCGACAGTTAAACTGCCGTGGTCTCCAATACAAATCGGTCCTTATGACCTGGGACAAGTTTCCAGAGACAGCGTCACACAGATGTGCAAAGGCAGGGATGAACATTCAGCAATTCTGGAATTGTCAGGACATGGTGATGATGTCAGAGACCCATGGGAAAGCAACCTTACAAATGAAGCCTGGAAAACCCACATTGTTTTAAAATTAAGATGCTCACTTAGGCAGTATGTGGGTCTGTGAGTGAGTTACTTAAATGACAAGACTACTAGACGGTCCAACTACACAGAGGTGGGAATGGCTTCAGGAACAGAAACAAAACAAAACAACACAAAGCCAACTGGGGAAAAGGAGGATCCCATTGTACTCAGGATCACAGGAGCTTTGGACATAAAAAGTAGTTTTTAAGAGACCAAGTATAGAAAGACTTCCAGAAGCCCCTGTACTTCCCGCCTCTGCACACCCCAGCAGCAAACGAGACATTTGCTACCCAGAGAGACCTTGTCCTCAGTCCTGGCCTCCTGGATTTCCTCTTCCTTCTCTGCACAGGTCAAAAGGGCTTGTGTGTCGGCACTCTCTCTGGCTTCCACAGTAGCAAATCCAAAGGCTCGGCTCAGCCTGCTTTTTATCACACAGGACAGAAAGATGATCTGAGATGTGGGAGTTAAGGTACACAGAAGTGGAAGTGGAGAATTTCAGCCTCCAGGTGGAGCTCTTCACATTCCTGCCTCCTGAGCAGCCTGCCACAGCCCCACTGTCCCAGGCAGAGACTATCTTGAAGACAGGGCCTTATCAATTTCTCTCTCTCTCTCTCTTTCTCTCTCTCCTCTCTCTCTCCCCTGCTAAATTTGGGAAACATGGCTTAAAGTGATAGCACACACAGTGGGGAGGAGAGTGTCTGTGTGAAAACACAGATTGTGACCTCATTTGAAAGAAGAACCAAAGGGAATTATCACTACTGTGAGCCTCCTACGTACAGTGCCTGGATTTCTTAGACAGGAAGACATGCAGAGATGCACAAAAGGATCAAGGCATTGACGACAGGCAGATGCTGAAGTTACGAGGCTGTGGTAGTGCACACCTGTCATCCCAGAACTAACAAAGCTGAGGCATCTGGAGTTCGAGGCCAGCCTTAGCTACGTAGTAAAAACTTGTCTCGAAAAGGAAAACAAAAAACAAAAAACAACAATATAAAGCCACAGCTAGAGAATTCTGAAAGTCACCAGTAACCAGAAGAGAGGAGGGCAGCTTCTCAGGCAGAGCCTTTAAGAGTGGCCTGCTTTAATCTTGGACTTCTGGGTAATTTAAAACCTCCCACCACAACAGGGTCACATTCAGAGGCTGTCAGCACCTCTGACAGCTTCCCCCAAGCCATCAGCTCAGCTTTGCGTGCCCTTGAAACACTCGTGCAAGGTCACTTGGGTGACAACATATCAGGGAGCACCTCTGGGGCCCCAGGAGCCAAGTAGGCTCAGCAGCCACCAACTGAAGGCATCGCCATCAGCTCTGATCTCTACACCAGCCAAAGAGAACGGAGCAGAAGGCTGATCGAGCCTGGGTGGCAGGCCAGCCTGTAGAGCCCTCTCAGAAAGCCTGGCAGGAAAGGAGGCCTCTTCCCCAGGAGGGCAGGATCCACCCAGAGAAGCCTGGTAGAATACAGAACGGAGCCTGGAGCTGAGCCCACTGACCCCCAAGGCTCAGAGCCTCCCTCTTTCCCTTGCTATTTCAGAGAGCTCTGGCCCAAAGAATTGTCTTTGAACTGGGCAAGCCCTGAACTGCGGATCACTGCAGTGGTGTCTGCTTGTCCCAGGTTTCTAATGACTGGACTGCTGGGCCAGCATGCTGCCCAGCAAGACCAAAGGAGGGCATGCCAAGTGGGAGGTAGGATAAAGCCCTTGGCTACAGGCAACCCAGCCTCCCCAATCACTGGGCCTGGGCGGATACAGCAAGGTCCAGCGCAGCTCGGCCCAGTGAAATCAGGAACCAGGGTGTGGCTTGAAGGAGGTATTCAGGCTGCCGGTCATGGGCCACAATGGCTGAGGCGTAGAGGAGGCCAGCCAGAGCTGACAGAAACCGGGTCCACAGGTGGATATAGGAAAGTGACTTCCCCCGACACTGTGCAGAGAGAGGAGGGGCCAGGCAGGAGGACACTGGATCTTTTGGTGGCATATGGCAAGCCCTCTATAAGCAGCCACTTATCAGAGGGCGCTCCTTCTGCTAGGCATCGATCAAGCCGTTCCTCAAGCTGCTACTTTTGCCTGGTAAACTCCTCAGAACCTGGCTTAATCTTAACCATGGGAAAACCTCTTCTTACTGTCTGTGCCCTATGGAGTACTGATTCTCTTCTGGACCCTGTAACACCTGGCACCTCCCTATGACACGGAAGGATGCGTAAGACTCTTTACTCATTCAGAGCACTCTTGGGAGCAGACCTGGGACCCTCCCACCTGACAGTGGGTAGGAACTTGGAAATGCCAGCTGAAGAATGAGTTACAATGAGCCACTGCCCATCATTCCCCTGTGGAACCACACCAAACAGGGAAATCAAGGGAGAGATGACACTATGACATTGTGACGCCAAGTGGACATTTTGATTGGACGAACAATAGAGATATTAGATCACAAAAAGGAACATCTACAGTATTTGTGTTAGTAATTGTCTGTAGGCATGAGGTCACTTTAGGGCCAGGGAGATGGTTCAGCAGGTAAAGACACCTGCTGTTGACAACTAAGGTTCAATGCCTGGAACCTACATAGAAGGAAGAAAGAACGAACTCCTGAACGCTGCCCTGTAAAACCCAAGTCATGGTACACATATGCCATATCTCCAACACCCCAATTTATAAGTCATTTTATATATACATTTATACATGAATATACAAGACTATGTGCTAAACTATATAATATATTTAAGTGTGTGTATATATATATATATATATATATATATATATATGTAAGCATGTATAATCTGGCTTTTAAATTTTGCTTGCTAAGTGGCAGCATTTAGAACTATTTAGGTGTTGGCTAAGGAATGGAACAAATTTCAGGAGCAAAGTATATTTTGGCTGACTTTCTCTCATTTTTGTTTTAAATCCCCAAGGAATACTCAGAAGGACTAGGGATGTAGCTCCATGGTAGACTGGCCGCCTAGTACATGTGAGGTCCTGGGTTAAATGTTCAGCATAGAACAAACAAGACACTGTCCTCAATGCTACATATGTATTCCTTGAATCTCAGCTAGTTTTTCCCAGCCATTGTTCTGGCCTTCATCTGCTGAAGGCCCTTGAGTAGAGAGACCCAGTCAAGCACCTAACTGGAGTACCTGGGTGTGAGGGTAGGTCTGGTCCCTGGCCCCAGAAGCTGGGGGTAATGTTGCCCGTTTGCATGGTTCCCACAGCACACGGGAAGCTTCTCAGGTTCCCCAGCCTGACCATCCTGCCGTAGGCCCGAGGGAACTGGAACAGGCAGTCAGGACACTGCCCTTGTTCCATGGAAGGTCTCCCTCCCAGAGGCTGCTGCAGCCAGGCCAGGGATCTCTGTCTCCTCCTTTAGTCTGGAAACAGGACTCAGGACTTCAAGGCTCAGGCCTCAAAGCATAGCTTGGCTCTTCATGCACAGTCACAAGTTACCTGCCTCCCAGCTCTTGTTCTTCTGAACCTGCTACAGTGCTAAAGCACAGTGCTCCTGGGAAAGTACTTCTCTTTGTGCTAAATGACAGGCCCATTTCACTTTCTAGTGTCAGGGATGGTGCTGGTCCTGTCACCGAGGCAGGGGCTTTACAGCAGAGTCTTCTATGGGGAAAACCTGGCAGGGTACTTTCTACACCAATCCCAGAGCTCACTCAGGCACTGACCTGTATGGTGGCTTCTCCGTGTCCTCCCCTGTGTACAGACAACCCTTCCTTAGCTGCTGCCTCCACTGGTCCCACCCGTCCTCTGAACCACTATGAAAGGCCACCTGCAGCCTGACACTGGACTGAATGGTTTCTGCCCTCACTCCCTCATAGCACAGGGGTCTTTTCTCCTGCTTCCCAACCCAAACTTTGCTTCCTCCATTCGGAGAGCAAGGAAACCTCCCACTACACCCTCTGTGTCTTCCATGGGACTGAGAGCTCCCAGGACAGGTTCCATTCAGCATCAACAGGCCTGGCTGATAAGTCTTCCTTCAGCCCAGATATCTGGAAATATCTGCCAAAAAGACCTTGGGTAGCTAGGACTTCCTGTGCCTTTCTTGTTCTCTTGTCAGCCTTTAGTTTGCTCTACCCCTGTGACCTTTTCCTGTAAGGAGAAACGCCCAGCCTTCCTGGAAGGTCCCTGTAGGTCTCAGGACTCTACCCTTTAGCCATGGCCCTTCATACACACACACATGCACACACATACACACACACACACGCACACACACACTCACATATACACATGCACACACATACACACACAC
>JADRCH010000065.1:5418878-5444270 GCA_019843965.1 Rhynchomys soricoides | reverse complement strand
ATATATATATATATATATATATATATATATATATATATATATATATATTAACATGTGTGTGCTTGTTCATGTGCATGCCACATGTGTATGGGTATACTCAGAGAAGAAGCCAAGGGATCCCCTGGAGCTGGAGTTCACATGGTTGTAAGTTACCCGACATATGTACTGGGAACCAAACTTCAGTCCTCTGGAAGAAAGGTGTGTGCTCTCACCTATTGGGATTGCTCTAAGCCCCAGAAGCCTTGTTTCAGAAGGTGACTTTGAACAAGTGGTTGAAGGGGGTGATGGCATTGAGCCATGTGGACACTGAGAGAAAGAGCCCTTCAGAAGGCAGAAAGGACCAGGTACAGGTTCTGAGAGGAAACTGCTCTGCAGGCTGAGGAAAAAGACAGAGGTGTCTGTGACTGCAGCAGAGAAATAAGCCAGGCTTCTGTGGGACATACCTGGATCGTGAGCTGTCTGGCCAGAATTGCTCCCACAGTGTCACACAGACTCGTCAGGAGGCAGAACGCAGCGCACAGTGTCGACTGGTCTTGGCCACACTTCTTTGTGCATCTCAGGTAGAGAATCCTGAGGTGATGGGGCATGAACAGAACACAGGGGCTGTGAGTTCGAGGCTAGGCCAGAGAAGACACCTAGAAAAGACAGCTGTCACCTCTGTGCTACAAAACATAACCCCTCTCAGGTGTAGCACATGTTTCTGGGTTTTGTTTATGGGACCAGGCTCTGCCAGGAACTGAAGATCTCCTTGCAGAGATGTCGCCCTCTTCTACAGAAGGGGGGAGACAGAGACATCCGGGCAAGGGGCATGCACCTCAGATTCTTACAAGCCTCAGTATGTTTGAAACACCTTAATCCTAGCACTTGGGAAGCAAAGGCAGGGGGTTTCTGAGTTCGAGGCCAGCTTGCACTACATAGTATTAAATTTAAGGAGAGATAGGAGCTCTTTTCCTTTTCCTCTTCCAAATCAGGCTGGGTCAATGTAATAACCCCTCTCCTCTCTTACAAGCTGGCCAGCGGATTTGAATCTTCTGAAAGGGAAACAGGTCCTAAAGGCCACCCTAGCACCACAGCTAACAATAGTGGTAATTACCTAAAAGTAAACGGTGATTTGTTTCTTTGAAATCAGAGTCAGATCCGGCTAACCCATCTGTGCAGTGGGTGGCAGCCTCTTCCAGCTGAGCAATTTGAGCATATTCATAAAGCAGGAGAAACCAAACTGAATAACAGCACAGTGCTCCAGGCTCCTCTCCCTAGATCTCTAGACTGCTGGCTTTTCTCCTATAGCCCCTCTCTCTACCTTCACGAACCTGGGTCACACAGAGACAGGGGCTCTCTGGCAATATCACCAATTCCATCACCACCACACTGAGTTTCAGTAACCCTGCTGGAGTTTTATAGAGAAATAGGCTGGGGGAGGCTTCGGCTTCATCCACTCAGGCAGAATGGTTGGTTCTGACCCCATAGATTAGGTTTTGAGCATCAGTCCCAAGGATCATAGTTACAGAAGGAAGGCTGTTACCCAATACCCTAAATATTTCGGGATCTGCCAGGCCCAAGCCTGAAGCTCAGGGTATCACCCATCAGCTCTGGGCTATTAAAACCAATGCAAGCTCAAGGAATGAAGACTCGGGTAAGAGATTTGGGCCCAAATTAGCAATACTTTATTTCAACCTTTGCATTTGAGAGAGGAGACCCTGCAGCCTGGGGTGATGATGTGAGCCAGTAGCAGACCTCTAGCATCATGCTAGGGACTTTGCCCTATGCCCTGTGCTCTCAGACATGTACTCCAAGCTCTTAGGGGCCAGGATTTCTGGACTGACCTTAACCTAGCACCTCCCTCCCCAGATCCATTCTCTGCAGACAGACATGGGGAGATGGGTTCAGGAGTGGTGGAAGTCCTAAGAACAGAGAGGCAAATCTGCCGGGCAGTGGTGGCACACACTTTTAATCCCAGCGCTAGGGAGGCAGAGACAGGCAGATTTCTGAGTTCAAGGCCAGCCTGGCCTACAGAGTGAGTTCCAGGACAGCCAGGGCTATACAGAGAAACCCTGTCTCCTAAAAACAAAACAAAAACAAACAAAAAACAAACAAACAAACAACAACAACAAAAATAAACAGAGAGGCACATCTAGCCTCAGGCAGGGCAAAAGTCAGGCACACTGTATGCCTAGGTTCCGGGCAAGCATGTCTACCAGTGTTGGCTGTATAGGGTGGCTAAGGGACAAAGGACACTGTGTATGCAGAGCCTTCTTACTCTTTGCACCCTCTACCTCAGAGAGCTCAATCCCTGAAGCCTGCCTGTGTGACAGGCAGGATTATTATTCACTCAGGAAGCAGGCTCCTCACCTGACTGATAATAGAACCTACCTTAGGGACTGGGGCAGGCAGGGAGCAAGAGCACGAAGAAACACAACTCAGGCCCAGAGTGTCTGCACTGGACTCCAGGCTCTAGGCAGTGGGCTGCAGACTCTCTGAACCACTACGGACAGTCTAAGGGGATTTGTCCACCAAGTGTTAAGGCGAGCCGGTTGCAGGGAACGGGGTTAGAGGGATGTTGTGCAATCTCTCCCGCCTGGGTATACTGGGGTGGCATCACCCTGGAAACTGCTCTGGATTTCTGTACGTAGGTACAAGGTGGCTGAAGACCTGGAGGCTACACTCTCACAGACCCAGGTTACAGGGATTACCTGGCCAAACCACTGCGAGAAAGACAAAAGCAAAAACTGTGGCCAGAGTCGGATCACCACTACCACACCTCTTGCCAGCTTTGGATAAATTAAAAGTAAAAAACATCAAGGGGCTTGCTAAGGTCCCTAAGGGTGGATGGCAGAGCCAGAGCGGTAATGGTGTTTAATGAGCACTTATTAAGTCCTTTGCCTGCCATACCTTATTTAATCCTCACATTCATTTTATGAGGCATATCCTCATTCACAGGAGACCCAAAAGCTTACACTTGCTCCCCTCACATCGCCAACAACCAGGAAAAGGCTGACAATAGAAGCCAATCCAAGGCGCATCCACTGCACCACCCAGCCTCCTGCTGCTGGCTCACAGCCCAGTTTCCCCGATGCGCGGAATGCAGAAAGGACTCGACTTCAGTCCACAGAGCCATGTCAGATCCGAACCCGGACTTGAGCTACCTGCAGGACGTCCCCTTTGCGCCCCTTCCCCCTAGGTTTCCGAGAGGAGCCCAGGCGAGTGGCGCCCAGTTTCCCCCGCGGGTGGCCCGCCACCCCTCGCACGGGTCCCGTCCCCATTACAGCGTGTGGGCAGCGATCCAGCAGCAGGCGGCGCAGATCCACAGGCCGAAGGAGATGCAGACGCGGCGGCGAGCGAAGCAGTGCTCCAGGTAGTCCCAGTTCCAGAGCGGGGGCGCGGCGCTAGCCCCCTCCTCCATGGCCCGGCCGAGCCTCCCCCGACCCCGGGGAAAGTTCCAGGACCGACCGCGCGGCTCCCCAGCCTCGCCTATTGTCGGGCTCTGCGGGGAGCAGGCTGCCCCCTAGCGGTGGAAACGCGCGCGGCCGCCGCACAAAGGAGGGCCCCGCCAGCACCCGGTCCCTTTGCGGGATCGCCCCGCTTCCCAAGCCAGACAATACTCTGGCGCGGCCAAGCGCTCATGGGGGAATGGAGGGAACCCCGAGGCACGCTGTCCCTGGTTGAAAAGGTGCAACACAGAAGTGTGGGGTGGGGGACCGAAGGGTTACACATCGCCTCTGCTTCTTCCTTTCCCTCCGCTGAAGCCGTCAAGGGCACGCCTTGCGACACCCCGGCTCCCTAGATTCAGCCAGAAAGGGGTTAATTTTAAAATGTGCCGCTCCCATCTAGCGGCGGTGCCACACAATTCAGGTAAGTGGATTTTTTTTTTTTTTTTTGCTAAAGCAAACCATTAGAATACTTTCAAGTTGTCTTCGATTTCTGTAAGTTTGTTTAAAGCACAACATGACTGTGGCTTCACTATTTACATTTGAGGCAAGGTTCTGCCACGTGGGATCTTTAGGAGGGGATATATGGTCATGAGCATGCAGGACACATCAAGGCCCAGGGAGCGGACACCAGACACGGCATTTGTTAGTTGCCTTGACCTTGGGCTTCTGTGTGAGAAACAAAATTACGTATTTTATAAGCCAAGAGTTATGGGCTAGCCTCGGCTACACCTGTGTCTCACAAAACCAACTGGCCAACCAACCAACCAAAAGTACATAAAATAGTCACTTCCACCTCATTTTCTTGGGTGTGGGTGTTTCACCCTCAGGGTCTCTGGGGAGGCCAGACATTCTCCATCCACCATCTTTCAGAGCTGGGATCCCTCCTCATGTCAACCATCATACCAGGCACTGAGGTAGGGAATCCTTGTGTTCTCGGTTCTATACCCTTACCCACCCTTATTAGTTTTATTTTTTGCTATGGAAACAGGATCTTACATGGCGCAGGTTAGCTGCAGTTTGTTAACTGGTTGAGGAGAGCCTTGAACTTTTGATCTTTCTGTCTCCACCTCCCAAGTGCTGGGATTACAGGCCTGCATGCAGCACTACAGCCAGCTCTAAAGCTGATTTTTCCTGTATTACAGCTTTCCCTCAGGCTTAGCATACCTCCCCCCAAAGCCTGGACCAAATTATTTTTTGGAAAGATTTATTTATTTATTTTTATATGAGTATACAGTAGCCCTCCACTGAAACACCAGAAGAGGGCATCAGATCCCATTACAGATGGTTGTGAGCCACCATGTGGTTGCTGGGAATTGAACTCAGGACCTCTGGAAGAGCAGTCGGTGCTCTTAACCACTGAGCCGTCTCTCCAGCCCCAGACCAAATTAAAAATTGTTTTTAGTTATTGTGTGTGTGCACACATAGGTATAAGTAGGGGTCTCATCCTAAGATGTGTGGTTGCATAAAACTAATTCTAGCAACTCAAGGGGCTGAGACAGAAGGATCAAAAGTGCCAGGCCAGTCTGGGCTATATAGTGGAATTCTGTCAGAGAGGAGAAGGAGGGGAAACAGGAGGAAATGGGAATCAATTTGCTTGTCCAAAAAAAAAAAAAAAGCAGACCAAGGCGAAAGTGTTTGCAGCCAAGCCTGAAGACCTGAGTTCAATCTCTGGAACCCATCTGATGGAAGGAGATAACTGACCCCACATATTGTCTGAATACCACACTTGAATGCACACATACAAACACATACAGGCACACACATAGGCGCACACGTGCATGCAGCTGTTAATGCATGACTGTGCAGCTATATCTACTACACCACACTGACATCATAGACTGGAATTCACCTTCTGCTGAACTTGGACTTGGGACTTGTAGCTGGGACTTGGAGCAGAGAAACTGAACCTATCTTTAAAATGTTCCTACTTAAAAAACAAGACAATGGCACCTGTCTTCATGTTCCTGTGACACTAGAAACTCTGAGGTTCAAAGCAGTGACACATAGTGACACCTACCACCGATGGAAGTTAATCTATTGTCATTCTAAGCAAGCAGGGCTCAAGGACAGTGAAGAAAACTCAGCCAACGGTAGGAAGACCATGGCTTAGCAATTTGTTTCCTCTCCCCCGCCCCTTGTCTTGAGCTGTCTCTCTGTCTCCTATATGCTCATCTCCAATCAAACCTCCTTATCAAGCACTCTCCCCCTCTCCCCTCCCCTCCCTCCCTTTTCTACCTCCCCCTCCCTCTGTGGGTGTCTCACTATGTAGCCCAGGCAAACCTGGCACTCGCTATGTAAATCAGGCTGGCCTTGAACTTACAGAGTTCTGTTTCCCAATGCTAGGATTAAAGGTGTACACCACCTTTGCCAGGCAGTGATGGCACATTCCTTTAATCCCAGAACTCTGGAGACGGGGCAGGTGGATCTCTGAATTTGAGGTCAGCCTGGTCTACATAGCAAGTTCCAGTATAGTCAGGGCTACACAGAGAAACCTTGTCTCAAAAAACAAAACAAGAAAACCCCAAAACATACAAAAAAGATGTGTTCCACCACACCCCAGCTTACTCTTTGCTTGTTTTTGAAGCAAGGTGTTACTATGTAGCCCAGGCTGGCCTGGCTCTTGCACGGTAGGACTCTGAGTGGGTGTGAAACTCCTGCTCATCTGTCTCTTCGTTGCACAGGCTTTCTGTTCTTCCTGATTCAACCCTGCATTGTCTAGCTTGTCTTATCTCTCGTCTTTAGACTCACGAGCTCAGCTGGCTACTGGCTACTTCCGCTTATATCTAATTGAACTGGTCAAAAGCCAAACTCTTGGTTTTCCCTCCCAAAGTTCCAGCACTTGGTTTCAGCGGAGGGTAAAAACTTATACTTGCAGCCAGGAGTGCATCAGACTGGCCTGAGGAGAACACCTCTCAATGTTCGGACCACCAGTAGTATCATACCATCGTCCCGCCTGGAGCTTTCCAGCTTCCCTTTCTAGGCCACTCAGAGCCCAGCAGCAGCTCAGGAGCTTAGACCCTGCCTTTTGGCCATGGTTCAGACTCTGCTGAAAAGAAAACCTAACAAGAGCCCTAAAGCTCTCGTCCTTTTGGGCATTGGGCCACCAGGCTTCTCCCAGGCATTTCCGCTGGCAGTGGCAGTGCAGCCTCAGGCATTGTCCTACTAAGAAGGAAGGGCTGAGCCCAGGCCTCCTGCCTGAGCTTTCCTTTTGGTGAGAGCCCAGTGCAGTAGCACTTGGATTCCGACGACCTCTCATAAAGTGCGGCAGGAGAGAGGAAGGGCTGTGGCTGCAAACAGTCTTCTGTGAACAATCAGGGCAAAGATAAAACACCCCTCACTGGTCTGTTCCCTGTTTGAGAGAACCCAGAAGTTTCTCAGTTTGGAAGTGATACATTTCCAGTCTTTTGTACTATGTTGCCACTTTTCAGAGATGGGGACTTGAACTTGTGATCTTCCTGCCTCAGTCTCCCAAGTACTGGGATTTCAGGTGTGCACCAGCATGCCAGGGTTTCTGGTATAACTCTGTCTACATTTAAAAATTGGCTCCCAAGTTCTTCTGGTAGTTTATTTTATCCTTTTATTTTACATTCTCTCTCTCTCTCTCTCTCTCTCTCTCTCTCTCTCTCTCTCTCTCTCCCACTTGAAATTGCTATCAGACACTTCTACTCAGGTGCAGCAGTGTGTGTCTCCAAGGACATCCCCTTTCTTCCCCATTTTTGAGTATTCTATGAGTTCAAGATTCCTCTTTTAAAAGTTCAGTACTAGCACCTGTGGCAGCATGTGGGAGGTTGCAGCAAGAGATTCACCACAAGACGTTCCTCCTTTGAGGAATGTCCTCTCTGCCAAGGTTAATGACTCCAGGATAATCAGAGACAGCATGAGTCCAGGAGGTAAGGATGTGTCTAACGTCTTTGCAAAAACGGTAGAATGCTGTGACCTTCAGGACAACCCTTAAGGCTGTGGGAAAGAACACTGGAAACATGAGTTCAAAAAAAGATAATTTCTCAACTATGCAAAACATAAGGATGCAATATGAATTATATGAGGGGCTTTGTGAACCTAGAAAAATAGAGGCAACACACTATGAGCTAGATTGTCAGAAAGATGCAGAGGCAGGCAGATTTCTAAGTTCAGGCCCAGGCATGGTAGGAATGGTAATTTCAGGTTGGAGTCTCACCCAGCTATCTTATTGGTTGTACAAGAGCTTGCAGTCTCTTTCTAACAATCAAGGGGCTGGGATCATGGGATGCTGATTCATGGGATAATCAAAAGGGAATCTAGGGTAATGACTGAATTGATATGTAAATAAAAAACTGGGCTTTTAATATGCATATGATGAGTTATCCAGGGAGTTTTTAGAATAGCAAGAAAAAGCAGAACACAGAAAGAGCTATCTGAAAGCTGTCTGGAGCAGCACATAGGCCTTCAGCTTGTAACCCACGATGGATATGATTTTGAGTCATTTGTTTTGCCGCTCCCAGGTCCCTTCTCTTAGAACTCCTCTCCAAACTGAGATAGTCCTTGCTTGGCAGTTTTCCTAGTACAAGATCCAGTTGTACATCCTTTAGTCCAGGTCTCGTGTTGTGTTCCAAGGCTGGACTGCATAAGGATTTCTTCATGGGCCTGGTAATGTCAGATATGGTTGCAATGATGCACAGTAATAGTGTGCACTTTGGTCACTCATGTAACAGGCACAGACATCAGGTAGTGCCATGTTCCCTGGTGTCAACTTGGATCTCTTATTTAGGTGACATCAGCCATCTCTCCTCAAGTATAACTTACTAAGTAAGTGATGGTTTAAAGTCCCATGTGGGCCAGTGAACTGGCTCAGTGGGGATTTCACACCAATCCTGATGATCTGAGTTCAATCCCCAGGTCCTACATGGCAAAAGATGAGAATGCACTGCCCCAAGTTATCCTCTCACCTCCACATGTTTGCCATGGTATGTGTGTCCCTCCTCTAATACACACACTGAATATAACAATATACAGCCACATCTTGATCCAAAAGCAGCAGAAGGAGACTGTGTATCACACTGAGAGTAGCTTGAGTATAAGAGACCTTAGAGACTGCCCTAGTGACACACTTCTTCCAACAAGGCCAAACCTAGTCTAAAAGCCCACTCCTTTTAATAGTGCCTTAATAGGGTGCTATGGACCAAGCATTCAAACACATGAGTCTATGAGGGCCATACCTACTCAAACCACCACAGTGGGTAATGGCACTTGCTGGCAAGCTGGACAGCCTGAATTTGATCCCTGAAACCTACATGACGAAAGGAGAGAAGCAGTTTCCCATAGTTGTCTCTGACTTCTTCCACATACAAGCCAATCTCATGTGCACACACATATACACACATGAATAAATACATGTAAAAACAAAAGGTGCTGCTGGCTATGACTCTTATGAACCATCCTGCCAGGTAAGGTGTGTCCATTTGTGCCATAGTGACACTAATGTCATGGGGGTAAACAACCATGCATGCTCTGGTTGTGCCTCAGGCCCTCTCCACAGGAGGAAACTGATACTTGGTGCCATAAACCTGGTCAAATACCCATGGCAAGGGAAGTCATTGGAATAGTGTCAAACTGCCTTTTAAATGTTTATCTTACAGATAAAGCTATGTCTCAGCCTTAATCAGAGAAGTCTCTTTCCAGTGAAAGGTAAAGAATGTACAGTCACATGGCCACAAGAATAAGTGGCAGATGTGTCCTCAACCCTAAACAAGTTATTTATACCATCCTCTGTAAGGCACAGGAAACATTGTGGAAGACAGGAAGGATAGAGGGCTTCAAAATGCCAGTCGTGGGCAAGACACAGCCATTGCAACCATGACCTCAAGGCAGCTGTAGATGCCTACATGGAATGGGCACATCAACAGCCAGGTATGGATGGATAAGCACTGCCCCTTACTGCTAAACTATTGCTACTGATGGATTCAGGGAGTGAGGGGGTCACTGCCGTCAGCCGTGTATACACTGATGACCCAACCAGGCTCCAATGCACAGTTCTAATCTAAAGGTCACATAGAACCCGGTAAAACCAAATGGCTCACAAAACCAACCTAAAGGTCATGAATCTGGGAAAGGGACGGGAGGGTGGTTGATAGGGATGTGTGTGTGTGGGGGGGGAGAGATGAAAGAGGTAAAGAGAATTGAGTGCTCAGAATTTATTACATACACGGTTGAAACTGTCAAAAATGCAAACCAAGTTAATAAAAGAATGAGAAAAAAGAGCTTCCTGAAAAATGGCACTGGGTTTGAGTCTATAGGGACTGTTCAGCAGCAGAGAAACAGCAAGAGAATACAACTAGTAGCCAAGTGCTATGGAACTCCTGCAACCTACAGTCATCTTGCCTACTGCAAAGGAAGCTCTCCTTTTATCTCCCCTAAATGGTGATTCCTCTTCTCTATCCTCTGATTGCTAAGCACCCAGAAAATAGAAATTGCCATCCCATTTCATTCAGAGAGATGACAGTAACTTCTCTTCTACTGCTGAATGGATGCCTACTTCACAACCTCGCAGTTCTGCTTCTAGATGCACACCTCACAAAAATGCAGAAGTATGAGGACTATACTGGATGTGATGGATTCAATGAAAATGGCCCCATAGGTTCATACCTTTGAATACTTGGTCCCCAGTTAGTGGAACTGTTTGGAAAGGATTAGGAGGTGTGGCCTTGTTGGAAGAGGCATGCCACTGGGGTAGGGGTGGGCTTTTTTTTTTTTTTTTTTTTTTTGAGACAGGGTTTCTCTGTATAGCCCTGGCTGTCCTGAAACTCACTCTGTAGACCAGGCTGGCCTTGAACTCAGAAATCTGCCTACCTCTGCCTCCCGAGTGCTGGGATTAAAGGCGCGTGCCACCACTGCCCAGCTTAGGGGTGGGCTTTGAGGTTTCAAAAGACTCATGTCATGGCATTGAAAACCTGAGCCTGAACATGTACGCTACTATTGAGCAGTGGTTCTCAGCCTGTGGGTGGAGAACACTTTGGAAGTTGAACGACCCTGTCACAGGGGTTACATATGAGATATCCTGCATATCAGATATTTACATTACAATTCATAACAGTAACAAAGTTGGGGTCACCACAACATGAGGAACTGTGTTAAAGAGTCACAGCACTAAAAAGGTTGAAAACCACTGCTCCAGAGCAATGAAAACTAATGGTCTAGTCATTACTGTTGCCAAGTCTGACTTGGCTATGTAAGGGACAGTGTGACATGGTTCCTGCCCCTGGGACAGAGCCCACAGGGCATGGGCCTCCACAAGTGTTAATGGTTGCTGTGGGCATAAGACTTATTTGTATAATAATGTATATATTTTATGTTCCTCTTTGGGGGAATACTCTTCCTATTAATAATAATGACTCCATGGTACTAGAAACAGGAGTCCAGGAGTTGGGGGTGTATGTCTCAGCAAAATGTTAACTGCTAAGATCTTCAGGACAGCCCTTAAGGCTGTGGGAAGGAACTCTGAAAACATGTACAATTTCTCAACTATGCAAAATATAAGGATGCAATATGAATTGTATAGAGTGTCACAGATCTAAAGAAACAGAGGCAGCTGCACTATGACCCAGCTTGTCAGAAAGATATTAAGGAAGGAGATAAAGAGATTTAGGGAGTGGTGATTGCAGGGCAAGATCCCACCCAGCTAAGTTTTTGTTTGTACTTACAAAGGCAGTCAGATCTCTGAGTTCAAGATCAGCCAAGAACAGAGAGTTTAGGTCCAGGTCAAGGGGTGGTAGGAATGGTAATTTCAGGGAAGAATCCCACTCAGTTAGCTTAACTTAACTTTTTTGTGCTTAACAAAAGTAGGAAGATCTCTGAATTTTTTTGCAATGTTTAAAAAAAAAATGTACTTCTTGTTTCTTTCTAAGAGTCAGGGGGCTGGGGTCATGGGATGCTGATCATGGGATAATCAAAAGGGAACCTGGGGTGGATGAATAAATTAATAAGTAAATAAAAGAATGGGCTTTTGATCTGCAAGAGATGAGCTATCCAGCGAGTTTTTAGAATAGCAAGAGAAAGCTATCCCGAGCAGAACATAGAGAGCTTTCTAGAAAGCTGTCTCAAGCAGAACACAGGCCATCAGCTTGTAACCCATGATTTGACTTTGAGTTGTTTCACTGCTCCCAGACACCCTCAGGAACCCTAAGCTGAGGCTGGTCCTTGGCAACATGTACTATGGATGGCTCCCCCAATGTTGGATTACAGAATCCAAACTCCTAAGGGCATGTACTGTAGATTCTTTTTCTCTACAATATAAAGCAGGGGAAAGGTCAGAAGAGAAAAGCTGCTACCTTCATAAGTAGAACCTGAAATGATGCACAAAGGGGGAACCTGGGATATGGGTCAGTCTTGCCGCCATGATCAGGGTGCTCTTTGTATGTACACTGTGGCTTGTGTACTTCTGTAGACATAGTACACTTCAGTAAAACATTAAAAATCCAGTTGGCCAGTCGGAGGTCAAGCACACCTTTAATCCCTGCACTCAAGACAGAGGCAGGCAGATCTCTTGAGTTTGAGGCCAGCCTGGTCTAAAGAGCAAGTTCTAGGAGAGTCAGGGTACACCGAGAAAAGTAAACATAAAGTGAAGGGACTGGAAAGATAGTTCAGAAGTCCAGTTCTAGGGGATAAAATGCTCTCTTCTGGCCTCCAGTGGCACAAGGCATGCAAGTAGTATACAGGCATGTTTTCAGGCAAAATACTTACACACATAAAATAAAAATAAATCTCAAAATAATTAAAAATATCCAGTTGGCAATGGATCACACTTTACCTGGATATTGTCATTTGCATATTGCATGTGCAAAATTGTTTTTCTTTTAGTCAAGGGAGTAGAGGGAAGACAAAATCCACCCTTCATGTGTCTTCTGTTCTTAACTGGATATAACATGCTGAGCACAACACCATGGCAAGTGGATACTGATCGAATTTTATGAATGATTTTCCTCACTTCCAAACCAAACAAGAGACAACCCATTAAAGCAATGTGTCCTTTAGTAGACTTCTGGCTCGTTGACAATTTTTCTAGTTTATTCACACATATACACAAAGCCATATGTGACGACTCACTTCTTGAGAAGAATCTTAACTTCCTCCTAATTTCCTGAAAGTAAACAGATGACAGATGCATGGCGGGTTACCATTCATAAAACGTTGGAAAGTGATAACAATGATGGCCGATTCACAAAGCTAGACATGGACATGGTCGGACATCAGGGCATCCGGCAAAGGTAGAAAGGGGAATCCTCATATCAGGATGTCGTAGTTCAGGATCCTCAGGCTCCAAGCAAGGACTAGGCCTGGTTTCTTTACTGTAGAAGTAAGTATGGAAGCAGAGAAGAGAAGAGTGGAGATGAGGAAGGAGACAAGCCTTGTAGGGTCAAGAACAAGATCCCTCCAGCTTGCAGGCAACTGGGTTCACTTCCACTAGCACCTTTTGAAGAACATACAGAATGAACTCATGGCGACAGGGAAGGTACCCACCCTCAACCTTGCTAAGATTTGTTTACAGGACATGCCCTGTTGTAGAAATTATTTAATACCTACCTGGGGTTTCTACCCAGCCTTTGACCATTTAGTTCCCGGATAAAAGACATACACCACCTTTATATTTACAATAAGCCTCAAATAGCACAAGAGCTGAGTAGATACCTACCTCTGTTATTAGAATCTACTTTCTTCTTTTTTTTTTCTTGGTTTTTGAGACAGGGTTCTCTGTGTAGCCCTGGCTGTCCTGGAACTCACTCTGTAGACCAGGCTGGCCTCAAACTAAGAAATCCGCCTGTCTCTGCCTCCCAAGTGCTGGGATTAAAGGCGTGAGCCACCACTGCCCGGCTAGAATCTACTTTCTTATTGATAACCCTGAGTTATTACTTACTATGTTTCATCTGGGCTGCTCTTAACCCCAATTGGCCAGCCTTAGGAGCCACATTTTTATGGCTCACCTATGTTACAGTTATCTTATTTTTTTATACCTGTTCAGAGTTTCAAGGTCCCAAGTGATCTGGCTACAGCTAGCTTCCAGACGAGTGCTCACTCCTGTTTACAGAGCCTTCCAACTTTGGTTCTCTGCTTCAGGTGGCTGATTGATAAATATTTGCTAAATGCAGTTTCTTGCTGGGTGTGGTGACTCCCATCTGTAAACCCAGTTCTTGGAGACTGGGGTGAGGATTGCCTGAGTGTGAGATATGTCTTGGGCCCTTGACTGAGGTAGTGAGGGAATGAAGGAAGGACAGATCCATGGATACACAGAAACACTGGGAGCTGGGTGGATGGAGCTCTCTGAGGGAGAAACCACAACACATCCTGTTTTGTATGGAGTTGAACACAGAGGCAGGGGAATGATACACAGCTGAGTGGGAGGCGGGGTTCATGACATACAGCTGGATCAAGAACACAGGTTTATCTAGTCGGTAGGAGCGGTCTCTGTAAGGGAGCAGTCTTCCGGCTGTAAACTGTCCAAAGGGAGAAAGCTACTGTGGATAGTATCTGCATCACTATCAACAACTACACAGGACCAGAAGGGAAGCCTTTGCCATTTCCCCGGGGGTTGGGGAAGGCTTTGAGGTCCTTGACTCGGCTGTGCCCATATAAACAGCACACTTTCCCTCAAGCTTTCAGTCACCCTGGGGTTCTTCCACTCCGTAGAGCTGACCCGGAGTGGTGGTTTGAACAAGAATGGCCCGCATAGGGCTTTTATATTTGCACACTTGGCTCCACCCCCAGGCCCCCAGCTGGTAGAATTTTGGGAGGAATTAGCTAGGTGTGGCCTTGTTGGAGGTGTGTCACTGGGGGTGGGCTTCAAGGTCTCTAAAGCCCACTCCATTCCCAGTTAGTTCTCTCTGCCTCATGGTTGTCTCAGTGTGAACCCTCAGCTTTCTGTTCCAGGGCCACGTCTTAAACTCACCCTCCCAAGCTGTAAGCCCAGGAATTTCTTCCGTCTATAAGTTGCCTTGGCTATGGTGTCTCTTCACAGTAACTTAAGACAACTTGTCTCAAAAAGTCCAATTTTTTTCCCCCCATAAAATAACATTTTTCCTGGGTATGGGAGTTTTCTTTTTCAAGACAGAGTCTTGCTATTATAGCCCAGGCTGCTAGTGCAGGCTGGCCTCAAACTCACAGCACTCCTCTGCCTCAGCCTCCCAAATGCTTTTTATAGGCTGGTACCACTAGGCTAAAGTAAGCCACATGCTGCTTAAAAACAGGGGAGGCATCCGAGTTGATTCTGTCATTTTGTGACTATCAAATCAGATGGCTAAGCTATTAATAGAGGGTGTCTTATAGGCTCATCTGTGGTTGATTTAAACATTATTGGGATTAACATGGCCAGTTAGAGGACAGCTTTCTTAACCATGAATTCATGGTTAAGACAGAGGCTTTAATGAATTCTAGTTTACAAAACTGTTTGCAGGAATGCATTTTCTGTAGAACTTTACCCCCAAACACCTATAACATTATCAAAAATTCATGTTTGAAATAAAGCCTAGCAGCTGACCTGCCTTTTTCCGTTCCTATGGGTCTGTTCAAGCAGGTGAGCTTTGAGCAAATGCTTCCCCCATGGGGTGATGTCAGTGTGGAAGGCAGTGATTTCCGGAGCTTATCATTCTGTAATTAGTGTGTGTGGTTGAATGTGGTAGTCAGAGGTCCTCCCACCTCAGTACAGATTCCAGAGATTAAACTAAGGTTAGCAGGTTTATGTATCAATCCCTTTTACTAATGAATGGTCTCGCCAGTCCAGCCCAGGAGCTTTTGCAAAACCACCCCTGCTAGTCCTCTGCCATATCAGGGATATATAGGTATGTGTCTGGAGATTAATTCAAGTCCTAGTCATATTTTACTTTTAATATTTCTTTTCCTTTTTAAAACTTTGTGTATGGCTGTTTTGCCTACATGAATGTCTGTGTACCACTTGTGTGTCCGGTACCCATCAAAGCCAGAAGGAGTTGTTGGATCCCCTAACACTGGAGTATCGATGGTTATGAGCTGCCATGTGGGAGCTAGAAACCACACCTGGGTCCTCTGGAAGGCAACCAGTGCTCCTAACTGCTGAGCCATCTCCAGACCTCCCTAGAGGGTCAACATTAAATGTATGAATGGCAGTGTATCTATTTAAGCCAATAAAAATATCAGTTAGTGGAAAATTTATTTTAATAAATTTCCAAAACCTCCAAGTTAATATGCATTTGTATGTTCACACACATATCCACCATCTTTCTGCAGGAGGAGCCTTCTGGGGCACCTCAGCACAGCAGGTGCTCCCGAAAAGCTGTCTTGATGTCAAGACTCCTGTGCAACTGTGCTCCACGAGAGCAGGGTCCAGTCCACAGTGCTGTTGTCTGGAAAGCAGCACAGGCAGCGGCGGCTCGAGTTCTTGTCCACCTGCACAGCGCAGCTGCCACCTCTGCTCAGCAAGTTCACATGTCCAGGTGCTTGTAGAGCCTACGGCTTTTCTCTCTTTTGTTTCTGTTACCATGTTTTTTCCAGGGCTTCCCAGGTACATTCTCAGTGCTCGCAGCAGCCGCAGTCACCAGGCCACTCCCGGGCTTGTAACCCATGACAGCCTGGACCCCTTTGGTCATTGCTCTGATGTTCTCCTGGAGAGAGGACACATGAGACATGAACAAGCTATCTCCTTTAGGGCATGCACACTGTGCTGCTTGTGCATAGCTTTTGAGGAACAGGAGCAAACCACTCAAGCACACGGCCTCCTCTGGCTTCTGTCTCACTCCTGCCGGCTTCGCAGTACTCTTAGCTCATGTCTTTCCCAGCCCTTCTTGTCGACAACTATTTCCTACAAAGTGCTTTTCTTTCTTTTTCCTTTTGTGTTGAGAGAGAGAGAGAGAGAGAGAGAGAGAGAGAGTGAGTGTGTGTGTGAGAGTGTGTGTGTGTGTGTCTTACTTTGTAGCCCAAGCAAATTTTGAATTCACGATTCTCTGTCTTGAGTGATGGCACTGCAGGTTTAACCACATGGAGCTTGAATCTCCATGAATGTCAGAGTCCAGTTGCTTTAACTCTAGAAATATTAACTTTATTTAGAAGTATGAATAAACATTATAAAGGAATATTCTATGACTATCATTACAGTAAAATATTACTCCTAGGGGTGAAGATACAGACATTAAATTTAAGGTAACAGCTTTGCCCCCCTTTTTATTGAAAATAGTTTTGTTTTGTTTTTTTCTCATAATGCAACTTTTAGCTTTCTCACGCAATGCCTTCAGAAATCTCTGTATGACAGCTATGGATGCTGGGAACCAAATCCAGGTTCCCTGCAAGAGCAGTATTATGCTCTTAGCCACCAATCCACCTCCCCGGCCCTATTTAAGAATATGAAAATGTTTATTAAATACAACCAAATGACTTCACTCATTTGCACATAAATCTGATACTGGAAAATGCTACCAGCTAAGATGAAGTGATTCAAGTTACGAATGTTGTATTTACTTCTTATTTTTTGTGTATGTGTATACGCATGTATTTGTGGAAGTGAGAACATGTATATGTAATGTATATGTGGATGTAAGAGCAGAACGCCAAGTCCTAGGACCATGGGTGTGCACCATCGCACCTTGCTTAGTCTTCAGCATGTGGAAGTGTGCGACTATAACCCTTGTATATGGAATGTGGAGATGGGAGGATCCGGAGTTCAAGACCATCCTCAGCTACAAACAGAGTTCAGGATCAGTGTGGTCAAGGTGGGTAGTGGCATATGCCTTTAATGCCAGCGCTTGAGAGGCAGAGGCAGGAGTATCTCTGAGTTCAAGGCCAGCCTGGTCTACAAGAGTAAGTTCCAGGACAGCCAAGGCTATGCAAGGAAACCCTGTTTCAGCGCGCGCGCACACACACACACACACACACACAAAACACACAAAAAAGAATATCAGTATAGTGACTTTGTTTCAGCCCCCTCAAAAAACCAAAAGAACCAACCAAACCAAATCAAAAAACAAAACAAAAACGCCACTCACAACTCAAAGTGACGGACATTTCTGTCCAGGAAATGCACAGGCACCTGTGAGTCCGTGAAAAGCTACTCCCCTGAGAAATAAAGAGCTGAACCAGGGACTACTTCATCCAGTTGAAATAGCACCAGCAAATGGGAAGCACTGGCAGTGATGCGGAAGCACGAAGCACAGCTGTGAGCATGCCATCAGCCATTTCTGGACAGCCTGGCTGCACCTCACAAGCTAAAAGCACAGCTTTTCAAATGACCAAAGCACTCCAGCTCCACAGAAGTTTACTCCTGAGGTGTAAAAACACACGCTACACAAATATACACATGCACACCTAGCAACAAAATTAGCCAAAAAGACAACCCAAATGTCTAACTGATCCATGGAAAATCAACTATGGCACCTCTTTACAGTGGCTTATTTACAGTAAGAAGCAGTGATGTACACACACACGCTCTATAGGTGGACCCTGGGGTATGGTGGTACATTCCTTAATCCCAGCACTTGGGAGGCAGAGACAGGCAGACCTCTGAGTTCAAGACCAGCCTAGAGTGAGTTCCAGAGCAGCCAGAGCTACATAGAGAAACCCTGTGTCAACAAACAAACACAGGTGGACCCTGGAACAGTTAAACAAAGGCATGACTCCACTCAAGTGAAGCGACCAGAGCAGACAGCCCCACAAACAGAGAAAGAGTAGGTCGGTGACTGGCAGGGGAGGGGGAAAGGGAAGGTGGAATGGGGTTTCTTTTTGGAGTGATAAAATCCTAAAACTGGTTGTGCTAATGGCTGCACAACTTAATTATAATATAAACTGCTACATTTCAGAACTGTTTGGACCCAGATGTGGTAACGCACATCTGTAATCTCAGCTTGAGGCACAAAGCAAGATGCAGAGGTAAAAGAGAGGGGGCTGGGGAGATGGCTCAATGAGGCACCTGTTGCAGGAGGCCTGGTGTTTAATCTCAGCACCCACATGATGTCTCACAACCATCAGTAACTGCAGCTACAGGAGACCTGACACCTCATCTGACTTCCACAGGCACACACACGATACAGGCAAAATAATCATACACACATAAAAGAGTATGTTGTGGGACTTATAAAGTGTGTGTGTGTACACACACACTACATGTATTGTGTCAGTGTCCATGAAGGCCAGAGGGTGTTAGATCCCCTAGACCCAGAGTCACAAGTGCTTTTAACCAGTGAGTCTACTCCATCCAGTCTACTAGATGTAAGTAAATATTTTTAGAAAGTAAATATTTTGAATTCTTGAATGTATTGGATAAGAGGTTAAATGCAGACTCTTAAATCTTACCTGATGGAAAAAGGTCTTGTCGACTACATTTTCAATCTGTCTGGCTTTTTGGGTTTTGCCTGGCCGAAGTCTCAGTTCTTCTCCTTTTAGTTTGTTCTCTAGGAGCTGCTGGTGTTGGTACTGGAAAGCCACAGGGTCTTTTCCAGGAGGAGGGTGGCAGTACAGTAGTTTACCCTGCAGGAGCAGGAACGACAGTGAACCGTGTTATCCCAGGAGGGCAGAGGCCCTCAAGGCAGTATGTAACCAGGCCCAGGCTGAAGCAGCTCCGTGGTAGGCGGAGCTTCGGTAACTGCAGAGTCCTAACTCTAGTTCGCCACCCTGCCCAGGGCCCACAGCTTACAATCAATCTTCCCTCTCCATGGCCTTCCTTTTCACTTGTACTTCACTTCTGCTAAGTATTCTTCAGAATTCTTTTATGTCAGGACACACTAAACCTGGGAATACTAGATTAGAGTCTGAAATCAAGATCGTTTCTGAGGGCTGGAGCTGGGGCTCAGTGGTAGAGAACCTGTCAGCTTATGTAAGGCTCACAGGTCAATCCCTAGCAACACTAAAAACAAGACACCTCACCTGGGTATCAGTCCATCTTAATGGAAGAACATCTTTTTTTACTAGGCTGACATTACTGAGAACACAGTGCAGGGAAAAGCAAACTTGCTCATTCAACCAGGACCAGGTTCACTCACTCTGACATAGTCTTTTAGGATGTAACGTGCAGACCGAGGTAGGTCAGGCTGCCCATGTGCTGTCATGAATCCTCGCATGCCTGTGAGACAGAACAGCGTGTGAGTGAATGCTCGCTCAGTTAGGGGTTGGCACAACAGGGAACACTGAGGTGATATGCACTTGGTTCTTTCCCACAGCTCTACAAAAAAGTAATTTCTGTTCACCATAAAACCTATTTTATCATCAATATTTGCTAATGCAGAGTAGACTGTAAACTTTATGTAATTCTTTGTTTGCTTGTTTTTTGAAACCAGGTTTCTCTGTGTAGCCCTGGCTATCCTGGAACTCACTCTGTAGACCAGGCTGGCTTCTGCCTCCCAGATGATTAGAGGAGTGCGCCACTACCACTAAGCACTGCCCAGCATATGCCAGGCACTTCCAGTTTCTTGATATCAGTTATTTCTTCTATCCTTCCATCTTAGACATTTACTCAGAGGCCTCCTGCAGGAAAGTATTTTCTACAAAACAAAAAGCAACACAGCAAGCATCCTAATTTGCTAACTACATTTGATTTCAGCTTCCCAATACCAAGATGATTGCTCCAATTCTCAGTCAGGAGTAATGGGAGAGCATAGCTGTTTTGGCAGAAGTGCTGGGTTCAAAACTCAGTTCCTATAGATACTAGCTATGCTGGCCCTTTCAATTAGAAGAAAATATGTAAAATCCTAATTCCCATCACACATAAAAAATAAATTTAGATCTATTACAAAACCTAAATGTTGGTCTGGAGAGATGCTCAGTGGGTAAGAGCATACAGTGCTCTTGCAGAGGACTCAAGCTCACGTCTCAGCCCCATGTCCAGTGTCTCACAACTGTCTGTAATTCCAGCTCCGGGGAATCCAACCCCCCACCCCCCACCCCTCCGAGGGCACTGCATTCATGTGCACAACCCCCACAGAGACACGTGCATACAGCTCCCACACACAACTAAAAATAAAATCTTAAAAAACAAAACAAACCCAAATGTTAAAGTAAATATTATACAACTGCACTCAGGGAACAAGCCCCAACATGTAAAAGATCAAACCCAGGTTAGCCCCAAAGGAAAAACACTGCATGGAACTGGCAACTTTTATAGTGCTCAAGAAACCAAACATAAGCACACGGTGAGGAAGGGGGCTGGAGGAGCAGGGAGGATTACACAGAAACTAGACTCAGCACAACAAAAGCTTTACAAATTAAGACAGAAACAATGCATAGAGAAACAAACCAAATCACCACCATCACCAGCACCACCACTCCACCCAAAACAAGAGAATAGATATAAAAGGCCGATAAACTGGGGGCAGGGTAGGGGTGGGGGGATAAAGATGTTCCCACTTCACCAGCATTTAAAGAAATACAAAGCAGGGCTGGAGAAATGATTAAAAGCATCAGCAGTTAATAGCACAGGCTGCTCTTCCAGAGTTCAATTCCCAGCACCCACATGGCAGCCCACAACTGTCTGTAACTCCTGTCCCAGAGTACCCACTGCTTCCTCAAGCACTAGACACACACAATGCATAAGAGGGCCAAACAGTCATACAGAGAAAAGAAAAATAAACAAAAATAAACTACAAAGTTGCTGAGTTTTATGGCACACCCCCAGCACGTGGGGGCAGGGGAAGGGTGGGTAAAGGCAGGCAGGCAATCTCTGTGAACTCCAGGCTGGTCAGGGTTACACAAAGAGACCATCTTAAAAATCAAAACCAAAGACTGCAAAGTGGGCACTGGGGAAGTGGGGTAGTACAGAGCATGTGCTATGCAGAGGACTCAAGGCATCCAAGTACACCCTCAGCACCCACACAGCGCTCACCAACACAGGTAACCCCGGAACTCCAGCTTAGGAGATCTAGTGCCTCTATCATCATGGGCACGAGCACGCATGTGCACATAACCACACACATATACACAACTTAAAATGATACACGGTAAAAGAAATGCAGAGTATATTAGAGCAACTTGGCAGGGCCTTTGCAAGTCATGGGCAGAGGCTTTATCCTACACAGCGCTTTGTCTGGACAACTTTGTCTGAGCAACTGTCCACATGTGGACATCTGTTCTTACAAACAGGAAATACTGACTTGACAGGAAGTAGCAGATGAAAACCAGCAAGTACTCCACTGAAATGAAACAGCTGGGAGCGTATCTCATGCTTGTCCTGGGTTTGATGCTGAGGTACCCTCTCTGTATTTCTATGAACCATTTTGCCTGGGATTTACGAGAGACAACTCACATCCATAAGCCGTCAACAGTTCTTCTGAGGTCGGAGGTCGGTAGGGGTCTTCATCTTCTCTAGGTTTTATAATGTTAATACCATAGGTAGCTTCCAAAACTCGCCGTGGGATATTCTGGCAAACGTAAACTTGTCAAGGAATCCTCTTGAACTGACTCCTCCGCTGCCATGGCATCTAAGACAGCACTTCACTGCTGACACATCCTCTCTAGCAGTGCTCATTTAAACAGGCTCACACCCCAACCATCACCTAAATACATTCTTTAAAACAACAGGCCAGGCTGGGTCAATGGTGGAGAGCGCCTTTAGTCCCAGCACTGATAGGCAGAGGCAGGGAGATCTCTGTGAGTTTGAGGCCAGCCTTCTCTACAGATCAAGTTCCAGGACAGCCAGGGCTACATAGAAAACTGTCTTGACCTTCCGCACAGCTCCATCACCCCATTCCCCCTCCCCAAACCAAAAAACAAAGAAACCCTGAACCAAACCAACCAAAAACCAAGCCAGCCATGGTAATTTATACCTGTAATTTCAGCACTAGGAAGGTTGAGGCTAGTTTGGGTACCAGTGCATTCTGTGCTAGCCTGAGCAACATAGTAAAGCCCAGTCTCTAAACATACATAAAACAATCATTAAAATATTATCACTGGAGCTAGAGCGATGGTTCAGTGGTTAAGACACTAGCTTCTCTTGCAGGATCAGGTTTCGATTCCCAGCATCTACAAAGCAGTTCACAACTGTCTGTAACTCCAGTTCAGGGGACCCAATGTTCTCTTCTGACCTTCAAGGGCAACAGGCATGCAAATAGTGTACAGATATACATGCAGGGAAACACACGCACATGAAATAAAAATCAATAAATCTAAAACAAGAATTTATCCCAAAAGACCTTAACAACATTATCTTAAGGAACAATATTATAAAGACACTCTAAACTTTGAGAGATAGCCCTTCCGGAGATACCAAGGACCACGCCTTTGGTCCTAATGCCTGCAAGTATTCTGTTTGAAGGCAGTGCCCTGAAAATCCCCAAAGCCCTCACATACATGAACAACCAGAGTGGAGCTGTAACAGAAAGGATATCAGTGATACGGCTGGAACGTGATCTCTCATCTGGTCGATTGGGAGGATCCCACTGCAAATCATCTCTGCTTTGGTAGACACAAAAGATGGCATCACCAGGCCCGGGCAGTCACACAGGCAGAGGCCTGGCTCCACGTACAGGGTCTGAAAGTCACAGGGTAGGCTATGAAGACACATGGCACGTGGAAGGAAGAGGGGTGCTAGGACGAAGGACTGGGACACACCTGGAAATGCTTGGTGTGGCCTGGCGTGGCAGACACCGATACTTTCTTGTTGCCCATGATGGTGTTGATGGTTGAGCTCTTACCAACATTAGGGTAGCCCACCTAGAAGAGAACCACAAGTCACCTGAGTGGTAGAGATTCTAGGTAAGTGCCTGGCTGCTCTCAAAGATTATTGAACAGATGCTTTTATTTCTTGGCTTCTCACACTTAGCCTCATGTCTGACACATGGTGCAGCTATGTGAATCTTATTTCTGCAGACTTGGCTGTTAGCCCTACAGCAAAACTCACCCCCATGTCCAGCACCTCCCCATGGGGTATTTCACTGTTTCCACTGCACCATCAACAAGGGGGTGAAGCCAAGCACCAGCCAGACAACCCTACCTTCCCAGCATCTAAAAACGGCAGTGCCTCTGAGTCAGGGCTCAGAGCAATGTGGCAGGTGGCTTCTGCCCAACACTTAAGCTACTCTTCCGATGCCCAGAGTTAAGAATTCAGAAAGCAAGGGAGGCTACTTTATTTCTATAAATCAAAGACACAGGTAGAGAAACCAGGCTTTCCGATACATACAAAAAATAATTTTTGGAACAGAGAATATAGCCTTAAGTCTCAGAGAAATTAAGAAACTTTCCATGTTCAGGTTAGTCGACTGTGGATTTAAGAATTACACTACGCCTGTCTAACCCCAGAGGCAGACATTTAGCCAGTACAATACAGTGAAATGCCATTTTACCTCAGTATTTTTTTAAAAAATTATTCTTCCTATGGGTAAGGGTGTTGTGTGCTCATTTATATGTGTGCAGCAGCTGCAGGCAGTGTTCATGGAGACCAGTGTCAGATCCTTGTGAGCTGCCATGTGGGTGCTGGGAGCCAAATGCAGGTCCTCCGTGAAGGTAGCCAGCGCTCTCTCTCAATTACTGGGGCATCTCCTTAGACCCTACATTTAGGTGGTGGACGGAATGCAGGAGAGAAAGCGCTAAACACAATTAGGATCCTACTCCTAACTTTGACTGAAGAGCTGCGAGACCTGACCTGCTACAACCTTTCTCTCCACCCTGTTTTGCTTCCCTTTCTTATACATGCTGCCCCTGACACCTTCCATGCTCAGGGTGGGCCATGGAAAGCCGTGCTGTATCCTTCACAATTAGGCCATATAGCTGGGATAGGAGCTACCCTTTCCCATTTTTGTTATGTTTATGCAATAAAAGTATCTGTCATAGTCTGTCTGGCAAGACTGGGCTTCTTCCTAATGGCACCTGAAACAGCATAAGCTGGCAAGGAACCCAGGATGTCAACAGAACACCACACTGAAGTCTAGCAACATCAAAACCTGTCCCATTCTCATCTCTCAACAGATGTGACAAAGATCTGAACTGGAAGAAGACTGTAGAATCCATTTAATATAAACATGCATGGCACAATATAACCCTGAGATGTTTCCTTTGAGCTGGGCCCTGCCCCTCACTGCATCTCATGATGCCAGGGGCAACAAGGAGGAGTGTGTTCCCTAGGACGCAGAAGCCTCCTGTGTGGGTGGGTCCACCTGCAGCCCTGGATGGAAAGGGACTCAGGCTCTCATGTGCTGGCTTCAGTGTCTGCCTTACCAGCCCAACAGTTAGCTGTCCATCTTTCACCTTCTTCCCAGTGTGGAGTTTCTTAAAGAGCTCCAGCAATTCCTGCTTCGACACCAGGTAGCTATCATTGTTCATTTGCTGATTTTCTGGTTTTTTTCTGTTCTGAGCCTCAGAATCCTCAGGACCGTGTTCCTTCCAGTCCTGATCACAGCCCTCCTCCTCCTGCTCCTCCTCCTCAGGGATGCTGTCTTCTTCTGAACATGTCTGCCAATCTTCCTCCTGGTCCTCCTGACAGTCCTCATACTCACTGTCATCGTCGTCACTTGCAGACTCCTCACTAAGTGGCAACAAGTCTCTGTGTGGAATTTCATTCTCATCCAAACTAGAGTTGTCAGACTCAGTTTTGTTGGCTTCTCCAGCAACACTGTCTACTTCGTCCTGATGAAGGAACAGAAAACACAAAACTTCAGATCTGTGGACCTGCACTTTTCACCCAGCGGGCTAGTAAGGGAAGGAGACGAGGAAATACCGTGCTGGAGACAAGCGTACGGGCAGAGCAAGCACATAGGTGGATCATCAGCAGACTGCCCTAGGAGGGCAAACCTTCACTTCTGTTGCTCCGTTTATGCTGTGCCAAGACTGAGCCCAGAGGCTTTTACATATGAAGCAAGCAGACACCACCCCCTAACCTTGCTTTGATGTTATAATTGCTTAAATAAGTCAAAAAGTACCAAAGTCTTTTTGACCTTAAATAAGTCAAAAAGAGCACAGACCCCTGTGTGTGAAATTCAGAGGTTGCAAAATTTCATTCTAGACTGGCTATGATGATGATGATGATGATGATGATGATGATGATGATGATGATGAT
>JADRCH010000065.1:5348432-5418868 GCA_019843965.1 Rhynchomys soricoides | reverse complement strand
ATGATGATGATGATGATGATGATGATGATGATGATGATGATGATGATGGAGGACAGGAGCTCACTATGTAGACCAGGTTGGCCTTGAACTCAGGTTTGCCTGTCTCTGCCATGCAAGTGCTGGGATTAAAGGCAAGCACCAAAACACTTGGCTGGTCGAGACTAGCACTTATTTGAGTGATCATGCTTGAAGGCCAGCACTTTAACTCACTGAGTCAGCTTTCTAGCTATGTTTCCAGCTCTAGAAACTCGAATCTTTCTGTATGTCCCTTAGCAGACACATGGAGTAATTAGATTCCATCAATTTTAGTGGTAATCCCAACAGAAATGGATAAGCACCAAGATGAGAGCCCCAAAATGGTGTCTATGAAATATCTTAAGGCAAAAGATGAACAGGAAGAAACCAAGAGGACAAAGATAAATCCTCAGATCAAAGATTACGAGCTAATTTAGGTTCACTGAAGGAAAGAATTTTCTGAATTTAGAGATTAAAAAGGAACGAGCTGCCTGGTCTTGGTGCCCTTGCCATTGCTGGAGAATGACCTTGTGCATGCTTGCAAACACTGTCCCATTGTCACATCCTCAGCACTAGTCAGTGACAGATAATGTGGCCATCTAACAGGGCAATGGAAGAAGGCATTTCTTTCAGTTGGAACTTAGAGATCAGTAAATAATGAGCTCATCCAGGGCAGGGCGTTGTAGTCACATTGTTTGAGACAGGTTCTCTGTATAGCCCTGGCTGTCCTGGAACTCACTGTGTAGACCGGGCTGTCCTGGAACTCAGAGATCCACCTGCCTCTGCTGAATTAAAAGTATTCTCTACCATTCCTAGCTTGCAAACCACCTACATTAACACCCATCAAAAAGCCAAAAGACGGGGGTAAAAGAAGAGGGGAAAATAGTACTTCTAAGTGTCTTTAAATATCAAAGATGCCGTGACTAATTTTTTAAATAGACTTCAAGTTTTAGTAAAATTTGGGTTAAAGATAAAAGAAACAGTATAACATGTCTTAATTCAGGTTTAGTTTGTTTTAAAAACAAATTCGGACCCTGACAAGTTACTACAACCTTCAGTTGTACCCTGTGTACTGTGAAGTTTCTCTTAAAAGTAAACAAAAAACCATTATGAAACTTCTTAGACAAGTTCCTGAAGACCAGAAAAATTAAGGTCCCAGATGTGACACTAGGCATGTTAGAGTATATGAAATCCCAAAGTATCTGTGTGATCTGATTAAAGAGTCTAAATATTTTTATAGACTATCCTGTAATCACTGCATTTAGGGGGTTGGGAATCCCCAAACAAAAGTAATCCTTACAAATCACCAATATAAATAAAGCACATTAATCAGAAATCAAAGCAACCCCAAAAACCACCTTGAGAAAGGCCCCAGCCCCAGTTACCTTAGAGTCACCATTTAGGTGAACAGTTTCTGCCAATGCTGACCAGAAGATAACCTTCACCCCTTCTTTTTCAAAGTGCACAGCCCAGGCAAACCGCTGCTCAGCAGTCAGCAAGTCGGCCTTGTTTATCAGGATCACATTCTCCTTGGCAGCATCTACCTCTTTAACGTAACATTCCTATAAAGACAGGACAGTCTCCTCAGACACAGCTGGACTCATCGGCACCATAGGTTCCCAATTAAAGCTGTTAGAGCATCCCCACCCCAAGTCACTTTCTTTTCGAGACAGGGTTTCTCTGTGTAGCCCTGGCTGTCCTGGAACTCACTCTGTAGACCAGGTTGGCCTCAAACTCAGAAATCCGCCTGCCTCTGCCTCCCGAGTGCTGGGATTTAAGGCGTGCGCCACCACTGCCCGGCTCCACTCTGTGTTTTATGAGCTTAGTTCATTTGTAAAATAGTACAGGTGTTAAAAGTAAGGTGTGAAAAGAGAACTCTGGAGTGGATTAACAGTGACCATCCTAAGTAAATTAGACAGTAAATATCCTAAGTAAAAGCAAATGCCATTCTGACTTGTCTCCTAAAAACAAGAGACCAGCAATGGCTAACAATAAAGTGCCTTCTAACCCAGCAGCTAGGACGTGGCGTTCAAATGTCTATGCTCTCTACAGAGGGAACAACTGCTGGAGTAAATCTGCCTGAAGAGTGGCAGTGTGTAAGTCCCCAACCTTGAAGGACAGGGGAGTCTAAGGAACAAGCTAGAGAAGATGGAAGGCTTGCTCACAGTCACCGCTGAGGAAGGCTGCCAAGGACCCAAGGCAAACTTCACTTACCAAATCCTCACATCTAAACAGGAGTGGGTTTCGAGCATCTACTATCTGGACCACAATATCACTGGGGGAAAAAAGGGAGACAATCCAGTTACTGTAAAGTAAAGGTCCCACCATTGTTGACACAGCAGTTAGCATGGAAGCTCACAACTATCTAACGTTCAGAGATTAAGTGTCTGGGGAGTGCTGGGTCGGCCACAAACAGTGGGTACCCCACTTCCCTTCCTCAGTGTCCAGAGACCCGTTAGAAAGTAGGGGCAGAAATACTGTAAAAGCCAGAGGCAGAGTGAAGCAGTGTCTTCTCGATGTTGCACTAAATGAACTCAGCAGCTACAGCTGCCTACACAAGACCTGCACAGGATCAAGCCATCAGCATTCCAGCCTGGAGCAGGAAGGGGGCTCATGAACTCTTCCCCTAGCCAAGGGGCTACTGACATCTGGAGGCTTCCAGAGAGTCAGTTTTCTTTATGGTATGGCCCCGGTCCATCCACCTTGCTCCAGTGGAGGTCCCCACACTCATGAACATACAGGAAACGCAAACTGGACCCAGTGGGTTATCAAGAAAAATTTGGTGTATGCAATTTTTAAAAATATATTGGAAAAGGAACCATTGCCATAAAATATTGTATTTGTAATAATAAGAAATACCTTCTACGCATTAAGCAGTTGACATACTAATTCCTTAAGGCAAAATTATTCAGTTTTTACAATGTATATTACAGTTCTATAGTCTGCCTGCAGCTAACAAGTGATGAGGCCAGAAAGGGCACCCAGCAGTCTGGAGCAGGGGCCATCTCTCCCACACTCCACTGCTCTACTATGGCTTAGTAGGCTCAGAAGTCATCTCACTGTTAAACCTTCACTATGACTTTTATTACCTTCTGGTCAGAGAAGAGTACCTATCTACCCCAAAGTGAAGTTAACCAAGTACTCAGTCCCTGATCTGCAATCACATTAAGGTCTCCACACTAACCACATGTTGGCAGCTCCATTACAAAAACATTTAACTCCAAGACTGCCGAAGAGGAGAGCTTATAACTAGCCAACAATCACCTACAAGTTCTAAGAATGTGTTTAAACAATAAAACTAGGACCAAGTGTCAGCTTGGTGCCTCAGCGAAGCATGAATGTCGAGTAAGATGTCCGTCACATGGAAGATGTGACATTATGATAGCTTTCTGCAGCAGACAGCAGAATGTAGACAAGGCATGCAGGCCAGCATGGCACTGGACACTGTGGCATTTTCCCCTTAGAACACCCACTTCCTTCTTTCAGAGGCCCCCTTTCCTTCCTCCTGCCTCCGTGGCTAGGAAGATGGCGAGCGCCACATGGCTACCATTGCACAGAGATTCACTGCAGAGGCAACATGCCTACAGCGCTTTCCCCAAACCCTAACTTGGTCGGCCAATTTTGTTTTCTGAGATGAGGTCTTTCTATGTAGGCACTGATCTCACTCTGCTACCAAGTGCTGTGATTAAGGCGTGCCTGACTTACATCTGCTCAGTTTTAACAAACCTTTAAACTTCTCTAAGTTAGTTTTAGCGTTTCCTTTTTCAGGGTAATACTTTTAAGCCAAACTAAACTAAATGCCCGGGAAACTTAACAGCCTAAACCACAACACAGACAAACATTAGCTCTATCTACCAACACGGGAAGAAATAAGCAGTTTCAAATCAGCAGGAAGACACTGCAGGCCAGCCTGCTAGGGGGTGTATACAAGAACAGTGGGCATGCCTTCCTCAAACAGAATGTTGTTTGCCTCACGCCTCAGCACTTTCCTGCAGTTCCTTTGTGTTATATAGCAAATCTTTTTTTGATAACTGCTGCTGAAATTAAAGAGACAGATGGCTTAGGCAGCCTGTTAGCAAACAGGGACATCTCACACAGGGAAGACATCAATAAAGTATTTCCTATTAAAGGTGTGGTAGTAGTCACTTCACTAATATTTCTGACTAACTCAGGTCTATTTGTATGTGATACAAAGCATACTGTGTGATCAAAACATACTGCTGTATTAAGGAATGGGTTGGCAAGACGAGTCAGCAAGTAAAGGCACTTGCTACTTGCTGTCAAGTTTGATAACCTGAGTTAGACCCTGGGATCCCGGTGAAGGACAGAACCAAATCTCACAAGTTATTTTCTGATTTCCACAAGTATACATGATGATACAGACATGATGTAGTCATATCTGTCCCCATCATGTGTATACTCATAAATAAATATAATAAAACACTTAAAAAAGAAAATAGCCCAGCAGGTAATAACTGTACTCCAACTGACCTACAATCTTTAACATGAACAGGCTCACTTTGGGGATCTCAGATGCTAACTTAGGGGCATACAAAGTAAATACAGTGCCACTCTGTCAGTCACGGAGGACTGAACATACATGGTTACTTCTGCCCCCTCTTACAATCTACAAGAACAGAAGTAACAATCCCCATTACTGAGCAAGAATGACAGGTACCAGAAATGCCCAGTCAGTGAAGTACGACTGCTTATGTCTCAAGCAGGCGTTGAGGGCAGAATTGTAATGTGTCTGAACAGTGAGTTCCCAGATTGTACTGCTGTTCCAACTCAGTCCAATAGCATCCCTCCACCCTGGCAGCAGAGGGATGGGGTTTACTATGGGTAAGATGAACCTGACCAGGTCTCCAACCAAGACTCAGGCCTGGGACAAGATGGGGAAGGAAGGTGTTGTACATGGGCAGAGGCAGGGGCAGGAATTAAACATAAAGCAGCCTGTGAAGGTGCCTGGCTCCTTTCTGCCATACCATTCTGAAAATTCTTGGTTTTATATTTTTCCAATTTGTTGCAGCTATTTCAAGGCATGGTCTTAGAATTTTCTAAATTTCATCACTGTCATTAGGGGTCCCCCTTTGCCTCTAACCTTGTTAGTCCATCTTTATCATTTTCGAAGACTCAACTTTGTTTTGTTGATTTTTTTCTGTTTCCTTTTCATTAATTTTGGCCCTGATCTTAATTATTTCTTTCCATCTACTGATTTGGAGTTTGGTTTGTTCTTTCCAGCACTGTGAGGTGTATCTTTAAGCTATTTGGGATTTTTTTTTTTTTTTTTTTTTGGGCAGGACTTGAAGGTGCTATGTAGCCAGGATGAACCTGAGTCCTTTTGGAAAAAAATAAAGTTATATGTGTTGGCACAGGTCTTTAATCCCAGTTCTTTGGAGACTGAAGCAGCAGGCAGATCTCTGTGACTTCAAGTCCAGGCTGGCCTAGAGTTGAGTTCCAGGTCATCTAGGGATACAGAGAGAGAGACTCTCTCTTAAAACAAGTAAAAATTAAGACTTTAAGCTATGCATGTGTGTGTGTTTACCTGAGTGTGTGCACCCACAGCACACATACGAAGGTTATAGGTTACTTTCCCTTCCCACCTCTACCTTTTCAGTGCCAAGATTATAGGCAGGCATTACTACGCTGTGGTGGTCTAAATACGAACGGCCCCATAGACTCACATATTTGAATGCTTGGACATCAGGGAGTGGAACTAATTGAGAGAGGTTAGGAGGTGTAGCCTTATTGAAGTAAGTGTCACCGGGGGCGGGCTTTTCAAAAGCCCAAGCCAGCCCCAATGTCTCTGCTACCTGAGGGTCCAGATGCAGAGCTCTCAGCTACTGCTCTAGTACCAGGTCTGCCTGTGTGCTACCATGCTCCCCACCATGATGAGAATGGACTAAACCCCTGAAACTGTAAGTCAGCCCCAATTAAATGCTCTCTCTCTCTCTCTCTCTCTCTTTATTTATTTATGAGACAGGGTGTCACTTTGTAGCTCTGGTTGACCTGGAACTCTCTGTATAGAGCAGGCTGGCCGTGAACTTGGAGATCCACCTGCCTCTATCTCCCAAATGCTAGGATTAAAGGTATGGGCCACTACTGCCCAGCTTCTTCTTTAACTTTAAGAAAACAGACAGGGAGGGGCTGGTGAAATATCTCAGTGAGTAAAGGCTAAGTAAATGGCTCAGCTTGCTATCAAACCCGAGCACACAAGTTTAATTCTCTTTGTGTTACATGATGGAAGGAGAGAACCAACTCTCTAAAGTTAATCTCTGACTACATATGCATGTGGCACACATGTACAATAAAATAAATGTAAAAAACAAACAAACAAACAAACAAAAAACCTGATAGGTGCTAAGAAAAGACAAAGATACTAACATCAGTTGTATTCCAACAAATACAACTGATCCCTGCCCAGTTTCCCTACAGAAAGGTTCACCACTAGGTAAACGATATACAAACAGGCAAGCCTGTCAATCAGCTTGTAATACTTCCTTCTTAAATATGAATGGATAACAAGAGCTTGAAACCAAGCAAGAACTGCAGGAAGGCGTGTGGGTGGTGTAGTGCTGCAGAGCCTGTGACCACTTTGGAAATACGAAGCACACACTCGCAAATGCTACAGAAGCTCTGAAGGAGACACAAGCCCACCCTGCTCCACTCAAGTTCCCCAGGGGAAGAACACAGGCTCTCCAGACTCCAGCAGAGCAGAGACTTAAGGGGACTTATGCAGAACCCGTGAACTTCTCTCAGGGACCTCCTCTTGACCTCCCACATCCCAACAGCCTTCCATGTGTCGGTGGGAGATGGCTTTAGAAAGTTGGTGTCACTAATCCCTTCTCATGGTTTGAGAATATTCACAAGGTTCTGCCACCATCACTAACTCTTGAATGAACCCAAAAGAAATGCATTTTCTTTTACAAATTAAATTCAAGTCCCACGTAAACAAACCTGTTTCTGACTGTTCTTCCTAGGTACATTTTATGGATTTCAAATAAACACAACCTGATGTCTCTTACTTAAAACCACTATTTCATGGATAAAGTTTATTTGCTAAATCCTTGAACGTTATTCTGAAACCCTGAGGAAAACACAGTCTTCTAACCATGCTGAGGAGGAGACTGGAGAACAACTGTTCAGAAGATCTTTGGTGGCATATGGGAAAGAATCAAAGACTTCCTTCAACCCCCAAATCATCAAAAAACCCAACTGAAAAAGTGATCTGGGCTGGGCATGGTGGCCGATGGCTTTAATCCCAGCACTTGGGAAGCAGAGGCAGGACCTCTGAGTCTCAGGCCAGCCTGGTCTAAATAGCCAGCTCCAGAATAGCCAGGACTACACAGAGAAACCCTGTCTCTAAAAATAAACAAACAAACTAAACAACTTGGTTCGCCCTAATCTTCACCAGTCCTCTTCTCTCTGCTACAGCGCCCACAGCCTTGCTCTCTGCAATCACACTGCCCGGTCCTTGACTAGGCACTGTATGCTCTGAGCTCAAGGACTCTGTCTCACTCTTCCATGTGTCCTTGGAGCCGAGCAGCCTCCCCTTGCAGCAGACGCCTCTGAAGCTGGGCTTTTCTGTTCCTGTTTTCCATATTACCAGGGTGCACTCAATGTATACTGACTGAAGTAACTACAGGTGCTCCAGGGTTTATCTCACACAAACATCTATCCTTTTTTGTTTTTAAGATTTATTTTTTTGTGTACAAGTGTTTTGGTAAACGTATGTCTGTGCACAAAGCATCTGCCATATCTGCCCTGCCTTGGAGGCCAGGAGAGGGTACAGGCTCCATTGGAGCTGGGAACTGGACCCAGGTCTTCTGTAAGAGTAACAACCACCCTCAACTGCTTAGATCTCTTTCCAGCCCCACCAGTCACTATTCTTGCATACTTGTCAAATGCACTCACCTAACACACACACACACACACACACACACACACACACACACACACACACCCTCTAATACCGAAGAATGAACTTAAGATCTCGAACATGCTGGGTAAGTGTTCTACAACTGAACTACTTCCATAGACCTAAAAAACCAACCACAATTTAAATGGAAATACAGCAGTATTCTTTCAGGTCTCTTCCCCCCAACCTCCTCCAGATAGGGTTTCTTTGTGTAGCCTTGGCTGTCCAGACCAGTGCTTTCAGGTTTAAAGGTGAGTGTGTGTGTGTGTGTGTGTGTGTGTGTGTGTGCGCGCGTGTGTAATTATATGGAGGGCAGCCCCCTAGACGGGAGTTACAACTGGTCGATTGCAAGTCATCTAATGTGAGTGCTAGGAACCACACTTGGGTCCTTTGCGAGCGAGCTCTTACCCGCTGCATCATCTCTCTAGTCCCCCCCCCTTCCTCCATCCCAGCTCTATGAACACACACACACACAAACACACACAAACACACACACACACCCCCCGGTTAGTCTCATTGCCAGAGTCAGACTTTTGGTTTAGTTTTGTGAGCTGTTTACAGTCAGGGCTACTTTCTGTTTTGCATAATCCTCAATAGCTCACTATGTAATTTAATCTCCCTGCTGTTGGATCCAGTGGCCGGAGCATATGTGAACATCAGGTCTAATAACAACACTACAATGTCTTTATTAAACAAGGAAAACACTCACCTTCTCTCAATGACTCTCCAGAGTTGGCGCCAGAAGTCCAAATTTCGTTCAAAGGGAGTCAGTATCAACTTCTGCTCTTCTTCTAGCCTGGCTTTAGAATGAGAAGGTTACATCTCTGCCTGATCATAATAGTTTTAAAGAATTATAAATATTCACATTTATTACATTTAAAAAGACATATGCAAATACTGTAACTTATTACTGCTTATGGTACTAGGGTTCTACTAAGGTTTTGTACAAGCCAGGCATGAGCTCTACCCCTCAACCACACCCCAGCTCTCTTTTTAGTTTTTTGTAGTCTAGGAAGGCCTTGAGAACTTGCTGCCTTTGTGTTAGCCTTCTGAGCAGCATCGATTACAGGCCTGCACCTATTATTTTAATACACCTCTTGTTGAGTCAATTCAAGAAAAACAAAAAAACCCAAAAACTTAGTCATATTCTAGTCCACCAAATTCAAATTTTATCTTTAAACACTTGGAGTTTCTCTCCCACAACTCTTCCTGGATGAATGCTCAGAAGAGCACCTCTAGGTCACAGAAGGGAACTAAAATAGAAAAGACTGGGGCCAGAAACATGGCTCAGTAGTTAAGAAAGAACCACTTTCAACCACATGTAATATCTCCAGTTCCAGGGGAGCGGATCCCTCTTCTGACCTCTGCTGGTCACTCTGCAGGTACATACACACACTAAGGCAAACACATACACACATGTAAAATAAATAAAAAAAAAGACTAGCAATAGAGCAGAGTGACCACTAAGCACCTTTGTGCACAGGTGCACCCCGAAGTACCATCTATATACATACCAAAATGCACTGGCAAACACTACCTCCCTTCCCACTAAAAATTGTATTTTATTAGTTATTCTGTGTGAATACTTAAGAGGCCAGGGGACAACTTGCAGGAGTCATCTCTCCACCCATCCCTTGGGTCCTGAGAACTGAACTCAGATCATCAAGCTTGGCAGCAGTGCTTCAACCTGCTGAGCTATCTTGCCAGTCTCTGTATTTCTCTTTTAAAGGAATCAGTCAGAACTTCAGGAGGCAAACAGCAGTGCAAGCTAAAATGCCTGCACCCAGGGCTTCCAGGAAAATCTTTAAGTCCAATACTCACCGGACAAGCTGGCGTCTCCATTTTAGGAAGTTATCTTTCTCGGCTTGTTTCAGTTCTTCTGGGCTAGTTTTTCTGTCCCAATTTGGTCTGAAACAATCATAGAGAAGAAGAAATTTTATATATAAACTACCAAAATATGAGAGAATTTGAATGTAAATGGCAGCTTGAAAGGAGAAGGAAGCAGGAAAATTATAAACTAAGAATATACTCAGTGGTTGTGTTTTCTTCTTTAATTCTTTTTTAAATTAATTTATTATTTTATGTTGTTGCTGGCATGTATGTCTGTACACCATGTGCATGCTTAGTGCCTGTGGAAGCTACAAGAGGGTATGGGATGTCCCAGAACTAGAATTACAGATAGCTGTGAGATGTCACATGGGTACCGGGAACTGGATCTGGTCCTTTGGAAGAGCAGCCAGTGTTCTTAACCTTAATCCAGCCTCATTCTGTCTTGAATGACCTAAATTCTTGTTCAACTTACCTCCTTGGTATACATAAGAACTGTCTATTTTCTTCGTGGAGTTTCTTAATTCTCTGGCTCTCCTCAAAAGACAGTAGACCAGTTCTAGCCTCCGGGAGCACAAACCTAATATTAAGCTTCTCTGTTCACAGGAAAGAAAAGTACTATTAGTCAAATGCAATTGAGAGGCTGAGGGTGTATCTTAGTTGCTACAGTGCCTGCCCAGCAAGCATAAAGCCTTAAGTTCTATGCCTAGCACCTATAACTGGGCTTAGTGGCACACACCTGTGATCCCAGCACTTGGGAATGGAGGCAGGAGGGTCAGGAGTTCAGGACCGTAGTGACAATTCTGGAGTTTTGGTTTCTTTTTAAAAAGGCAGAAATATTATAAGAATATGTTTTTGTTGTAATCCCAGGTGTGGGGATTTGGGACTGCTTCGCTGCAGCTGACTACTATCTGCCTCGTGCTCTGGCAGAGGTGTAATTTTGCCAGCTGTGATAGTTTCTTCGATTGTGTGACGTTTGGAATTTTGGGAGTTTTTCAATGGGTACATAAACTCGAGAACCCTGATAGGTGGGATTGGTGACTGTTGGTCGTTCAGGGGGACTGGTTGTGGTTTGTTAGTAATTGTGCTCAAAGAAGAAATTAGATTTGGATCTCTCTCCCCTCTCTCCTTCTTTCTCTCTTATTTAGAGATGGTGGTGAAACAGGGGGTGGGTGGGGGAAATAAAGGGTGGGGAAAAAGAGGAACCACAAAGTAGCTAAGACTGGCTAACGTGACCTCACTAGTATATACAATTGAGAGTTGAGCAGAGAATGAATATGTTTGAGGAATTAACAGGACAAAGGCCATCGAGGAGTGCAGGTTTCAATGAGGTTTGAGGAGTTCTAGACAGCTGATGATCAACATGGTGACCTCACCAAGGGATGCTGAACTGGCCACTTGAAATTTACCAAGTGAGTAGACTGTGAATAATCTTACCACACACAAAAGAACCATGTGCAGCGATGGATCTATCAGTCAGCTTGAAAGTCACCACCAGTACAGTGTGTGTGTACATTAAGACATACTGTGTGCCACAACCTCACAAAGCTAGGAGGTGGGTAGCATGACCACTCCCCCAACCACAGAACCCCCAAGTCAAAACAAACACTCCCGTCCCCCAAACAAAACCTACAAGAAAATTAAATCTGAAACTATGTCATTACTTGCCTAAAAACCTATAAAGAACCAGTCATCCCCAACCCCTTAAAAGACAAGGCCTCACTATGTAGACCAGGCTAGTCTCAAACTCCCTGACATTCACTCACCTCTGCCTTCTGCACTCAGAGGTGAAAGGCATGGGCCACCACACCTAGCCGTCCCTCTTCACCTCCCAGGATGGCCCTTGCCCACCCCCTCAGTGTCTGTGCTCATTACAGCCTGTCCCCTGCACCAGCACAACCAACCTGTGACAATTTTCTGAAAAAAGTAGATTCACATCTTGTCTGGACAGCTCTGCCTGCCTGTGTGTCTTTTTGTTTGGAGATAGGGTTTTTGATGTAGCCCAGGCTGGCCTCAAACTTAAGGCAATGTTGCCCAGGTGCTAGGATCAGGGGTGTGCACCACTATGAACAAATGTCTCCTGTCCTATTACCTACTCATCACCCAATCTTGTCAGACAGAAGCTCCTATAAGCCTGCTTAGGGCCGCTGTTAGATTTCTTTCAAAACATATAAAAGAATATTTAAAAAATTTCTAAAATGTATCTTTTAACATTCTATGAGTAGCCAGAACAATGTTTGAGAGTAACTGGTTTTAAATAAAGCATTTGGAACAAATGAATGAATGACTTTCTAAGCCGCATGACAGTTATAATACTAAGAGAAATAACATAATAGCACCTGTCAGTTATTCTGAGTGCTTAGAATACACACACTTACAGCAGTGACCAAACACAAAATGCCAGACAGCAGCAAAAATGTTTTGAACTTGATTATAAAGTACAATCTGAAGTGGGTTTTGTTCTGTGTTCGAGCCAGGGTCTCACTACGTAACCTTGGCTGGTCTGGAATCGATGTAGACCAGGCTGGCCTGGAATTCATAGAGGATCCATCTGCTTCTACTTCCAGAGTGCTAGGATTAAAGGCATGTACGACCATGCTTGACATCCAAAGTGTTCTTTAGAGCTGAATTTAAAAACCAGTGTGGACTCTGCCTTACACCCACGGAACTTTCTCACACTGCTCTGGATTTACATGAAGTAAGCAAGACAGCTGTGTGACCAGTATCACAGGCACTAGGTAATAAATGACTCACCAGCCACGAACTCGGTCCCTGCAAGTTCTGCAGTTGCAAGAAAGTCCTCAAGGGAGCTCTGTTCTGTCACTGACTGAAGATTCAGGCGACCCCAGTCATAGCCATCATTGAGTTCACTCGTATGCAGCTATGAATAAAACACAGAGCAAAGAGTGAGGAAGCTCTCTTCTGCTCTTGGCATTCACACAGCTCTACTTTGCTTGTATTGGTCTATGATCTCATGGTGGTTTGACTCTTCTAGAATGTACACTGGCAATACCTAACCCTAGCTAAGATGAGGGTATAGCTCAGCAGAGTACTTGCCCATTGCTGTCAACCGCATCAATATCTAGCAATGCAAAAACCCAAGATCAAATGTTTAAATGAACACTTTCTTACCTCAGCAAGGCACTTCCCCTCTATCATGTAATTTCACTTACAGGCTCTTTTGAAGCAAATTTTATTGTGTCCTCATTTTACTATCAAGGAAACTGAGGTTTAAATAGGTAAAATAATTTGCTTATAGTTGCAAACTAAGTACTGATGAAGAACTAGAACCCAGACTGTCTTGACTCTGCCAGCCAGTTAAGCAAACATTTTTTCATAAGGACCTATGAGAAGGAATACTTTAAAGCCACGTGAGGTAGTGCATGCTGTCAACACAGGAGCAAGAGGCACAGAGACCACAAGTCTAAGAGCCATTGTGAGCTGTGTAGAGATCTGCTCCCCCACTTCCCTTAGTCTCCTCTCCCTAAAACTCAAGGGCTGGAAGACTGTACAGCCTGGGATGACAATTAGAAAAAAAGAGCTACCTGCAGACGCTGTTGATTTCCTCACACAACTCAGAATTTGATATATACCACCCTGTTATATGCTTACTACGGATACAAACATAGGTTTCTGTTTTTGTTGTTGTTTTTTGAAATTAAGGATCAAAAGCTTAGAACTAACAAAAGTCAGGATATGAGTTAAAATTTCTTCAGATTAAAATTCAACCTCCCCACTATTCCCCAAAGACTAGTACATTGAAAAGTCACCACGAAACCAGTGGAGATGATTAGTCTTCAATGTCCAGACCTGAACACTGAGAAGCATGTGTGTATTCCTCACACTTGTTTGGAAATAGAAACATGCACCAGGGTCAAACAACCTCAGCACAAGATCTTAATGAGGACTCAGAACGTCCTCAAATACTCTGCTGGGATTCATTTCTATACTTCATAAGTCTCCTACTACGATCTCCCCTAAGCTCCTAGAGACAATGTCAATTCCTTAAGATAAACCCCAAGGGGGCAAAACAAGGGAAAGCAGCGATCGGATTTATTCTTCTGATGGTACCAACCACTTCTAGAGGATCGATTCTCCGGACAACTAAAATCGGAAAGTTCAAAGATCCAAGCGTAGCGGCCACGGCTTGTAAACCCAGTACTCTCTAGGCACAGCAGGAGGAAGGCAGTCCTGGGGCAACCTTGGCTGCATACGGACACTCTGTTTTAAAATTTTACGATAACAAGTTACTTTCTTTATAGAAATTTCCAAGAGCGTCCGTGGCTTCTGGAGCAAAAGCCAAACACAGGGAAACATTTCAACATGAAAGGCTCTTCACATTTTCATTCCCACTTCATTACACACTAGTTCTGTTTTAAGTCTCTCTGCGCCCTGCACCTTGCTGGGGTCTGCTTCGAAATTCTGTTCAGGCGTGAGTGACTTTTGGCTCCAACTTTTGTAGCATGAAGGCTCTCAGAACGAGACGGAAGGAATGTGGAGAGCATGGATTTTCTTACCCAGGAGTCAGTATGACGGTGGCTGCGGCTTCGCTGAGTCTGATGCCGGATAAGTACCCGGCCCAGAGACCCACCACCAGGCGCTCTTCTCCGGCCCATAACAGCGAACCAGGAACACGAACCTCTCCTCCGCACGTGAGGCTTCCGGTTTCCCTGGCTGTGAACCAGGAAGTGACGTAAAAGCGAGTCTAAGTAGTCCACTTCTGAAGTGTAGCAGCAGTTATCGAATGACTTGTTTCAGAATGATTTTGGTAGATCCCGAGTTTGACAATATTATGGAGAAGAAATGTAGAAATTGTTCTGGGGGTTCCTTATGGCTACTCCTACGACTGTTTCCATTTTGATAGAGTGACCGACTTAAGAGAATGGTACATTCCAGACTTGTACGTCACTGTTTAAAGTCCGGCCAGAAATTGGGACAAATGGAAAATATGGCCGCTCACGTTCACAGAACTAACTCCACCTTCTCCGCGGCTTTCGTCAGGAGGAGGTGACTTGGGTGAAGGCTGCTTCTGTGGCTCTAGGTGGCAGAAGGTTCCTGATGCTATTTTTTTCCTCCCAGCATTTAAATCGGTTTTTGTTTTCCTAGTATTCTCTAGTTGCGGAGCCGGGGGTGGGGGGCGTCGGGGAGTTCACACATGGGTGAGAGTTTAGAATGGGCAGTTAAATAGCATTTTCAGAACTTAAAAGTTGAGAACGAAAGCCAGTGGCATTGCCCTTCTGCTTTATGTAGAGAGGGAAAAAAAAAGTTCACATGTTCCAGTGGGCATGATATCAACAATTTTTATAATTAATATTAAAGCGAAAATAGTGAGCTGGCTCCACTAATAGATATTTTGTGCCCCCAACCAATCGTTGGCTTTCCCCGTAATGTGAAAATAAAAAGTCAATTTAAGCCAGGCGTGGTGACACACACCTTTAATCCTAGCATTTGGGACACAGGATGGCAGACCTCCACTAAGAGAGCTCCAGACCAGTTAGGGCTACACAGTTGAGACCCTGTCTAAAAAAGAAATCAGTTTATAATCGTTTGTGCTGAATAACATTCTCATTGCTGGGGAGACCACTGTAACATGCTGCTTAGCCGTGCAAGTAGTTTTCACCAGCTATAGATCAAAGATATGCAGTGGCAGGAATCGAACGTAAGTCTTGTTACTCTTCCATATTATTGAGAGGACTTGGTCAACATGTATTTTAGAAGTCATTGTTGTTAACTTGTTTGATTAATCTATGTATAATATTAAAATATTATAACTAGGTGGCATATATATATATGCACACATATGTATACACAAATACACACATATATATACACACAATTTTTGCTTGTCTGTTAAAATAATTAAGAAAAATATCAGGAAGGCACCTAGTCTAGTACTTTTCTAACTTTAATGTGTACAGAAATTTCCTAGCATAACCTTAACAGACTGACTGATTCGTAAGTTCTGGGTGTAGTATGTGCCTGTGTGTCTGTGTCTAACAAGTTCCAGGTAACAAGTAGCAAGAGTCACCCATTCTTTTGTGGTACAGATGAAGACACTGCAGTGGACTAGCTAGGAGGTCAGTCACAGCAAGTTAGCATCCAGCAGAACTGGGACCACTCCGCTCACCCATTTCTGATTCTTACCACATCCTTTTGTGTGCTGTACCTCCACTGGACTCTTGCTTAATTGGAGTGAATTTTGTGGAGCTCCCAAAGGATTGACAGACTTGGTGGTAGTTGGAAAGGCTTTGGGAAGAGAGAGCTCACAAACCAGAGAAGGAATGTATGAGAACATGATTCCTCCATTTCCCAACTTAGAAGCATGACTGTAAAATCTCTGAACACACTCTCCAGGAGGAAGATAGAGAGGAGACACACAAAGAGAGACAGAGAGAGCATCCGGCATTGTTAAAGATAACCCTAACTCAAGGAAATGAAGAATGTTATGCATTTTAATAAAGGCAACAATAATAGACAATGTATAGAGAATGGCCATCTCTTTCCTAGAGTTTAACCAGTAACTCAAGGCTTCACCTTAGTTTCCTTTTCCAGAGCTTTTGAAAAAGCAAACACTCTTGGTTGGTTAGTTAGTTAGTTAGTTAGTTTTAAGACAGACTCATACCTCTCAACCGCAATAGGGTTTCTCTGTGTAGTCCTAGCTGTCCTGGAACTCACTCTGTAGACCTGCCCAAAGTGAAAATTTAATCAGGGTTGGTTGGGGAGTGTCAAAAGAGCATCAACATAGTCAGATTAATTAACAGAGACTATTCCAAGCTGCCAAGTAAGGCACAGCCTATTTTAAGAGTTCCCCATAACACAATACTCAAAGAAGTGAGTCTCAGTTTTCTTATCTGCCTAATAGGAATAAGAATAATGGTCATACCTTTAATGTGGTTCATGCTTTTAATCCCAGTATTTGGGAGGCAGACAGAGGCCAATCTCAGTGAGTGTGAGGACAGTCTGCCCAGAGAACCCCAGGCCAACCAGGGCTACATTATAACACCCTGTTTCAGAACAAAACTAATGGAATGATCATCATCATTTTTGTCCTGCAAATGTAACAAACAAAATAATTCTGCAAGATCATTTTCTAGTAGTTTGTGGAGATACCCATTTGGCACAGCTGAATATCCTCTACCCCCAATCCCCCAACCCCAACTGAGCAATATACATGAGAACACAGCTACATAATTGTTCATGGAGGAGGGCAAAGAGGTAAGCAATTGAGGGTGCTGATGAGGCAAGAGCATAGGACCCAGATTCAAACGAGTGGAGTGCAAGTGAGGATCACGGTGATGAAGGATTGAATAAAGTGCTGGATGCTGCCCGAATGAGGAGGCTGCATCCATGAATCAGCCAGGTCCCTGCCCTCTGGCTGCAGGAGCTATTGCACCCACACACTTTAGGGAACAACATAGCCCAGCCAGACTCCCACCATTGCTTTGCCATCGGAAAAGCTCATCTACCAGATCTTCACCTGGATATTCATGAGAGCCTCCCAGTTCCCAGAGCTATACTCTTCCATGGAAACCAGGATTTCCTGAGAAACTGACTCCTGGGGAAGGCTGCATTGGTTTGGGGTTTGGAAGCCTGTAGCCACCTTCCAAATAGCAGCACAGGCAGTGCACCTCATCCACGGTGTTGTGTAATAGGTGACTTACCTTGTCTAAACAAATGTAGTTCCAAGTCCTGATACCCACACCCAGGAACAAATCTTGGGATCGTGTTTCATCAATCCAGTTCCACACTGCTGAGCGCCAGGGCTCCACATCTGTCAGGGGAGGGAGAAGAGAAGCAGATTGGCTTCTCTTTTGGCTTTATCACCCCTTTGCCCAACAATGTGTCAGTGGCTGACATTTTCCCAAGGTAAGCATACATCTCCATTCTCCCATCTCTCACTACTACACACCCTAGTCAAGAACAGCAAAGCAGTTTTCGTAAGCCAGAGAGTTGTGAAAAGTAAAGTCTGGTTATCTTTGTGGAGTGTGGACGAATCAGTAGGGGAACACCCTCCTATTATCTGTTGTCTTCTGTTTCTCTTTGTTGGAGATGGATGGGTTCTCACCTGCCAATGAGTTTAAAGAACCTTGCAGACATTTATTGGTGATTGATTCACTGCAATTAAACATTGGTTGGCTGAGTAAGTTGTTCATGCAAGGAACTTATCAAGGGGTTTTTGTTTTGATTTATATCTGCTATAATATAGGCTATAGCATATATTATATATATAAAGTATATATATATAATATATAAATATATAAAGTATATATATATATATATATATACTTTATTTATTTTTTTATTTTATTTTATTTTTTTGAGACAGGGTTTCTCTGTATAGCCCTGGCTGTCCTGGAACTCACTCTGTAGACCAGGCTGGCCTCGAATTCAGAAATCCACCTGCCTCTGCCTCCTGAGTGCTGGGATTAAAGGCGTGTGCCACCACTGCCTGGTCAGTGCCTATGGATTAAAAAAAAACTTAAAACACTTAGAGTGTGTGTGTGTGTGTGTGTGTGTGTGCGCGCGCGCGCGTGCATGCGCACGTGCATACATTCGCATTTATGTCATGGCACCCCTATAGGAAATAGAGGAGAATTTTGTGGAGTAGATATTTTTCCTTTCCCCCTCACAAAAGCTCTGAGGGTGGACCTCAGGTCACCAGGTTTGTGTAGCCAGCCTTTACCCCCGAGCCATCTTGCCAACCCTTATGCCTATGGATTTGTAAAATATCAACGCTTACGTGTGATGCATCTATGGTCTTACTCACAAATGACTTTACAATTAAGTTTTCCTTCCACAAGAGTCCGGTAATAAAGGGCATCACTGTTTTTCTGCACCTAAAAGTTGTAGCAACTGTAGACAAGTTGAGTCAAAGTTAAATGAAGGGATCTGGGTATGGGTTTAGTAATTGCCAAATCAGAAATTAACAGATGGAAAATGCCAGGTTGATCCCACTCAGTCGTTTATTTTCTCCATCAATTCATTGGTCTCACGAGCCTCTGGACAGTTAGCTTTTTGGACAAGCTCCTGACTGAATGAGTGTATATTTTAGTGTCAATCATCCCTGGTTAAATAATTCCAATCAGCCTGGGAACCATGGAATGCATCATCAGGTAAAGCCTATTCTACCAGAGCGCCCCCTATGGACCAGCATTTTGCATTTTGTCTCTATAACATCTCCCCTTAAATCAGCCTAAATGTACTATCACTGTGCCATGATGGTAGGATGTAGATCTGTGTTGTAGGACAGTACACTGAGGGCACGCAGGGGCTGTTTCTATTCGTGGCTGTTTCTATTCATAAGGGAAGGAAAGAGGGCTGTTCTAAGCGGATGAAAGACCAACAGAAGCAGAATGCATGCTGGAAACCAGAGTCACAGTTTGAGATTCAAATTGGTGTGAACTTTCTTACAATCAGTGGCTCAAGGACGGCAAGTGCAGATCTGGACGTAGTGTGTTCCCTACCACAGCAAGTATTTAAGTGACCGCTATATAACCAAGAATCAGGGTGGTTTTGCCTGTGCACCAGAGTGGGTGATGGCTAGTGGCTTCTGAGGTGCTTGGCAGCATCCTAACCCTGGCAGGCACCCTTCTTCTTCATTACACCCTGTGATTTATTCCAATATCTGGAACAGTGGGCACATACAGACAGCCTCAGAGAGTCCCTGGGTGGGCAGCAGTAAGGCAGTACTTCTGCCATATAAGTTGGAAAGACTGCATCTTGCCCTTTTTTGCCTCAGAGGGTTGCTATGAACCACCATATCCAGCAAACTCAGGCATCATTGGTTATGGTAATTACAGTAGAAATACTGAACATATATGGGATTTTCTGTTTGTTTTTAACATCTAAGGTTTCTGCTTGAAAGATAAACTAGTCTTTTACTGTCCCTACCTTATGGCAACACTGATGAAAAGTGCATTTCCTTTTTGCTGGCTTTTTTTTTCAATATCTCTGTCTTTCTGTCTGGCCTTTATCATCCCGAGCAAACAGCCCCAGTGGAGGCCCCCTAGAAAGGAACATGGGCAGAACATCTCTGGGGTGTGGACCAAGAGTGTCACCTCTGGGGTCTGTGGACAGCTGCTGTTAGTTCTCTGTTGATCTGCCCTTACCTCTTACATTTCCAGCCACGGCCTCTTGCACTGGATAATTTTTATGTCACCTTGACATATTCTAGGTCATCTTAGAGGAGGGGATTTCAATTGAGGAAAACTGAGAAGATCGGGCTGTAGGCAAGCCTGTAGGGATCTTGTCTTAATTAATGATTGATGTGGTAGGTTCCAGCTCATAGTGGGCAGTGCCATCCCTGAGCTGGTTGTCTGGGGTTCTAAAGGAACAAGGCAATAGACAGCACTTCTCCGAGGCCTCTGCATCAGCTAGCTCTTGGCTCCAGGTTCCTTCCCTGTTTGAGTTTCTGTTCTGGCTGCTTTCAATAATGAACTGCATTGTAAGGAAAATACCCCCTCCCCCAATTGTTCTTGGTTATGGTGTTTCATCCTAGTGATAGAAACTCTAAGACCCTCTGTCTCGAGTTGAATGACATTCCTCAAAAAGAGATGCTAAAGTTACTAAGATCAAGTTCACAAGTAATGGAGATTAGAACATTAGTCCTTGCTTTGGGGCCCCTCTAATCTTTGCAATATCGATTTCCTGTGATTACATCTGCAAAAAGACTTTTCCAGATAAGATCACATGTACAGGTCCTAGGGATAGAACTTGTCCAAGATGGCCAGAGTCTATGCTTTTTTGTGCTTAAGTTGAGCCAGAGTTTGCCTCCTGAGACCTTAAATGGCAGACCAAGGCCTCTCCCATCTGGGAGTCACTAGAGGCAATGAACAAGGGAAGCACCAGGAGTACAGCCAGAGTTCAGACACTCAGAGACCATTTCGGAACAGTACAGTCCCTAGGGCAAGCTGTTCTCAACTCTTTCAAACTCAGTCCTTCTCCTGTGTGAAATCAAGGGACTGACGCAGCCCACATAGCACTCTCAGAAAGAGGAAACTTTTGGATGGGCCTCAAGCACTTGGCTGTGTCAGACCCAGAAAGGGGCTCACTCAAGGTCTGCTCTCACGCCTGTCATTTAGTGTTCTGCACAAACCACCTTTGACATGAGTCATTTCTCTCCTTTGAACTTCTCCCTCCTGTCTCTGTAGCAATCTGCCCATCCTTCCATGCTTGACACGAAGTGCCCTGCCCTGCCCCCCCCATTCAAGATAAGGTTTCATGAAAGAGATCCCGACTTCTTCGATGTTCACTAGAAGTTCCCCTCAGTTCCCAGAGTATTTAGTGTGCTCTGCGTAGATCACCTCAGATCAAACTTTGGCATTTGTGTTTCATGTCCTACTGATACCAAAAGCCACCTCTTCAAGCCTTCTCCAAATCAGTGAATACAGAACTATGAATTCCCAAAGGATAAGATCATGTACATCTGGTATCAAATGTGCAGAAGCCAGCTGAATTAATCTTTACATTGAATAGCTATTATGTTGCTAGTTTTTGGCATTGCCTAGCTAAAGTTGTGCCAAGTCTATTTGCAAGAGAGAAGTTTAGGAAAAAAAGAGACAAAGCCAGGCATTGGTGGCACACATTTTTAGTCTCAGGACTCAAGAAGCAGAGGCAGGCAGATCTTTGGGTTCAAGGCCAGCCTGGTCTAAAGAGTGAGCTCCAGGGTAGCCAGGTTACACAGGGAAACCCTGTCTCAAAACTCTCTCTCTCTCTCTCTCTCTGTCTCTCTCTCTCACACACACACACAAAAGACAAACATAAGGTTGCTTAATAAGTAACCTTTTCTTAATTTAAAAACCTTCAAGTACCTCTATATATTTAACCTCATTTTTACTTTATAATATTTTTGGAGAAATGAAACTATGCAGGTATTGTTTTTAAAATTTAAAATACTGAGGAGATCAAAGTTAATACACAGAACAAAGGGATTCCTATCACACTTTCATGAACCTAAGTGTGGTCTTTTTTTCTTTGTTTTGTTTGTTCATTTGTTTTGAGACAGGGTCTCACTATGTATCCTTGGCTGTTCTGGAAGGAACTCACTATGTAGACCAGGCTGGCTTTGAACTTACAGAGAGATTCTGCAACCTCTGCCTCCCAAGTGCTGGGATTAAACCTGTGCACCAACATAAGGGGCCTAAGTGTTATCTTTACTACAACAGAAACCAAACTCTTGCTATTAGAGTCTGGCGACAGATATACTTTGGCTCAAACCTCTTTCAGGGCAGTAAGAACCACTAAAAAGTGAAATTTTCACGGAGGGGCCAGTGAATGGAGAGATGTATGTCTGGCTAGTGAGGAATGCCCAAGACTAGGTGATATGAACCAGAGAGCCCCCAAACATAGACTTTCATCAAGTGTAGTACATGGGTCTTTAAATAAATATAACACATTTATTTATTTATTTATTTAAAAGCCTTGGCTTTATAGGTAGCAGAAGTAAGAAGGCATGAAATTCAGATTCAAGCCACATGGAGTCATATCCCAGCTTGACCACTGAACTGCTCTCTGGCCATGCACATGCTCTCTTTGGGCCTCAGTTTCTTAGTCTTTAAAACCAGAGGGTTTGACTGGGTTATCGTGAAGAGCTCTCTAGTTCTGGCAGTGTGTGCCTAAGACACAACTGTTACTGTAAAAATATTCACATGGTTACTGTCCACCTCACATTCCACACATTGACCATACATTGGTAGCAGGCCTGAGCTAGGGGCTGACGGGACTACAATGGATGAAACGCAGTTACCCACTAAAGGAGCTCACAGTCTAGTGGGGAAAATGGAGAGTCAGCCAGACAATGTTGTTAACCAGATGAGAGCTATAGCAAAATGCACAAGTGAAGTTGAGGAGGAAACACAGAATGTTTCCTGGAGAAGATGCCATCTGAGCTGGCTCTTGAAAATGAGTATCAGGGCTGGGGCAGAATCTCAGTGGTAGAGCTTCTGTCTGGCATGGCCCTTAGGTTAATTCCCAACATAGAAGAAGAAGGGGGGGGGGAGGAGGAGGAGGAGGAGGAGGAGGAGGAGGGGGAAGAAGAGGAGGAGGAGGAAGATGATGGTGGAGGAGGAGGGGTTAATGGTGGTGGTGGAGGTGAAAGACAGATAAACTAGGGACCAGCCAGGGGGACTAATAGAAACCATTTGAATTAGATGGCATCATAAAGCAATGGAAGGAACAGAAGAAGCAGTCTTAGCAGCCCAAGGGGAAGGCCAGGTCATCCTTCATTGCTTAGCATAGATTATGTTGCCAGGAAAGGTCAAGGAGGCTGGGCAGCTAGGTAGGGACCAACATCAGAATTCTTGTGTGATGGGCCAAAGGAGCTGTGCCTGGAAACCACTTCAGTGTTGAAACTAGGAAGAGGCACAAGTCCAGGGCTGTGGTGTGGTGACTATACAGAGTAGCTCTGAGGGAGACGGGCTCGAAAGGAGACACTTCTGAGCTATGGGGGAGCGGTGAGCATGGGTGTGGACATGCTGTTCATGCTTAGTTTGGTTGGGACACAAGTCAAAGTCTCTCTAACTGCCTCATTTTTTGTTGGAGAAGTATCAGTTCAGCTCTGCTTGTCACTATAGAGACAACTACCTGTGCAGGGACATCTTCCAAAAAGATTGGCTATATTAATCTGTTTCCCATCACTGTAACAAAACACACAAAGCTAGACACTTAGCAAGAAAATTGGTTTATCAAGCCCACAGTTTAGGAAGTCTGAAATCTAAACAACACGACACTGGCGCTGCCAAGAAGCCCTTTGGCTGCATCGTATCATGGCAGATGGTGTATATGAGAGCCTACACACGACAGAGAAACCATGTGGTGAGACGCAAAGCTGGAAAAGGATCGGAGGGCCAGCCTTGTTTGCTCTTTCATAGTAATATTCTTTGGTGGAAATTAGCTGGAGTACCACACAAACTGTGGGAACCCCCTCGAAGGGTGGTACCTCCAGTGATTCAGTGGCCTCTCATTAATGCTAGTGTAGGTGGCAGCAGAGCTTAGGAGGTTGAAAACAGATCTCACAGGAGTCAAAGACAAAGGGGCTGGAATAGTAAGATGGTAGGATCACGGAGTGGGACAAAGAAGCTTGAAAGTCCTTGAGCCAGTTTAGCTTATTACAAAACCTAAAGGCCTTTACATTAGCTGTGGCTTTTGTTTAGGACACTGCCTGAATGTGTAATTCTACAGCCACATCAAAGAAGGAAGGGAATAAGGAAAACTAATATCAATGCAGTGCCTTTGATCTACCTCACTGTAGCCTAAATGTTGTTATTCAGCATGAAATTCACATAAAATGATCACAGTGTTTTTTGTCTTATTAAGTCATCAAAAGCATACTTGTGGCACACGTCAACTTGAGCCAATCACCTCTTGGGTGCTCAAGAGCCACGCATGCCAAATTTATTGACCAGTGCAAGCATCTCTTTGATGCTGGCTCCCTCAGATGCTCAGTGTTCGAGGCTATCCCTGAGAAATACCTTCCGGCTTTGAAAGCCGCCACTTTCACTCCTAATACTGCCTCCTGTTCACCAGTGACTTGGCAGTATCTAGCATTTTATGCCTCAGGTATTGGTTATCTGCGTCTCCACTAACTACCACTCCCAGAAAAGCAAACACCCCCAAATGTATTGCTCAGTCTTCAGCAACGTCATCACCACAGCAGACTCTCAACAAAAACTTGAAGGTTCCAGAGTCACCATTGTCACCTTGAAGTCCATGTCCAGTTAGTGGGACACCAGAGGAGGAGGAGCATTATGCAAAACACACAGTGGCAGAAAGCCAGTCCAAAAACCCTCTAGGAGTCTGGTTCTCAGATGCCAAGTGAGAGGCTGGCACTCCTGCTGGCAGTGTTTCTTCTCAGCTGTGACTTGGTGTATTGATTCAATTACTGGCTTGTCCAGTTTTGTGAGAAACCTCACCAAGTGGCACTTTGGTCTTCCACCAGTAGATGGAGTAGTGTCATTAAAAGTACAGCCATAGTGTCTAACCAGTTTCTCAATGGACTCTGCTGAGAGGTTCTCTCCCTGAACTGCCTGTCACTTGCTCCTCCCTCCCACTGAGGAACTGCGACCTCAGAGTTCAGCAAGAATGGCCAGGTTCTCCAGAAGGCAAGGTAGGTAGACCCCAAAGGCTATCCAAGGTCCAGGCCTGGAGGAGATAGCAAGGTTTCCTTCCTGGGTCTTAGAGCACAAGCCCAGGACATGACTCACATATGGGGTGTTCCCATTCACCTAGAACCTTTCTGTTCTTCCAAGATAGAAACAAGCTTATTAAGCAGGTAGTTAGGCATGACACAGCCTGTTCATCTGAGACTGGTACTCTGGCTGCCACCAAAGAGCTGTGGTCCATGCTTCCTTATCGTTGTTTCTCTGTCACTGGGTGTAGCCCTTGGTCTCACCTCCAGCGGAGGTGAGACCAGCTTTGGTCCTGTTCTTGCTCCCCAAAGCCCTTCTGGCCCTCAGACATCCTGGCCACCTGGAGATGTTAACTTCTTGGATATGGAGTCTACTTTAGAACTTAGAGTTTGGGATTATAGAGCAGGAAAAGATCACTCAGTTGAGGCTAAGTTGGTATGCTTCCCCCAGAATATTTTGTTCTTGAGATTGCAAGTTGTCATTATTGGCATTGCACAATAAGTTCTATTGTGTGCACACACAAATAGGCACAATATTGCAGTCCCTTTGGCAGAAAAGAAACATCAGTGTTGGCATGATCGATTATTATAATTCTGGTTAGTTCCATCATGGTGTCTGGTATCCCCCCAATTAACCCACCCACACAGCTGACAAGTTGGGCACTAGGACCCTCATTAATAGCCAGTCAGGAAAAGGCCATTCCTTCCTCCAGAGAGAGGGAGGGGGGTTAAATCCATTTGATGGGGAAACATTTTTTATTGCTTTACTAACTCTGTTGCATCTTATACACCTGTCTGCATTTTAATCCTGGGATTGTATCATCCTCTACTCTCAGAAAGTCCTCCAGTCCTCTGCCTGTTTGGGGAAATCATCTTTCAAACATCGCCTGCTCACTGAATCCTGTTTAATTTTCTTAGTCACAGTGAACTTTCTTCTCTCTTCTTCCAGATTCTCATAGGAGTTTGGGTTTTTCTGGCTGAAGTTAACCCAGCAAAAAATATTTCTGTTCTCTCAGATGTCTCATTTATCAAATAGAAGTCATTTTGCTTTTACTGATTGGCCCCTTGGTGTCAAGAAGGTTGTTTCAAGGACCCAGAAGTAACTTCCTAGCAGAGGGGCAAGCTGGTGAGTGACTGAAAATATCTTGTCTAGAGCCAGACACGGTGATGCGTGCCTGCCATTGTAGAGACGGAGACAAGAGAATCCGAATTTGAGTATAGCCTGAGCTAGATAACAAGATCCTGTCTCAAGGAGGGAAAAGTAGAAAAAGAAAGGGAAACAAACAAACAAACCCCACATTGTTCAGTTAGCTCATGGGAAAAAAGCATGAAAATGACATTTGAGTTTTTACTAATAATTCTCGCCCAAATTACATCAGTGATAGGTCTACAAACAGCAGCACAGCCTTACTTAGAAACTTCATATGTCTCAAAACACCTTACTCTGAGGGTCTGTGGCAGGAGAGGGTGACTGGGTCGGGGTGGATCATTCACCACAGTCATCTTAACCATGAGCTTTCCACTACCTGCTGTTCACCGGTGAATACATGGCACCAAGAGAGGAACAGGTAAGTCTTTGACTCTCTTATATTTTCTTTTTCTTTTTTCTTTTTGTATTTTCTTTAATAGATTAAAGAATAACAGTAAAAAGAACCTGCAAATTCTCTTGAAGTTGTCACAGAAGGAACACAACAACAACAACAACAACAACGACATACTACACAATTTCCCCCAGAGTCTACAATCTCATCTTCCACTACCTCCTCCAGAAGTTTCGATCTAGACATACACTTATTCAGCGAGTTGCAATTTAGCCTAGGGTGGAGTGTCAAAGTTTAAGTTCCTCTTGCTATTGGGTAACTCCAGTTTTTTTTGGTTTCTATAGCAAAAAGAGATGCCGGTAAATTTGGGACGTGGTTGCCTAAGCGGACTAGTCTTCCCTTCCCTCGACCAGGGCCTGCTACCTGGTCCCTTTAAGAGACCAGAGCTGCGTCCGGCGTCGCAGCCCTTTAGGGATCCTCTCCTGTGCTCCTCCCCTGTCCGCACGGTGAATGGTTCGCGCCGGCCTATATTAACCCGGGATCTTCCTCCCGGACGACAATGATGTGAGGCGAGCAAGTCGGCTACTGCGCGCACGACCACAGAGGGCGCGCTGCAGATCGCTGAGAACCCCGAAGCGGAGCCGGACACCCCCGGAGGGAAGCAATGAGGTAGCGGCAGTCCCCGGAGCGGACGATGTGCGCGTCCTGACCTCGGAACCCCGCGCTACCCTGGCCGAGCTGGCCGAGCGCGAGTCCCCGGCGTCCCCTCGGAGAGAGGATGCAGTGAGCTGCGGGGCCACTGTGCTTGGCCCTCTGCGGCCAGCCAGACCTCTCTGACCGCACTTGGAGCAAACTGCTCATTCCGGGACCGGCCCAGCCGAGGGGCTCGCCCTCTCCCACACCCACTGGAGGTGGGGAGCATCGGTCCCTGGGCGCACTGCTGTAGTTTCCGCGGCTCCTGGCCCTGGCCCAAGACTTGTGTGTGTGTCACGTTCGCCGAAGAAGAGTTGCAGCTTATTCTCTCACCATCCCGGTTGCTTTGGCCGAGCTCCCCTCCCTTCTATTTATTTGCACGCATTCATTTGGCTCTAAAATATTTTCCGCTCCGCTCTCTTATTTTGTTGCTTGTCTGAGACTTCTGTCTTAGTCCTCCTCATCCAGGCTTCTGTAATTCTCTCTTTCTCTCTCTGTATGTGTGTATACGCCTCTCTTTTGCACACTCGAAGCTGATTCCCCCCCCCCCCCCCAAGATTCTCCTCCAGCCCCTGCGGGCTTCCCAAGCACTATCTGGCCTCTCCTGCCTCCATCTCCCGGTCCCAGAGGTCCTCCTAGATTGAGTTTTAGTTTTCGAGCTTGCCCGGGCCAAGCGTAGCCTGGGTTGGTGGCCCTGCGGGGCTCGCACCCCGCGCTCGGCCACCGCCGCCCAGCCACTCCCGGGCGTCCTCCGGAGATGCTGCCGTGGAAGAAGCACAAGTTCGAGCTGCTGGCCGAGGCGCCGCCGCGGCAGGCGTCCAAACCTAAGGGCTACGCTGTGAGCCTGCACTACTCCGCGCTCAGCTCCTTGGCGAGAGCCTGCCCGGAAGGCGCGCTCAGCCGGGTGGGCAGCATGTTCCGCTCCAAGCGCAAGAAGCTGCACATCACCAGTGAGGACCCCACTTACACTGTGCTCTACCTGGGGAATGCCACCACCATCCAGGCGCGCGGGGACGGTTGCACTGACCTAGCGGTGGGCAAGATCTGGAGCAAGAGTGAGGCCGGCCGTCAAGGAACTAAGATGAAGCTGACCGTGAGTGCGCAAGGCATCCGCATGGTGCATGCCGAGGAGCGAGCGCTGCGACGTCCCGGCCATCTCTACTTGCTGCACCGCGTCACCTACTGTGTGGCAGACGCGCGGCTGCCCAAAGTCTTCGCCTGGGTGTACCGCCATGAGCTGAAGCACAAGGCGGTAATGCTACGCTGCCACGCGGTGCTGGTGTCCAAGCCAGAGAAGGCTCAGGCCATGGCCCTGTTGCTCTACCAGACGTCAGCCAACGCTCTGGCAGAGTTTAAACGTCTCAAGCGGCGGGATGATGCGCGTCACCAGCAGCAGGAGTTGGTGGGCGCACACACCATCCCATTAGTGCCGCTGCGCAAGCTGCTCTTGCACGGACCTTGCTGCTACAAGCCGCCAGTGGAGCGCAGCCGCAGCGCTCCCAAGCTGGGCTCCATCACCGAGGACCTGCTTGGGGAACAGCAGGAGGAGGAGCTGCAGGAGGAAGAAGAGGAGCACCTCGAGGGCTGCCTGGAGGAGGAGGAGGAGGAAGAAGAAGAGGACCGCGTGGGGGATGGGGATCCAGCAGAGGAAGAGGCTGAGGCTCAGAGGGCGCTCGTGGTGGACATGCAGTTAGAATGTGAGGACTTGCTGGACCCCCTGGAAAATGGCCATGAGGAAGCATTGGGGGACGGCGGGGTCTCGCTGAGCCCCAGCTCGGGGACATCACTTCCTCTGTCAGGCTGTGCCTCAGACATGAAGGCCCAACTGTCACAGCTTATTAGTGACCTGGGCGACCTTAGCTTTGGCAATGACGTGAGCACCCTGGAGTCCGATTTAAGGGTGACACGCCTGCTGTCGGGTGAAAGCACAGGCAGTGAGAGCTCTATCGAGGGTGGAGGCCTGGATGCCACCTCTGCCAGCCCTGGCAACCCATCCGTCCCTGCTGACAGCACCAGCCTAGATGAGCCGTACTCGGGCTAACCTCCCAGAAGACTTCTCCGTGCGCCCACCCTCTCACATACACACTGTGGCTCCCCTACAGTAGTTCTATTCCCCCTAACCGCCAAGAAAGGGAAAATGACACCCTTGAGGCCCAGACCTGAGTTTGGAGTTTCCTGGGGAGCTATTCTCTCCCTCTAGTTGCCCCAGCGCCTTTGGCCCTGAGGTGGCTCAGGTTGTGAGCAGGGTGGTGGGGCCCTGGGAAGAAGCACTACAAAGGAAAGAGATAGGCTCTCTGGGGTTGGTGAGGGTGTGGGTGAGGGAAAGCTGGCTGAAGTTGGAAAAGGCCAAGGGCGGGCTGGAGGTGCCCAGCAGCCGGTTTCCTGTTTGTGAGGCTGCTGGGGCTTGGGAAGGAGGGGTTAACTTCCTTTCCAGACCCCCTGACTGGAAGGCCTCTCTCTGTCATCAGTATCTCATTAACAAAGTCACTTTCATAATGTTGGAGGCTTTAATGCCGCTTACCTGCCCCCAGTTCTTTTGGATAGGAGAGCTTGAGCTGTTTACCTCAGACTCAAACTCTTGAAAGTATGCCAAATTTCTCAAATAACTCTTGGGGGGGGCAGGGTATGAAAGTTATGTTTTGTTTACAGTTAAAGAAATCTAATATCTAAGAAACAAAGGAATTTTCCTTTAGAAATAGAAATACACACCTTTCTCCCGCTCCTACTCCATGATGCTATGTAAAATATTTTTGCACTGTCGTGAAGTATTTTTGACTTTTTTTGTGTACATAACTGTGTTCATGGAGCTGAATGTTTATATCTCTTTTGCTGTGCAAAAGATACCTGTAAAATGTGGCTCGGTTGTATATATGGAAATGTGTATAAAACATTTTGTTATTTTTTTGAGCAGCATTGGTTCAGTTCTGTTTGCATGTCAGCAGGGTGAGACTAAAGAGGAAAAGCTGTCAGAATAGGCGAGCCTCTGGAAACCCCAGATGATTGGTGGTGAGGAGGTGAGGGCAGAGTTGTGCCTCCAGCCTTAGTGTGGTCCTGTCCCACTGCCCCTGACTTGGAGAGGACCAGAGAAGGTGAACCGTGCTACCCATCTCTTAGAGTGTTTTTGGCTCAGACAATTCTGGGTGTTATATGTGGCCAGCCTTCTGTATATTTCATGTTCCCATTGTGTGTGCAGTTTTGCTTGCTTGTTGCTTTTGAGACAAGAGATTCACTGTGTGACTCTAACTGGCCAGGAACTCCATAATGTAGACCAGGCTGGCTTCAAATTCAGAGATCTACTTGCCTCTGTTCTCCAAGTGTTGGGATCAAAGATGTGCGGCATGATGTCTGGCATATGATTTTTTTTTTTCCTTCAAGTTAATTTTGGAGAGGCCTGTGTAAAGTCAACTGCCCGCACTGTTTACACGTGTATGGCTGTTTACTGAGTGACTTGCCATGCGCTCAGTTTTTTACCACCTCCTGTGGGTTGGCCTAGTGATCAAGTACAAACATAATATATAACCCTTTCCCTCTGAAAATTGCCACGGTGCTTTGGAGACCGACTAGCACCCTAAAGGGGACTCGGTGGAGTGAGGCCTGCTTTGTTTTTCTCTGGGAAGAAAAGCAAAGAGAAAAGCTGTAGGCTCCAGACACCCAGGAGTGAGTCATGGTGCAGGTGGGGCTGGGGGAGACAGCATGAACAGCCTGTTTCCTTCCCTCACAGCCCAGCCTGGCCCAGTGGGAACCATTCTGAGAGCAAGACAGCAGAGCTGTTGGCTTGGTGTGGGGGTGTGGTGTGGGGGTGTGGTGTGGGGGTGTGGTATGGGGGTGTGGTGTGGGGAGTTCATGCTTTCTCTGTTTGTTTCTGTTGTAAACTCCAACCAGATGTCTCTGGTTGGGCCACACCCAATCAGCTGGAAGTGGTAACTCGCTGCCCAAACTCCCTTCTGCCAATCATTTTCCTGTTGCCCTTTTGGACCTCTCTTCCTGTGTTGCAGAAATGGATCTCACTCCTCGCCTTTTGTGCTGTCCTGAGGCCACTTTGCTTTGTTTTCTTCCAAAATATCTTCTGAACAGCTAGGCCCAAGGATCCTAAGGAGACTGGAGTGCACTGGAATCAGAGAGGAAGGGAGGGTGAAATTTTCTTCCTAATTAATGGGAGTGGTTCAGCAATAAACCTATCCTTTTAAAAGAAAAGAGGTGGGGGTGGGAAGTATTTTTTAAAGTAATATCTTCTTAAGGACACAGGCCATGCCTTTTAATCCTCTGTTTTGGTTTGGTAGAGTCTTCATCTCTCCCAGAATGCATCAGATGTACATCATCAAATGATGTTTTTAAATGTTCAGGTATAGCCGGGCAGTGGTGGCGCACACCTTTAATCCCAGAGGCAGGCAGATTTCTGATTTCGAGGCCAGCCTGATCTACAGAGTGAGTTCCAGGACAGCCAGGGCTATACAGAGAAACCCTGTCTTGAAAAACCAAAAAAAAAAAAAAGTTCAGGTATAGATCAGGAAGATGAGCAGCAGCACACCCCGCTGCAGCCTTCTGTGGCAACACCTCCAGCAGATAGCTGTGTGAACCATTCTGTTTGGTTCTGATAGTGTGTGAACCACTCTGTCTGTTCTCCTGTCAGACAGAGTTCACATCTCTAGTTATTTCCACACTGCTAACTTCCTCCACCAAACAAAACCTACGAAGGTATAAGGCAGTGGAGCTGATATGGCTCCTACTCAGGAGCAGGACCGTCACTGTTAACCAGACAAAGCGCCAAGGTTGGCTTTCATCAGCAAAAGATGTAGATATGACAATAGTGTTTAAGCCAATGCCAGCAATAAGCACAAGGTGATTCTCTCTTTAAAGTTTGATTTCCCCCTTCTCGATTTATGAGTAGCGGGAGTAGGAACAAGAAATGTTGATGGAAAAAGAGCCAGCGCCCTTCCTTCCTCCCTCATCCTTGCCTCACTTTCGATCCCCTTGGCTTCTTGGCTGTTTGTCACTGCACCTCGAGGCTCTTGGCTGATGTAATTCTAGAAGGGATGCAAAGGGGAAACATGATGCAGCCACTGGTTTTCATATCCATCTTCCAGGGATGACATCACTTAGAGAGAAGAGCAATGTCTCGGGTGAAGACATAACAAAACTTTGTTTCTGGTACCTGTGCTAGACAGCCTGGTGTGACGACAGCCAGCTCAGGCTACGAGGTGCAAAATACACCCTAGAAAGGCCTGAGTCTGGTGTGATCATCACACTGACCTCTTCCTTCTTGCAAGGTGAGGTAGCTGTTTCTCCTTCATATGTGTAACCCGGTCGGTGTTTTAAGTGCAGTGAGACACTGCCCACTCTTTTGCAGCCTACGTCACACTACAAGTCCAACAGTGCATGACTGACGGCATAGAACTCAAGTGGCTTCCAGAGGCCAGAGGGCTTGTTGTAGAGGTGGCAGCTGAGTCCCTGGGGCAGGCATTGTCAACTTCTCTCATGAACATCCCATGTTCATGTCTGTAATGTGTTGTGTGTGTTGAGGGAGAAATAGAGCTGTATAAAGTAAACCTTAGCATGGCAGAGTCTCTGGACTATGATAGCTTCAGAGAACACCCCACACACACACACACACAGTGCCTCTTTAAGGAAACATCTCTCACTACATCCCCACCTTCCCCACTCCAGAAACTCAGTGGCTCTAAAATAAATCAGAAAGGCTCTGTTATACTCTGAGCAGATTTCCTTCCCAGGAGACACAGCTGTGTTCAAGGGTTCCACTGGTGAAGAAGATGGAACCATTGGGAAGAATCCACCCTTGGCACCACACTGGAGATTTCAAAATCTCCCAGGAGACGTCAAAGATCACGAGAAACATAAAAATTCTATTAGGAGTGAGTTGGCCCTGTTTCCTAACAGGATTTGGTAATTTAATCAGCAGGCCTCTCCCTTCTGTGTGACATGCATCAGTAGTCTCAGCAACTGCTAGCAGGGGATTCATGACAGGGCTAGGCAGGGAGCATGGACCAAGGGCAGAAGCCGGGGGCCATATCGGATGCCTGGGAAACTACTCCTGGCCCCAAGGCAGGTGAAGGCCAGGGCATGCAGTACTCAGTCCCGGATGTAGTGTATATGGCCACATCTGGATCTAGTTTTATTGTGAGTTGGAGCCTTTCCTCTTCCTGACGTCTCCCCTCGTTTCATAGCCCAAAGGTCTCTGCCACCATATCCTTGTGCAAGCTCTGAGCTGAGCCAACTCGAGCAGCCAGAAGTAGTCACCATTTGGTGGTTTGAAAAGCTGGGGGATGTGGGGGGTGGTGGTGTGGTTTCTTCCTCTGTCTTGGGGTATTCAGCAGCACCAACGAAAGTATTTTTAACTCCTATGGACAGTGGCCCTTCCAACAGACTCCATTTCTATCCTCCTCTTCATCTCTGTCTCCAAGTCTACTTCCTTCTGTCAATACACTATTCCCACTGCACACCCAGCTTCTCCTGTTGCTGCAGTCATCACCCGGACCTTGGCATCATTGCTCAACTTTCCACAAATGCGCTTAGAAAGCCAGTTACTCCAGAAGCAAAATAAAACCCCTAGTTGTTAAAGGAAAAGTGTTGAAGAGAATGCAAACCAGGCAGGGTGCTATCATTCATCACCACCCTGAGATTTCAAGGCATTCTCTGACCCTGCCCCCACATATAAGAGATGAAGAACCTGGAGTATAAAGGGTTTGTCCTGGCCAAAGCCACAGAGGAAGGCTCCAGGGTCCAAGTCCTAAGTCAAAGCTGCTTTTCCCGGTCTCTTTTGTACTCCTACGCTTCATGCGTGGTAGACACTCCATTACAGATGTTATGATGTTGCTGGTTAGCATCCTACAAGACTGTTTGTGAACCAATACGAATGGGTTGCACGATGCTGGAGGTGAGAGAGGTCAGGTGTGTATCTTCCTGAGAAGCATATTGCTGGTGGGAGGCTGGGTGGGTGGCTGGCAGTTCTCAGAGCAACTTGGTCTGCTCTTCCACCCATGAGATCTGGTCTAGCCAGACTCCACCCTCAAAGAGCTAGGAGTTCTTCCCATTGCATCATGGTTATTCATCATCTGTATCCTTCCGGTGGGGCAGAATTCTTCAAGGTCAAGGATGTGTCTTAGGCATCTCTGATTCACTCCATGGAGCACCGAGGTTTGTATCTAATAGGAACTCAGAAAATACTCCCAGGGAGAGAAGAGGTAAGTCTATCCCAGGCTAGAGGTAGAGTCTGATAAATCCCCAGGTCGACACCCTGGCAGAGGAATCCAGTTTTGAGGACTCATGTTGGGTGAGGTGGGAAGTTGCTTCAACTTCTTTCTTCTATCTGAACTTCAGATTTTTCCTGGAACATCACCAGGTGACCTCAGAGAGAGGTGATTCTAGCTTAGAGGAGGATGGTTCATTAGGAGTTGGTTTTGAAGGTAATTGGTAACTTGCGTCTACTCATTTTAGCTTCCAAAGCCTTGCCTAAGATCACTTAGTAAGTTAGACTGGACTTTTCGTCTCCTGACTGCAGGTCTTAGACACTGCATATTTAGAGTGTGATGGATATATTGCTTTGTAAGCAGCTGAATTTCTGTCTGAGGAAATTTAGCAAAGCCTATGCATGCCATCAAGGACCATAAGGGCATCTGATAGCAAGGTGCTTTGTCACAAAAGAGCCCAAGACCCACATGAGGCAAGACCCGGGAACTGACTGTCCTGGAGACTCTTCATCCTAGTAGCAGACCTTGACTCTCCAGTATCCACATCCATTTCCATGTCTTTCCCCAGAACAATGTAGTCTTCTCTGGCTGAGATTCCAGGATGAGCCAGTCATGGCTGACAAGGGCATATGTTCATTTCCAGGGTCCCCTCCCCTTCCTAATTCTGACGGAGAGCCACACAGAACCTCAGGTTCTAATCCCTTTATTTTATAAATGGGGAAACTAAGGCAAGGATTTTAAACACATCACTGGAAGCTCATGTGTAATAGAGTGCAGATTAGGACTCACGGGGCAATTTTGCACCCAGTATCTTTCCAAGACACCCTGTAGAAGGTAACGCAGAGAGTTCTACTGCCTTGGAAACAGGTGCCAGCTGCTTGTATTCAGAGATAAGCCCTCTCCTCCCCCCAGCAACTGTTAAAGCACCCCATTTGGCCTCCTTAAGCTTAGTATATGTCCTGGATTCTTTTCTAATAATAAGGGGATTTCAGGAATCACGCTAAGGAAACATCGTGTGTAGTAAGAAATGTTTTGGTGCAGAGAGTACCCATAACATTACAAATGTTTCTGTGACACCAGATGCCACATTTCAAAAGGCACCAATCTTGCAGTTGAATTCCTACCCAGAGAAAGAGAAAGTGAAAGATTTCACATGGGTTCAAGGACAGAGGGTGGGGTGGCCCACCAGGCCCTGCATCAGCAAACTTTCAGTTCTGTGTTATAGATCAGGGCTTGCAAATGATTCCCAGATACCACCTACTGACATAGAAAAGCACCCACAGTTAGCCATGGCGGCTGATGTCCATTCCCAAGGGTTCCCGGGAAAGGAACCCAACCTTTGTAGGACAGCTTTTCTCTGGGATCCTGAATCCCAGAGACAACCGGTCACTGGTGCCCGTCATCTGATTCCAGTCGAGGAGCTCTTCTCTTTGGAAGAGTCTCTGCTTGTGCCTGGACCCTGGACTGCTTGCCTGGAAGAGATTACCATGTCGTGTGGGGCCCAACCTTACTTTCTCACACCTGAAGGAATTGGTCAGTGAAGGAACTGCCAGAGTCCTTTACCAGTCCGCCCCTTTGAACATGTTCCCACCAATGAGATTGCAAGGTCTTAGTCATGTACCCCAAATCTTCCACTCTTCTCCTGATCCAGCGCCTAGCAAGTGTCCAAGGTTAACCATGAAAGATGGGGTTGGGAGTCTGCAGTGGGTGAAGGGAGTGTTCCCGAGGGCAAGGCTGTAAGGTACAGCTGAGACAGAAATGGGTTTTTCATGTAATTCTAGCCCTGGTTTTGCATATAACAGCTCTCCTGCCCTGGGCGGCTTTCCTTTGGGGGCAGCTCTTTCTGTGAACTGGAAACAGTAATGCCTGACAGCAATACTCTCTGGATTGCTTTTGGGCTCGGAATCTAACCAGTGGATGAGTGAATGCTGGCTAAGCTGCACATAAGGATGGAATAGTTACAGCTACAGTAGTCAGATGATATAACAGTGGGCTCAAGAGTTCTCGGTGGGCACAGGGGTTCTGAGCCATCACCACAGCAGTCTCCCATCAGCTTTGGCAGAGGAGTGTATCCTTGCCCTGGCTTCTCTGGATGGATTTCTATTTGTTTCATGTAAAGGGGTGCATTATGTCAGCATTTGATTACTGTTCCAGATCGATACTGCTGGTGTGATTAATGCGCTCGCTCTCTCTCTCTCTCTCTCTCTCTCTCTCTCTCTCTCTCTCTCTCTCACACACACACACACACACACACACACTCTCCTTGTGATAGTCATTTAAAAGTGTGGAGGGTCTGAGGTTTCTCTGGGAGACATTATTTATGGAAAAGAGTACACACAGGCTCTCTTAGAATGTGTGTGTGTGTGTCACCATTTTCTCTCTGTGTGTGTATCACCATGCTCTCTTTGTGGGTATGTGTGCACATGTATGTGCACTTGTGCCTGTGCTTCTGAGTATGCATGCCTTGTGGGTGGGCAAGACTGGGGCTATGCTCAGAACACAGGCTGTGCTGTACACTCTGGCTGTTGTGGTTGGCTTTGGTGTGAGATGCGCAGTGAGACACCAGCACAGTGAGAACACCATGCTGATCCTCCCAGACTTCTGCCCAGGGAAACTTCAAATCACATCACCTTTGCCTCTCCGTTACTCTCTAAATGTCTTTGTTTTTAATATTAAGGGGTCCTTGAGCTAATCAAAACCACCAGTTCCCTTTGAGAATGCCTTATCATGTCAAAGACCACGAGCCAAGGAAACGTTGGATTGTTAGACTTGCCACAGAGTGTTAGGCTTGCTCAAGACAGCCCTGGTGTGTACCTGATGCCCTTGCATAATTATAAGGAACGCACCTTCCATTCTCAAAATGATACGACTGCCCACCTGCAGCCTAGGCAGTTTTCCTCTTAATGTGCACAGGCCTCTGTTCTTTTTGGCTCTCTCCCTCTCTGAAAGTGCACTTGAAATGTGCCAAGCATATGATATCACTCCATCACAAAAAGCAGTGTATCCAAAGAGAGCGCTCAGAGGAGAGACAGAGATGGTATGGGTCTGGGGATAAAGACATTTGCTGCTAAGCCTGGCTACCTGAGGGTTTAGGTGGGTTTTTGTTTTTGTTTTTTGTTTTTTGTTTGTTTGCTTGGTTGTTTGGTTGGTTGGTTGGTTGATTGATTTTTTAGATGGAGTCTTACAAACCTGGCTGGCTTTAAACTTCCTCTGTAGCTGAAGATGACATTGCCCTTCTGTTCCTCCTAGCTGTACTTCTGAAGTGTCAGGCTTATACACATGGTTTATATTGTGCTATGATCGAACCCGGGGCTTTGTGCATGCTTGGTGAGCACAGCACCACTGAGGTGTATACAGCTCTAACTAAAGTATTGAAGAAAATGTTTGAAACAGAATTTCATGTAGTTCAGATTAGCCTTGAGCTCACTATGTGATTGAGGATGTCTCTGAACTTGTGAACCCCATGTCTCCACTTCCAAGTGCTCTAATTACAGCTATGGGCCACCATTCAAAGTCGATGCAGTACGGGCAATCAAACAAGGATACATACTAGGCAAGGTCTCTACTCACCACGTTTCTGATCCTCTAGCGCTATCCTGTTAAGGTCTTTTTCAGAAACATGTTTCATTTCTCTCCCTCCACTCTGGTCTGCTTTTTCATCCCACTGGGTATCTACAAAGAGAGAGTACAGGGTGTCTAATGAATTAGGGTAAAGAATACTAGTTACATTAATAATTGTCAAACATTTACTGGCTTGATATCATAAAGATTTATGCATCAATGGGTGATATTAAATATGAAGAGTTCTTTTGTAATTTTGTTAAAACACAGTCATGCCTGCTCATTTGCATATTGCCTACTTTTGCTTGTGCATCATGACAGTGGTGGATAATGTAGTCTGCCCCTTGGTACCTAAGGAGAGTTGGTTCCAGGACTGCCTTTCCACTACCTCACAAAATCTGAGGATGCTTAAATCCTTTGTGTAAAATGATGTCTCCTTGCTATATAACGTAGGTAGATCCTCTAGTATACTTTAAACCATATCTGTATTTTGGCAACTATTTAAAAAGCAAATTCTGAGCCAGGCAGTGGTGGCACAAGCCTTTAATCCCAGCACTCGGGAGGCAGAGGCAGGAGGACTTCTGAGTTCGAGGACAGCCTGGTCTACAGAGTGAGTTCCAGGACAGCCAGGGCTACACAGAGAAACCTTGTCTCAAAAAAAAACAACAACAAAAAACCTAACCAAAACAAAAAAAGCAAATTCTGTAACAGTTGATATATTCTTGTTTTTATTTGCATTTTAGTCATTGCATCATGATGATGATGGTAGTTTTTCCCATGGCAGGTTGAATTTACAGCAGTGAAACCTTAGGATACTAAGTATCAACTCTAGTTGCAACAAACACTGTTGCTATGATTTGGATAAGTATCTCCCAAAGCTCCCTGTGTAAAGCTTTGGAGGAATGTTTAAGAGACAGGGCATAATAAAAGACCCTTAGGTCTTGGGGACAGAATCACAAAGGAGATTGTGGCACCCAAACTTGGCCCTTCTCTTTGCCTCCCATTCTCTTGCCACAGTGAGCTCCCTCATGCCAGGCCCGGGGTGATGGACCCAATCTGTCATGGATTGAAATCTCCAAATTGTGAGCCAAATTAAAATAACATAAAAGTTCTCTATTCATTGGCTGTCTTGGATGTTCTTTTGTTATAGTGACAGAAAGTAGAGTGACAGAACCCAAAAGCCTAAAGTATTTGTTAGAGTGTCTTTACATAAAAAGAAGCTGCCTCTTACTCTAAAACACCAGTCTGCCTGGTCCTCTACATCTAGACAGAGAGTGTCCTATGGTGCTCAAGGCCCTTTACAAGGCTTTAATCGATCAAGTGTGGCAGGGATACACATCACTCCCACCTATATTTCCTTGGCCTGAACCCAGAACAGAGTTATCCCTGTCCCTGCCACTGCAAGGGAAGCTCAGAAATCAGTCTGTGCTCTTTACAAGAAAAGGAAAACTGGCTTGGCTTGGTTTTTTTTGCTGCTGTGATAAAGACCGTTGACAAAAGCAGTTTGGGGATGAGTGAATTTATTTCATATTACAACTCAGTTCTTCTTGAAGGAAAGGCTGGGCAGGAACTCAAAGCTGGGACCTGGAGGCAAAAAAGGAAAGCAGAGGTGGAGGGGACTTGTGTGTTTACCGGCTTGCTCTTCATGGCCGCCTCAGCCTGCTTTCTTATACAACTGAGGGTCATCTGTCCAGGAGTGACACCACCTATGGGCCCTCCCCCATCAATCATTAATCAAGAAAATGCCCCCACAGACTTGTCTGTAGACAACCTGATGGAGGGATTGTCTCCACCAGGCTTCTTAGTTCACTCTAGCATGTGCCAAGTCAACAAAAAACCCAACCAGGACAGAAAGGGTCTTGGAGAAGGAACATACAGAATCTATAGCATGCCAGAAGGGACATGGCTGGTCATTCACATGGCAAGTCTGTTCATATACTGCTCATTTAAATCCTGAAAGATGTGACTTTAATCAGCCAGATATTAAATTACCCTTCCCTGGGCTGGGGAGATGGCTCATTTGGCAAAGTGCCTGCTAAGCAAGCACAAAGACCTGCATTCGGATCTTCCTCAACCCTGTGAAGAAAGCTGGACATGTCTTAACAACCCTAGCACAGTGTCAGGTACGGCAGAGTGAGGAATGGAGAAGAGGCAGATCTCAGGAGCTCACTGGTCAGCCAGTCTAGCAATCAGTGAGTGTCGGGTTCATGACATAACCCTATCTCCAAAGATAAGACAGAGCCAGCATGGTTGCACATGCTTTAATCCCAGCACTGGGGAGGCAGAGGCAGGTGGCTACTATACTGAGTTCCACACCAGCCTGAAATACATAGTGAGATCTGGTCTTACAAAAAGATGGCGAGTGACCCAGGAATACAATACCTGACATTGATCTATGGCTTCCATATGCACACTCTTGTGCAATTATCCTTGTGCATAAGTGTACACACACACACATACACACACACTATTCGCCTATTCACTTAAAACTACAAACTAGTTTTCTCCCTCCACCACATGGGTCTCAGGGATCGAACCCATGCTGTCAGGCTTAGCAGCAAGCTCTTCTACCAGCTGAGCCCATCTCACAGCCCACATTATCGTTTTGTTGTTGTTGTCTCTTCATTTCATGATCACTAGTCCAGGTTTCTCTGGGCTAAGAACATGGGAAATCCATGTTTACAGTAACCATCTATTATTTAGTCAGCACTTGGCCTACAGCCTGCTTTGAATAGTTTAGGACATGGAGCCCAAGCAACCTCTCCAGAAGCTGCTGGAAATGCTAGCTCTAAGCTAGGACTCTTTGATGCAGAGTGTTCCTGCCAGGAGAATCCCTAGATGCTCACTGTCCCTGGCAGCAGTCCTCTCTTTCCTGGAAGGGCAGCTACGGTTCCTGGGAAGTTTTTCTGAGCTCTGTCTCCCTTCAACCTGTTGCACTGGTCCCCTGTAAGAAGTGGCCTGGCTGGTTGTGCCTAGACCTTTCCTCTAGAGGAGGTACCTGTCTGTGATCTTGGAGCCCATTGTGGAGCCCAGACCCAAAGAGAGAGGGAAGACTCCACCTTCTAGGTGAGAGAGGCCCAGAGAGATGAGTGAGCAGCCATGGTGTGCTCTCAGAATAGTCTAAGTCAGTGTTTCTCAACCTGTGGGCCGAGACCCCCGGGGAAACTCCTATCTCCAAAAAATGCATTGCATTTACAAAATTTATGACAATAGAAACATTGCAACTCTGAAGTAGCAACAACAAGAATTTTATTGTTGGGGTTCACCACAACATGAGGAGCTGTATTAAAGGGTCTCAACATAAGGAATGTTGAGAAGCACTGCTCTAAGTGAATTCCGCCCTGTACCGTGACCCCACTCCATGTCTGGGAAAAGTCTCACCACCAGGCTAGGGCTGTAGCTCAGTGTTAGAATACTTACCCCGTATCCTCCATGCTCTGTCTCCAACACTGTGGGGCTCACTGCCTTTTGTCAGAAGCATCTCTAGTAACCAGTTAGTCAACTGGCCTGGAGGGTGTACAAAACTTTTATTTTGCATAGTTAGTTATGCATCACATCACTTAATGGTGGCGTTAGGAGGTTTTTATCATTGTGTGAACATCATAGAACATACATACACACACCCAAATGGCCGCACATTGTACACGTGCCTGACCACTGACCAAACTACCATTACCTGGTGCATTTGTCTGTATATGCTGTATTGGTTGGATTTTGGGTTTGTTTACTAGCATACAATACACCAATTTAAAACTAAGCCTCCCAATATGCCTTAAGAATACTTTGATTTAACAAGGCATTTTTTCAATATGTTTATGGCTCCCCAAAAGACATCTGAAAAACCGAACGACAATGGATTTTTCATTATTATCTTTTGATAACTTTAGCGATGAATCTGTAAATAGTTGAAATTAAGATGTCATTATCAAGAAAAAAAATAAAGAAGACAGGAAGAAAGGGAGAATAGAGTAAAGAAAGCCAAGAATACAGGTTAAGTGATCACACTACCCAGGAGGAGGAGAAAGCACACCGGCAGGTTCAGAGGCTGTTTGTGACCTCTGCAAGTCCCAGGTGGCATCCTGTGGTACAGTTCTGAGGTCTACAACCCTCATTTGTAAATAGGGCTAATTGTGGCATTGTTCAGTTCAAAGGAAAGCATGAACAAAAGCCATATCTCATGGAAACTCCAGGCTAAGTCTGCATCTCAGCATGGATGTGGGGAGGGGAGGAGGCCAGAGAGGGATTCTGGCCGCTGCTGCCGTCTCTAACTGCTTCATTCAATTCCTACTCCAGCTGCAATGTCCCAAGACTTTCCTTGGGACTTGTGATAGTAAAGGCTGGATCCTTACATCCACGCCCCAGTCCTGAGGAAGTCGCTCTTCTGTGTGCATGGTACATCTGCCTTCACGACAGTCATGCTCTCAGATAATTTCCACCTGATGCCCATAGCCACCCAGTGTGTCGTACAGTCAGGGCAGCATTAATAGCTCAGCTTTTAGGTAAGAGACCTAGGGAGTAAAGAGTGGGCAGCAGAAAGAACGAGATAGCACATACTGCACACAGCAAAACACTGGGGGCTCTAGACATGGGTATCTGATTGTAAGAGAATGAACCATGGCAGAGCCAGGATTGGGGTCCAAGTCTCCTGAGTCTAAGTGTTCAATAAGAGCCAAATAGTACAGGGCAGAAGGAATGGCTGAGGAGCACTGGGGACGATGCGTAGTCAGGAAGGAGAATTGTGGGGAAGATGGCAGCTGGCAAGAACAAGGGAGTGGGTGGGGTTGGGGCCATCACTTCTATTATGTGACTGTCATCAAAGTGCCCAAATAAATAAAGGCTTGCAATTACAGGGAGAAGTGGGTTTGGGACTCTCCCAGAGGCAGGGCCCAGATGTTAATTAAATCTAGGATAGATCATTATCTCTCTCCACTGGACTGAGCTGAGGGACGTGGGTACAGACAGCAGGTTGAGAGATTACCCACACAGCTGTTAGGTATTATTATTTCTGGGTTTTAAGAGGCACCTAACCTGGGGCTCTGGGCACAGCTGAGGGGAAAGAAGCCACACTAAGTGCTAGTCACAGAGGACATTCCCTACTCCCATTCAGGGTTAATATGGGGCCTGCCTGGGCTCTGGGAATTTACCCTGTGGCTATGCTGGAGCTACATGTCTTTTGCCCCTGTACTAAGGTCCCCTCCAGTCAGACCTAGTGGTCCAAGGTGGACAGCAAAAACCACAGGCACCCTTATGGCTGCATGCAAGTGGTTTGGTATAGAAAAATCACAATAATAGCATTGTATTACATATCAGCAGGGTGTGCATGCCTCTAGTCTAAACAATCATTGGTCCAAATATGGGGCCTGGCTTAGGTCATTTGCTTAGCTAAAGTGTTACCTCTTCAGTAACTAGGTCATGGACACATGGGAATGTAGAGAGGAAAGGTTCACAGAGGAGACATGGTAGCCTGGTGACATCATGGGGACCGTTGGGCTAGTGGTTGTTTTCTAACAGATATGGAGTAATTCAATATTATGCTAATTAGAAAGGCTGTCGTCCCAGGAGATGCTAGGCAAGAGAAATGCACTTCTTTATCTGTAAATTAATTGAGAAACACCAAGGGCTTTGTGTTAAATATTATTGTTATTAATGTGATTTAGTTCCCAAAATGTCTGTGGGTTTTGCTTTCAATACCATTTTCCTGCAGGCTGTGTTTCAGATATAAATAAAGAGGTTCCTGGTCTGCTGGTTAGTGGTGGCCCTGGCTAACTCTGTCTGAGGTGGAGAGAAAAGTAACCCACTCTTTCTTATTCAGGGTCTCTCATCGGCAGAGGATCCCACGTCACTATAAGATAGATTTGTCACCTGTATATCTGCTTCTGTCCACTTGTGTAGATCAAGTACCTGTATATTAATGAGAGGTGAGTTGCTTAGGATTGATCTAAGCATCAAATGGCACCTCCCCAATCACCCCAAAAAAGCTATCTTGATAATTGGTTGGTCTCCAGGTCTCTGCTCCTCTATGAATTAAGACAAAGAAGGGCTTATTCTACAGTTTTAGCACAGAGTAATGGTGGGCAATCCTTTTAGGGCTAAAGCTATGCAGTAATTTTGTCATACTGCCTCTGGCTTCACTCTGGGTATAGTGACTCTCAAGGACACTATAAAGATTCCTAATCAGGTTTTTATTGTGCTTGGAGACACAAGGATGAAGGCTTCTGAGCAGTGTGGCCATGATCTTGAAGATCAAAGTGAGGCCTGTCTCACTTCTGAATCCTGACCTTGCTTTTGAACAGTTGAGTAATAATAACAAAGATACAGAGACTTTGAACCACTATGGTGGCCTAGTTACTTTCTACCGGGGAAAGGCAAGCAGGCATGAGTTACTTTAATTCCATTCAGCACATTGGTTAACAGGCTGACTGAGCATTCAGGACAAACCTTAGAATAGGCATGCATGCCTGGATGTAAATGATCAGGCTTTAGTATAGAACTCAGGGGATGTAAGAAGAAGATAGAACTACAGATACAGGCCTGGCTTGTGGTGTCTGTCCATAGCTTACTCAGTAAAGGTTCAACTCCCGATGCTGCTTGGTTTGATTGTGGTTTTGAGACAAGGTCTTTCTGTATAACCCAGGCTGGCTTAGAGCTCCCTATGCAGCTCAGACTTTAGGTCTTTGTTTCTCAGCCCCCCTGGTACTAAGATGTCTGCCAGCAAACCTGGCTTTTGATTCCTGAGTTGGTTCAGCCATAGAAACAGTCCCCCCACTTTAGGGGACATGCTTTTGGTATATTCTTGCTTCTCTTTTAAATTAGCACTTACTATAATGTCTATAATCATGTTAAAATTGACCTAGATCACCTAGGACCTTAGGAAAATTTACAAATAGTTTTAATAGACTAAATGTTACTTATGACAACTAATGCCTTGTTATAGCTTACCTTAGTATTTTTTATTCCATTTATATCTTTTATATATCTTTATATGTTTACATCTCAATTTGATTGTAAACAGACTTTTGAAGTGGGTAGAAATTAATTTTAAATTTAGCATTATTATTATTATTATTATTATTATTTATTTTGAGACAAGGACTTACTTGAAACCAGGATGAACTTGAATTTTTGGCAATCATTCTGCCTCTGCCTAGCTAGGAATATAGGCAAGAGCCACCACACCTGGCTTTGGGCAGAGATGATTATTGTTATTTGTAGATTAGGAAATTAAGGGTCAGGGAGAGCCTATTGACTTAGAGTCACTGACGTGTCAGAGGTAGTGGAAACCTTCTGGTCGCAGACTTCCTTTTTTCCTTCTGATGGAGCAGCGAGTGGGAATGAGAAGGCGTGCTCAGTCTTTAGTAAGTAGGCCACAACTAACACGCCAAGGACATGCCTTATAGTGGATTCCTAAACCGTGGTCCGTTTGGTCAGTGACTGAAGCTTAAATGTTACCAGGGAGAGGGAGCTGACTATCCCCAGCCCTCTGAGTTAAGGTCTGAACCAGTCTTTAACAAGAGGTTGTTTTAAGCCTATAAGTATCCAATTTAAGGCAATATCGAAGACACAGAACAAGGGTGGGATTTTAACTATTTACAGTAGGTGATTCACTCTGGGGAGAAACAGAGAATTGCATAGAGGGGAGCTGGTTCTAGGAGTGTGAGCCATGGTAGAAGGTTCTAGAGGGGCTCCTGTTCTGTAGTGCCCCCTGTCACATGCCCATCTCAGCCACTGCATCTCTCTCTGCCTTTCTAAGCCGGCAAGAACTTTGACCACCTCCTGCCTATGATGCCACTCCACTGACCTCTCCTCACACTGCTCTGCCCTCTCTAGATGCAAATAAGTTCTTCTGTCACTGGACACAATGCTAGGCATGAAAGAATAGGAGACTCATCAAAGAGTCCTGCATGCTCAGAAGAGTTAGTGGCTTTGGAAAGCGAGAGAAAACCAGATATATCCAGGATTCCCCTGGTAAGTTTTCCATCAATAAAATTGAGCCTCCACTGAGTTGACAACTTGGGAAGGAAAGGGTTTATTTCAGCTTACAGTTCGACATCATGGTCCATCACTGAAGGAAATCAAGGCAAGAACTCAGGAACCTGGAGGCAAGAGCTGATGTAGAGGCTGTGGAGGGGTGCTGCTTACTGGCTTGCTCCTTGTAGTTTAATCAATCTGCTTTCTCATAGCACCAGGGTTGGGTTTAAATGTGTGAGGTGTGTGTGTGTGTGTGTGTGTGTGTGTGTGTGTGTGAGAGAGAGAGAGAGAGTGTGTGTGTGCATGTTTGTGTTTGTGTGCGTGTGTTTGTGTGTATGTGTGAGTATGTGTGTGTTTGTGTGTGTGAGTGTGTGTATTTTATGTGTGTGTGTGTGTGTGTGTGTGTGTGTGTGTGTGTAGATGAGAAAAATACACAGGGGTCAGGTCTTCAAGAGCTTGTCTATCCAATATTGGCTGCCATGGACTTCAATGGTTCTCAGAATGGACGGTGCTGATCCACAAGATGATGGCAGAGTACATGCCCCTGGCAGTGTGGAAGGAAGATGCGGATGAAGAGGATCTGGAGAGAAGAAAAGCCTCTTGTAATAGTCTGTGCGAAGCTGAGGAAGGCTGGGGCTGAAGGATGGATGTTGTAGGTAAGAGGATACACCCCAAGATTATGACGTAATAGTCAAGCAGACAAGAGGAAGAAAGAGATGTTGGTACAGACCACTCTTCTTTCTCTATTCTGTATTCAGGGATGGGAGGGTGGTATCTAATTACATCATTGATGATGAAAGTAGTAACAACACAGAAATAAAGATTTCTCCCTCATGCTGATAATTTTATGTCAACTTGACCCAGCTAGAGCCATTTTGGAAGTAGCAGCCTGAACGGAGAAAAATGCTTCCACCGGATTGATCTATGGGCAAGCTTGGGGTGCATTTTCCTGATTGGTGATTGATGTGGGTGGTGTTACTCGTGGGACGGTGGTCCTGGGTGCTATAAGAGAGCCGACTGAGTAAGCTATGAGGAGCAAGCCAGTCAGCAGCAGTCCTCCATGGCCTCTGCGTCAGCTCTTGCTTTCAGGTTCCTGAGTTCTTGCCTTGATTTCCCTCAGTGATGGACCATGATGTAGAACTGTAAGCTGAAATAAACCCTTTCCTTCCCAAGTTGTTGTGGTCTATAATGCAACAATGAAAACCCTGAGTAGGATACCCCCTTATAGAAAGCTGGTTAACAAACTTTTTACAGTGCACCTCTGCCAGCTACCTGAAGCTGCTCCTACTGTGGGCTGTTTAGCGGGCAGTATCTTGATGCTTCAGAGGCATGAAATGGACCTGGGACAAGGGAAAGAAGAATGAAGAAGATGGGGTTGAGAGGAGTAGAGGAAGACATTACTGGTGAACTAATCAATGTATGGAAAAGCACATTTTTGGGGCATATCTTCACATGGAACAGGAAACATGATTGATACTCAACAACTGTTTGGGGGCTATTGTTACCAGGGACCTAAACTGGGTTCTTATGACTTGATAGGCTACATCTACAAAAGAATTACGCCTTAGATGCTTACATGGCCCCAGGGGCATCATGAAAGAGCCTCTAGGAATAAGGAGACCATTTTTATTTGGGCATTCCCTGAACACAGTTGCAATGTTTATCAGTTACCTTGAGACTGACTCTCAAGCAGACCTAGACAGTTACTCAGCAGGGGAATAAACTGAATTTGAGAGAATGTGTTGAAGGTTTTCTGAAGATCACATTCCCATTTAGAGACTTAGGTCATTCGTTGAAGCTGGAACTTCAGAATTATTTGTAGCTGCACAGTAAATTTTCTCTCATAAACAAACAAACAACAAAAACAGCTAAAAAATCTTTCAAGTAGCTAAGAAATTATGACTTATATGAATCAGAAATTCGGAAATGACGTATCCAGGTGGACATGATTTGGGATCTTCAAAGTGTTGGTTGGGTCCATGATCATCGGACTGAGCTTGTGGAGCTTGCTTGCATGGTTGGCAAATTAGTGCTGACTGAGAGATGCTGACAGCAAGTATTAACTGCCTGTCTGTGGGGCTGCTGGAGTATCCTCATGACTGGGCAGCTGGCTCCCTACAGGTGACAATCCAGGAGAGATTAAAACAGACAGAAGCTTCCATGACTTTCACGGCCTAGCTTCAGAAGGTATTTATCAGCATTTGCATGGTGTCAAAATGATTATACAATAGTCTAGTTGGTGCAGGAAAGATAGTACAAAAGGCAAAGGTCAATGGGCGACATCTTCAGTATTCAGGTCAGAGGACGTGGCTCTGCTGTTTGGTAGGTAGAGATCCTGTGAAAGGCTCAGTGTTTTCATCTGTGAAACTGAGCTGTAGCCCTCGCTTGGTTGGCTTCGGTGGGTGGTGATGAAGAGTCAAAGTACAGTGTAGTCAGGACTCCATATCTGCAATTCCATCTAGGAAGACCACCATTCACAGGCTGGAAAAAAAATCGGAAAATAATCGTGCCCAGAGTCGGACTTTCGGCTACTTTGTGGGCTCTTTTTAATTCCACCCTTTTCTACCTCTCTTCTTCCCTTTCAACCCCCTAACACTATGTAGAAGAGTAAGAGGGATAAAGGGAGAAAGAGAGAGAGAGAGAGAAAGAGAGAGAGAGAGATCCCTGAATAAAGTCAGGGGTAGGAAAGAGGTGACGATATCGTAAGACTGCTTTCTGCTGATTGCTGATCAGGGGGCATCGAGTTCCTTGGGGCAAGTTTGGTCTTTGCTGGCAGGATGTCTAATTTCTTCTTTTCGCCTCTTTGTACACGGCTACTTGACAAAACACGGCCACCACCAGCTAACAGCATCCAACCACCAACTGGCCTAACAGTCACCTCTACTGGGGCTCTAACATTTATATACCCTCTGAAAAGTCTCCAGAATTCCAAATATCACATGCTCGCAGAAACCATCTGCAGCTGGCAAAACCACACCTCTGCTAGAGCACGAGGCAAATCATACTCACCTGCTGTGAACCAGTCCTATATCCCCACACCTGGAATTAAAACAAAAACATATTTCTGTAATATTTCTGTGTTTTTAAAAGAAACCAAAATTCTCACTATATACCAGTATTAAACATGTACATAATTTTCCTGAATTATTCTGTAAACAACACCACAGCTATTTACATAGAATTGTAGTAGGTATTATATATAGTTTTCCTAGAACTATTTAAAGTACACAAGAGGATGTATTTCTGCTTATATGCAAATGTGATGGCATTTCACATGAGGGAGATGAACATCTGTGGATTTTGGTATCCGGAAAGGAGGTAGAACTATTTCCCTCAGACATTGAGGGATGACTGTCCAGATGCTAATTATATCATCTGTGGTTTAAAGAGTAAGATAGCCAAGCAGTGGTGGAGCACGCCTTTAATCCCAGCACTCGGGATGCAGAGGCAGGTGGATTTCTGAGTTCGAGGCCAGCCTGGCCTACAGAGTGAGTTCCAGGACAGCCAGGGCTATACAGAGAAACCCTGTCTCAAAAAACAACAACAACAACAAAAAATAAATAAATAAATAAAAAATAAAGAGTAAGATAAAGTACACAAAATTTGTGCTTTTTTGCTCTTCAGTAAAGCCCTGTGACCTCTAGTCCTCCTGAAAAGGCAGCTGGAGCATGCTGGGCTCCAGACTGAAGCTGTCTAGGCTAGAAGCTCAGTTCTACTACTTACTAAGAAAAGACCTTGGCCTAGATACTAATGCCCTTTGATGCCTCAGTTTCCTGGCCTATTCCCATAGAAATGATGACAGTTCTTAAGGATTCAATTAGGCAGGGCAAGTAGAGCACTGATAATGGCGGACACTCGACTGCTTGATGTAAATAACAGCTTTTACTACAGCGTGGCCACGAAGTCTGGAAGCAGAGATATCATATTGTCATGCATCATAATGTGATATCAATAAACCACCCATTATATTTCAGCCTGTATTTCTAGACTTGGTGGCCAGCCTGGACCACTCTCCTGTTCTTCAATGCCCAGGCACTTTACTGTGCCCTTTAGCTGCACCTGTAATCCAGTTGGCTGATCTGAGATAGAATCCTACCTAAGCCCTCATCAGAGAGGTGAAGACCTTCATTATACAAATTAATGTCGGCCCAGCCCTGGCTTCCCCAGATGTGAGGAGCTGTTAAAGCTGTTCTCAAGTGCATTGCTCACAGGCACACAGGACAGAACAGATGTCTCTGTGCTACTAAGTTGGTTTTGTGAACTGTAGTAGCCAACCACATAATGGCATAGATATATCTTACCCAGACGGAACCAGAGTACCAACATCACATGAAAACTGTTAGGACAACCTGGGAAAGAAATGTTTCAGAGAGGGAGGGCTTGGAGCTGCGTGGATATACCCCACGTTAAGTCACATAATTCTGAGCACCCAAAACTCTCAGCCTACAAAATGATGGCTCAGGCGATGTTAAAATGACTACAAAACAACTGTTTGCACATAACTTCCCAGAAGGTTCTATAAATACAGAGCTCCTGGGGTTGTTTTCTGTTTGCTTATTTGTTTTGCTCTCTTTCTTCAGGAATGTGACTCGGGTCTTTCCAGAGAATATCTATTACTTAGGATGGTTTTTCCAAAATGTGCTATAACACAAACCCCATGTAAGGTTACTGATATTAGATTCAAACAGGTTTAGTGAGCAACTGAGCTTGGGAAACACTGGATTGAACATGGCTAAACACATTTCTTTTTTTGCAAGACTCTCAGAGGTTTTCAAACACTAATGAACCTTCAGGTTCCTTATGAGTATGATAAAATCTACTGTGTCCCCCAGGTTTAGTGGGCCCACAAACCTTGTGGGGGCATATTTCAGACTATGCAGTCATTGGAAAACAGACGTAAGAAAACACAGATTTAATAATTTGGCACCTTCTTTCTCATCCCCCTGCCATAACCACTTATTTCTGGCAACACCATCTGCCTGAGAACTGCACCCAGCCCCATTCATGTGGACCCCAAGGAGTTGGCATTTTTTTCTTCCTGTATTTCTTGAGTGTGTGTATGTTGTGTGTTCACATGTGGGTGGATATACATGTGTGCCTGTAGAGGAGTCCTCCTTCATCTGTCTTCCATGTTAACCTTTGCAGGAAGGTCTCTTAAACCCAGAGCTCTCCGATATTCCTAGCTAACCTAGCTTGCTCTAAGGATCCCATCTCTGTCTGCTAAGGCTGAAGATCCAAGGTGGGACGATTTGGCAGATACGTGGGTGTCAGGGATCTGAACTCTGGTCCTCTGTCCTGAACTCTGTCCTGGATCTGAGTGAGTTCCAGGACAGCAAGGACTACACAGAGAAACCCTGTCTCAACAAAACAAAACAAAACAAAACAAAAACAAACAGAAAAACAAAACCAGCAAGAAAACAAAATGATCAATGTACAATATAGCACATAAGTAAAGGAAAATCACCTAGGGAAACAGGCTAAAGTGTGATCAGAGATGGTCGCAGAGCAGGAGCACTCTGGAGCCATGGTGGCTCATACCTGTCATACCAGCACATGGGAAGTAGAAGCAGAAGTATCAGAAGTTCCAAGACAATGTAAGATGCTTGAGAATGTGTCTCAACCCCCAGCCTCCATTTTTGCCGCTAACATAGACACGAAGAACACATACTTTAACAGTAAAGGGGAGCTAAGTTACACATTCCTAAAGGGTTTAAAAAAAAAAAAAAGAAAGAAAAAAGAAAGAAAGAAAAGAAAAGAAAAAAAGATAAAATAAAGGCAGGAACTGGGCAGTGGTGGCGCATGCCTTTAATCCCAGCACTTGGGTGGCAGAGGCAGGCAGATTTCTGAGTTCGAAGTCAGCCTCATCTACAGAGTGAGTTCCAGGACAGCTAGGGCTACACAGAGAAACCCTGTCTCAAAAAAAAAAAAACAAAACAAAACAACAACAAAAAAAGAAAGGCAGGGCAATGGCCTGTTTTGGACTGGGTTTGCTAGATCTGAGTTTTGTGGCTTGCTTTATCTAATTTTATTATATAAAATATATTGTTTTAATTTATTGATGTATCTCCAGGAGATCTGGGTCAGATCTGGCGGATGCATGCAAATATCTGTACATAGAGCCTCCTTATCCCTGAGGGCCTGCACCTGTCAGCCTCTTGTCAGTGGGCAGCAGTGTCTGAGCACACGCTGGGCTCCAGAAATGAGCACACCTGAACAATACCTGTTAGAGCAGAGAACAAGGTAGACACTAACACTGGGCACAAGGCTGAAGCCCAGAATACAGCAATTCCACTCCAAGGTACAGAACCAGAATACACCATGCACACATGAATTTTCATTCTAACATCATATTCATAACAGTAAAAATCTGACAAGACATTGGGAAAATTGCATATTTGTCAAAAGAAGAATGCACATATAAATCTAGGTGTTTTTAGTTAGTGGAATGCATATGTGAACTGGCATGGGCATGCATAGATTCCAGGTCAAAAGACTTGGGCAATAAAACCTAAAAGCAGCAGTTTGATTTCATTAATATTACTTATTACATAATATTTCATAATAATGTAGTTTTCCTATATAAATACATTATTTTCATTTATTAAGATATGGATTTCTATCAGGCTTACATAATGACTCCATTAAGTTAAAAACACTGTACTACTATTGGTCATTTATAGTTCTCTAGAGAGGTGGTACCTCTAAACTGTTAGTCATGTGAACACGAAGCATTGAATTTCTGATAGCTTGGGGGATGGGGGAAGGGAAAGAAGATAAGGATAGTGATACCCTTCAGTGGGCTTGAAACCTAGACTGAATAAGACAGGGAAGCAAGCCGAGTACCTATCAGCACCTCTCTCTCTGCTTCCTATGATGCAATAAGACCAGCTGGTTCAGTTGGCAGCTCCTGCTGCCATGTCCTCCTCATCATGATGGACTATATCCTTGGTCAGAAGGCTACAGTTCGGGACTGCCTAGGAACAGGTACACTCATGCCCACTCCTGTGTATCTTCCTGGGGGTTTTAGTCCTTATGCTTCAGGGTTTGTGGCAAACAGCACAGGTTCATTCTTCCCACTTGCTTAAAGACAGAGTCTCCTGGCCTAGAAATCCTAGTTTTTATCTGATCTTTCTCAAGCTTACCCAGCTGCTCGGCTCACAGCAGCCTCTGCTCTCTTGGTTTTATTTTGCATTTTCTACTCCGTCTATTTCATCTTTTCCAATCTTTGTAAAAAATGCGCTCAGTTCTGACTGGCACCAACATTCTGAGAAAATCTTGACTGACTCATTTCCTGGTATCCTTGCCTGGCATTGACATCCGGAGAGTCCCCTCAGAGCCCCAGCCAGCAAATAGAAATGGCTTGAGGCACATCACACCCCTCTCCGAGCTGCCTCTACCACAGCTCTGCTCTTTAGGTCAGTGTGACATCACGGCTGCAGAATACACATCCTTATCACATTTACAAGCGCAGGGGCTGGATACAGGGTTTGCTTAGCACAAGCCAATGCATTTGTTCACCCTTTCCTAGGGCCCAATTTAGTGATGAATGTTTCAGGCCTTGGGCTTGATCTAGTTTCTTCCTCCCCTACCCGCCACCTCTCTTTCTTTCTCTGTTCCTCTCTTTCGCAGGGATGAATCTTCTAGATTACCCAGGGCCTCCAGATTTCCATAGCAGAACCTGGGTCCCAGCCTCCAGACAAGATGAGGCATCCAATCAATGCTCAATCTTGTAGAACCTCAGAGTGCCTAGGGAGCTTAAAAGACATCAGCTCAACAACACAGACAACATAATCCTCTCTCTTCCAGGCTCCAGCCTCATCTCCAGAGAATGCACCTGCACCCTAGGGGTGGCCTGGCATGATGCAACTTCCTCTTTGGCTGCTTTCATCATCCTAACAAGGAGGAGAGACAGCCAGGTGTGGTGGTGCACACCTTTAATCCCAGCACTTGGGAGACAGAGGCAAGCGGATTTCTGAGTTCAAGGCCAGCCTGGTCTACAAAAGGAGTTCCAGGACAGCCAGGACTACAGAGAGAAACCTTGTCTCAAACCAAACCAACCAAACAACAAAGTGTCCAACTAAGCAAACACCAACATAACAGTAGGAGAGCATCACATTTTCCTTGATTCCATTTCTCCAATTCTTTTTGGAAAGCATTTCTTAATTAACAAATCCATTTTAGTCCTGCCCTTACAGTCCTGAAGGGAAGATTGGGGTTCCCTTCTAGGGTTCTGATAGTTAGATCTATTATCCTAACTGTAGGACCCAGTTTCCATCTTGGCTGTCAAGGGGGCTCACGGTTCACTTCCCATAGATTTGGAGTGGGCAGCCAAAGCCAAACCCAGCTGTGAAAAATCTACAAGGCAGGTTATCTGTTTATATATGCCCAAGAGTCAATGCTTGAGTGTGGCTCACAGAAACAGTGCTCTGGTATTCTACCTGCCTTTGCAAACATCATGCATTTGTGGTTCCTTCTAGAATCTTCCACATTAGTCTATAATCTTCCTCCTTTGCCTTCACTGGGCTCTGTGGAGTCCTCAGCAGTGCATGATCTAGCAAATCTAGGCTCCTGGCTGATGGAGTAGAAGTAACTTATCCAAGAACACACAGAGTAGACAGGTTTGGGACCATTGTCTTGTTCATCAAGGAAGGATGTAAGATCTGAACCCAGGCAGTCCAGAAACAACTGTGCTCCGTACATAATGCTTGAAACCGCTGGTGTTGGTTTCTGTCTCCCTAGAGGCTTGGGTTCCAGAGCTGTGAATGCGGTTATACCCTTTCCTCAGCATTAGCTGATCCAGGGTCAGCATTAGCTGATCCAGGGTCAGCATTAGCTGATCCAGGGTGCAGCATGGTTGAAGTCTGTCTTCTAGTTAGATGAGGTAGTCACATGGTTAAATGGGCTAGTCACATTCTACAAGTTTCCCCAGGTATCTGGCTAAGGACTGGCTGTAAAAGATATGACACATTCTCATTTATACTCAATACTCATCCCAAAGATGGGGCAGATGAGTCCTTGGTAGAGGAGACAGGGAAGCACCAATCAGCAATGGTTAAAAAAAAAAGGAGCAGAAAATTTCAAGAGATTTTATATCTATATCTATTATATATATAAATATGAATTCTTGGTGGCCCTTTCCTCTACAGCACTATCTTCCTTCTTAAGCACCATATATTATTAGATTGGGTTTTTTCATTCCCTACTGCACACCAACCCACTCAATTTCAAAGCTAGCATCTATCCACTGGTAAGGTTATTCCGTTCTGGCTACAGCCTGGTCTATGAAAGGGTCATCTGAAGCTAATGTAGGTGAGAGAGATTTTGTATCTGGCTCTGCACCTACTTCTGGTCCCCATTTCCTCCTCCCGCTGCTTAATGTCAGCTCATTAGAATTCTAATCAGCTAATTACTAACCATGTATTTGATGAGGGCCGCCTCTGTGGAGAATCTTGGGAAGGGTTCTGGGGAAAAAAAGAAATGAATCCAACCTTGTTCTCACAGGAATGGCCATCACTGTGTACAGCTTCAGAAGAATCTGACTTCTATTCCACTTCCAAGGCAGGCATCACTAATCTATCTATTAATTTACAGTGGGCCTGAGTGGGACTTCTGAAGACCCATACAACCCTCAGCTGTCACTCAAGATGGTAAGGGTAGGCATCTATTCAGCACTTACTATATGCCCCGTATTTCCTATTCCCGTATTTGCTATTGTGTTACTTCTACATGACTCTTGAAGTAGATGCTGTCATCTACTAGATGTTGTGTAGAGGAACAAACAGCCTTTGAGAAGTCCAGACTCTTGTTCTTCAGAGAGAGATCTATGATTTGAACTAGGTGGTCCAAAGCAGAGTGCTGTCTGCTTTCAATCTTTCCTGTGTTCTATTTTCCACCTCCAGCACCCTAACACCCTCTGCTTTTCTTAGCACAGATCTGGCATGGCTTGAGGGCAAGGGTAATTTGACATCCCTCAGCTGCTCTAGCTGATCCCCTGGCACTCCACAACCAATGAGCATGGGCCTCGTTTCACAGAAGGAAGCACATAAGAGCTATGACATCGTCAAGGTGACAGTTGAAATGATAGGAAGAAATAGAAGCAGGGCTAGATAATTCCCAGGCGTAGACCTGGGATCAGCCCGGGAACCCAGGTGACTTGGAGGATTTTTATAAATGCCTCTTCTTATTCCTCAAAGCCTAATACGGTTTAATTCTGCAAATACACCCGGGACTGAAGAGCATACAAACAATGGATCTGAGTCAAACCTGCCTGATATTTTGTACAAAGGGGGTGTTGGAGAAGTGGAACTGACTGGCGTGAAATGATTCTCTGACAGGAATTTCTGACCACTGGCCTGGACTCCCCACAGTGCTTTCTTGTGTTTCCTGTACCACTGCATTAATAGGTGCACAGTTAAACTGGGAAAACCAATGGCTTTTCAGTTAAGGTTGTGCACCACATACCCTGTCAACCTTCATTAGAAGCAAAAAAAAAAAAAAAAAAAAAAAAAATTTGATTATACATTAAGTAAATTTTGTTATTTCTAAGCAGACATTGTGGCCAGAAACATGAAATAAAAGCACAGACTCCTACTTCTTCCACGAACACAATGTCTGACTTCAAAACAAAAACAACTTCATCTTAAACCTTTCTGAAAGGCCAATCTAATTAGCTACGATATTTCCTTTCAGCGAAGGGTAGATGGCTTTCCCTCCACCATCCCACAGAAGGATTTTTAAGTCTAGATTTGCAGGTCACCTGGATACCTGTCTCCACACTCTGCCTTCCATCAGCACGGAAAAGAACTACTCTTTGCCAGGGGCGGTGGTTGTACACGCCTTTGTTCCCTGAACTCCGGAGGTGGAGGCAGGTGGATCTCTATGAGCTAGAGGCCAATGCAGTCTACAGAGTGAGATCCAGGACAGCCAAGGCTTCATAGAGAAACCCTGTCTTAAATAACTGAAACCAGCCAGGCCGTGGTGGCACACGTCTTTAATCCCAGCACTTGGGAGGCAGAGGCAGGCGGATTTCTGAGTTCGAGGCTAGCCTGGTCTACAGAGTGAGTTCCAGGACAGCCAGCTAGGGCTATACAGAGAAACCCTGTCTCAGAAAAAAAACAAAAAACAAAAAACAAAAAAAAACCTGAAACCAAACCAAACTAATCAAACAATCATCCAACCAACCAAGAAACAAATGAAGAGAAAGAGGAGTAGGAGGAGGAGAGAGAGGATTACTCACAAATAGCAAAACCTCCGGTAAGCTGTGAACATTATCTCATTTGGGAGAAGAGTATCTGTTAATTACTTCTCTAGTGCTGTGATAACATGTCTAAGGCAATTTATAGAAAGACGAGTTTATTTGTGCTTATGGTTTCAGAGGAAGGCTCTGTAATGTTGGAGGAGGCATGACAGATGCCAGTTGGAGAAGGAAGCCTGAGCAATCACAGTTTCATCTGCATACAGGAAGTGGAGAATGAATTAGAGTGGGGCCAGCCTCCAAACCCTCAAAGCCTGCCCTAGTGACATACTTCCTCCAGCAAGGCTGCTCGACCTAACATTCTAGAACCTTCCCAAACAGTGCTACCAACTGGGAACCGAGTATTTAAAAGCCTGACCTTCTAAACGTTCAAACTTAGGCTTTTGAACATTCAGACCACCACATTCTCACAGTCTTGTTGCAAATGGAATCAAATTAAGATGAGATTGGTTGAATTAGGGGAAACTTGAGTTCAGTGACTGGGTATCCTCAAATATAGTGAGACACACAGAGACAAGGAGAAGTCACATGCCAATGGTGACAAAGGGTGGGGTTACAAACTGCCCACCATAGGCAGCTGGAAGAGCCAAGGAAGCATTTTCCCTTAGTTTTTTTTTTCCAGCTTCTATAGCAGTGGTTCTCAGCCTGTGGGTCATGACCCTTTTGTGGGGTGGAGCTAAACCACCTTTTCACAGGGGTCTCCTAAGACTATCAGAAAACACAGATATTTGCATCATAATTCATAACAGTAGAAAATTACAGTTACTAAGTAGCAATAAGAATTAATTTTATGGTTTGGGGTCACCACAGCACGAGGAACCGTATTAAAGGGTTGCAGCATTCGGAAGGTTGAGAACCACAGATCTAGACGAAGGACAAGACGAATTTCTGTTGTTTAAAGCCACCGAGTGTGTGGTACTTAATGGAAGGATGGGAAGGATCTATAGAAGGAGATTGGATTTTTCTTCTCTATACTTCATTCTCATCGTGAGGCTTGAGCATCGTGGTACTACCTGGAAGTCAAGAAGAAACAACATCCCAGGATAAACTGGTCACTAGACATCAGGTTACTTTTAGTTGGAGAAAATGGTTGCCTATTCTAGTCATTCTATGCAAGTATATCGCACTAATAAGTTTCTTTTGGATGGGGACAGTCAAGCAGGACTCCTGCCTGCTTCCACTTAATAAAGAGAGCTTGGCAGTGGAAGATCTTGGGGCCCAGTGGAAGCACTTGGGGGACATTTAAAAGCTACTGGTGCCATGGTTTAGCCACAGGGATTCTGATTTAACTTGCAGAATGCTACTGGGCATCAGGATGTTTAAAAGCTGCTCCAGTGACTCTAGATAACAGGCAGGAATGTAAAGCAAGGTGGACACACACGAGGACTTCAGGTCTCTGACAAGAGACCTTCGAATGACCATGTAATAAACGAAAACATGAATTAATTAAAAACCTTAATATGTATGAAAGACAGAAGTGACTTAAAAGGTGACAGCCAGAGTGCAAGTAATCTCTGCACTGATATGTTCGAGCACATAAAACAAACAAACAAAACAAAACCAAAACACCCAAAAAGCATCAGGGACTTTGCAGGAGTGGTCCTAATCCACGAAGCTCAGAGATAGGTGGAGGGGGTTTGACCTGTTTTGCTGAAGCTCTCAGCATAGGGACAAACACACAGCAGGCTTCAAGAAACACCAGCCAGTAGCCCCCCTTTCAGAATAGGTTTGGTAACATCTTCCCTTCTGTAAACAAATCTGGATCATCATATTATCCCCCAGCCCTTCTCAATTCTTATGGCAAACCCAACTCTTTTTAATTAGTTAATTACCATTTGCAGAAACCCTCGTAGTCATTTTACATGGCTTAAACCAATGAATCAGTGGTGTGCAAGCATCGTATTAACACTGACTAATCCATGTGTTTAGGCCCGTTTGGAGGCCTTTAAAGCTCTATGCTCTGGCTCATCTTAGAGTTACGCTTGGCGATCTGGCTTGCATGGGGTACTGTTGTCAATCAACGTGATTTGTTTGTTGCCAAGTTCTTTCTCAGGGACTCTAATTATCTCATCATTACTATAAGAAAACAATCCGCATAGGATAAGCTTTTTAGCAATGCACTCTTGTAGCAAGGTAGGAATGACCCAACCTTGCAGGAGCTGTTAGAAGCTATGTGGACATGGACACGGATTAAGGGAGGGAAGAGCTATGTGGACACGGATTAAGGGAGGGAAGAGAGGTAACACACCCTCTGCCTTGAAGGAAGCAGGTGGATTTTGAGCCTCACTTCCATGATGTAGCATTGCTGATATTGATTGCTTTTTTTTCCCCACTTCTGAGTGTGCATGTTTGATTATATATAAGCAAAGATGAGGGCTAGTTAGAAGGGTGGTCAGTTACATCTAACTGTGTGTGCCAAAACTGATAGCTCAAAGGGTTGTAGCTGCCTAAATCACTGGGTTGAAAATGGCCCTGAGGTCAAGTCCACTCTGAGGGGAAGGGTACCAAGATTGAGCCACAATGTCTTGGATCACAAGGAAGTTGGAAATGGAAGCAAGAATACAAGGTATGTTCTGAGATCTTCTTAGGTCCTTGTTTCATAAAAATGAGTCCTTGGTTATTGTATGAGTCAGGGTTCTCTAGAAGAATAGAAAGAATAGAATAAATATATTATATGTAATATATATACAGATTTATCAGAATGCTTTCATGCTGTGGCCCAGCTAGTCCAATAATGGCTGCTGCACACCAATGAAAGGTCCAAGAATCTTTAGTTGTTCAGTCCACAAGGATGGATGTCTCAGCTGGTCTTCAGTACACTCTGGAATCCTGAAAAAGTAGGTTTTAATGCCAGTGAAAGAACTGACTTCCCATGAGGGCAGGCAGGCAAAGAGAGCAAGCTTCCTTCTTCCATGTCCTTCTATAGGCTGCCAGCAGAAGGTGTGGCCCAGATTAAAGGTGGATCTTCCTACCTCAAAAGATCTGGATTAAAGTGGGTCTTCCCACCTCAAATGATTTAAGTAAGAAAACAATCCCTCACATGCACACACAGCCACTTGGGTTTCAGTTACCCCCAGATGTAGTCAGGTTGACAACCAAAAATAGCCACCACCATCAGCCATGTGCCTTTGTACCTCGTACTTCTTGTTTCCTGAGCTGCCATGTGCTCATGTTGGAGACACACTGTTTGCGCAAAGCTGGCTGGCCCTTGGTTAAAAGCCCAGCTGAGAGATTCTCTAATGTGGGGACTATTTAGTTTGGGATTAACTAAAGCCTGCACAGTCCTTCCTAGCTATGGCTGTCCACTCCCTGCTCCTTATGATGTACACTCATTCATAAGAAAAAACTGTAATGTATGTGAAGTGTTTAGGAGCCTCGGGCAAGAAACCAGTGTTTCAAAGAACAATGGCTAATATCCATCCTTCAGATCTATGTCCAAGAGTCTTTTGGGAAGCTTCAAGTGACAGGCTCTGGGCCCTCGTATATCCCACCATTTGGCAGCATGCTGTGCAGTCAGCACTAGCTATACCACATGTTTGTGGGGACCTGACCAAGGTACTTTCTCTGGGAGGTTACAGTCCCACAGGCATACTGCTTTTGGCAGAGCCTGGCTGGACTGTTTTGGCTCCCACTTACTCCTCAACACAACCCTGTTGCCAGGCATTGGACCTTGAATGTCTCCCAAAGGTCCATGTGCTGCATGTCTGGTCTCTAGCACAGAGTGCTTGTGGGAAGTGGGAAGAGGGAGCATAGTGGGAGGAAGTTAGGTCACTGGGGTGTAACACTGAAAGAGATTCTGGGACCCCAGGCCCTCTTTGCTTTTCTGTTTGGTACACAGCCAGCAGGAGGCAGGCAGAACTCTGTAGTGTGATCCCACTGTGGTGGATTGGCCTGCTAAATCCCAAGGCAATAGGACCAAGTGACAGTAGATGGAAACCTCTGAAACCATGCACCATAATTAACTGTTTGCCTCTGGCATTTTGTCATAGTGATAGAAAGCTAATACAAGCACACAACCAGAGTAACTACCTGAGCCGTTCTGGATTCATGTAAAAAAAATCTAATTTAATCCATGACCAGTGGGTATCACCCCCAAATAATTTAACAATAATTTTTGTGTGTATTCATGTGTGTGCATGCTCCTGTGCATGATCATATGTGCACAGATGCACAAAGCATGCATGTGAAGGCCAATGGTAAATGTTAGATGTTTTCCTTAATTGCACTCTGCCTTACATTTTGAAAAAGAATTTCTCACCAAACCTGGAGATTGCTGATCCAGCCAAACTGGCTGATGAGAGCCTTTGGGATCTGCCTGTTTCTGATTCCACCCCTGCCTCTGTCCCAGCTGGGGTTCCAGGTACACACTGATGCATCTGGCTCCCCCCCCAACCCCGGATTTTTACCGACTGAGCTATCTTCCCAGCACCATACAATAACTTTTTACAGGACCTTTAGAAGTCGACCCCTTTGTTATTATAGTGCACAAAATCCATAGATACCTAAGGTAACACGCCCCTGACTTGATATTTAGGTATTCCAAGGCATCCTGACATTGAGGGAGAGAAATTTCTATTGTATGACTTAGAACCAAACCCAGAGTGGCTGGGTTTGCAAAGTCTATGTGGAAACAGAAGAAAAAGTTTGCTTGAGCTGAGGAGACTAGTGAGTAATTCAGAGGATCAGGTTGTGCTTATACAGAAGGCAAAGATCTGGCAGACTGGGGACCCTGGGTGAACCAGGCTTGGTTCAACTGATATTATCATTTAAAATAATGAGAGGGTCTGGCCATCTGGAGGCTGGTGGTGGCTTTGTGATGAAACTTAGGTTCACACAGGCAAGTTTTGCATGAGGGAGCTTTGCAGTCAGGTGTCTGTGGCGTGGCTCTGTCACTATAGAGCTGTAGGAAGGCGAGGCTCGTGTTCTGGGACCCATCATATCATCAAGTTTTAACTGGTGTGTGTGTGTGTGTGTGTGTGTGTGTGTGTGTGTCACACATGCGCATGTATGCATTGTCCTTGACAGAGGAATTTGACCACATTTTCCTTCCAAGTTGTAATTCTCTTCCCCATCTCCCATTCAGATTCATGTTAATGGCCTAGTCACTACCATAGTCCTTCAAGCTAGATGCTCCAAAATCATGCTAGCTGCTTCCTCTCCCTTGACATCACTACGACTATTTGCAACTGCCAAATATATCTTGAATCTCTTCTCTCGATCCTCCCTTCCCTAGTTCAAAGCTCACTGCACCTCATCTGAAACATGGAAAGGCTTCTAGCCTGGCCAATCTTCCCCTGTAATGAGCGCATCTGCTACACAGCTTGAAATGGCAGTTTCAAAGGAAAGTGCTGGCCATACCACTCCCACTCACTTTGGACCAGGCTTGTAAACCCTAAGCTACAGGGATGACCAAAACAGCCACCATCTCTGCCCTCAGGAAGCAGTGGTGAAAGGGAAAGCAGACAAGGAAATGGATTTTGAGTGAAGGACCAGTGTGTCACCTTGGGGAGAACAAAGCAAGAGAGGGCAGTAGGGACCTCTGCTGGGGGAGGGGGTTGAAATTTTACAGAGGAAGGTGTCTTAGCTAGTGTTCTACTGTGGTGAAGTGATACCATGACCGAGACAACTCTTATAAAAGAAACCATTGAATTGGGGGTTTGCTTACAGTATGATAGGGTTGGTTCATTATTATCATGGTGGGGAACAAGGTACACAGGCAGGCATGGCCACTGGAGAAATAGCCCAAAGCTATATCCTGATATGCAGGCAGTAGGCAGAACGAGATAGAAATGGAGAGATAGAGTGCTCAAAGCCCATTCCTAGGGATATACCTCCTTCAACAAGGATATCCCTCCTAAACTTTCCAAACTTGGGTCTAAGCTAGCAAATATTTGAGTCTGTGGGGGCCATTCTCATTCAAACCACCCCAAACGCCTCTTTGGGAAGAGATTATAGGCCTTAAGGAATTCAGCAAGTGAGCTTGCTGATTATTGAAATAATTTTTCCCCAAGGGCTGAGGTCTCAAGCCCAGAAAAGGCCTGGCCTGGTTAAGAGCTGGGAGATTGATGTGTCTAGAGAAGAGGGCAACCAGAAGCCAAGGGGAAAGAGGGAATGTGGGCCAGGTCACAAAGGGTGCTGGTTGCCAGTAGAGGACCTGGATTAGAAGTGGAGTCTACTGGAAGCTTGGTCCAACTTATTGCTTAATGAGATCACTCTAGCTACTTGTGTGATAAAACTTGTGAGGAGACACAACACACATCTACTCACCCCAGATAGAGATCACAGACCAAAACAAAGTACAAATACCACCAAAGTTCAAATGTCACCAAAGTCCAGCTTGGTGAAGCAATGAGTTTCACTGGGGTTACTTTCAAGATTATGGGTGAGGGGTTACTTACAGGAGCAGAAATGACTCAAAGGCAGCTGCATCACCAAAGCTCAGCCAACATAGGTGACAGCTGAAAGGGCTGGAAATCTGGCTCACACTGTGTCGCCTGCAGGCAGCTCAACTAGTTGAATGGAGTCCTTTCCAAGTGCCTCTGGTCTAAGCCTCCTCCAGGCAGCTCAGCTGGTTTCTGTTTCTTCTAGGCAGCTGGTCTGGTCTGAGTCTCGGCAGCTTTTCTCCTCTGAGAGTCTTCTTCTCAGCTCAACATCTGAGAGGGACTCTCAGAATATTGTTTGTTTGTTCGTTTGTTTACTCAAGCCTGCTGTCTTGTAGAACCCAGGGCCATTAGCCCAGGGATGGCACCATCCATAATGGGCTGGGCACTCCCACATCAGTCACTAATGAAGAAAATACCCTAAGGCTTGCCTGTAGTCCAATTTCATAGAGGTATTTTCTCAACCAAGGCTCTCTTCTTCTCAGGTGACACTAGCTTGTGTCAAGTTGGAGTAAAAGTATCCAGCACAGCGAGTCTCCCCCGTCTGTGCTGCACTTTTCTGATTTCTCTTTCTCATCTTTTCTTTCTTAAGATCTTGCTTACATGTCACCCCCCCTTTCTTCTGGGTTCCTACAATAATCTGTTCAAACCTGTGTACTAGCGCTTGATTATTTCTGTTTACCTACCTACCTTCCTACTCTCAACTAGGGATTCCCAGAGAAAAGATGCTTTGTCTTCTTAGCTGTATCTGTTGGCAGCACCCTCTCCCCACGTCTCCCCCAGGACAGAGATCGGTACGTAGATAAAGAAATGACTACAGGGTACCCTGAAGACCAAAGAGGATTCTAAGATAGCTTCTACTGGCTGATAAATTTCTTATACACTAATACACACATTGTAAGTGTGTGGCAGTACACACATCAATAAGCCACACCTTGCCAGCATCCCTGAAGTCCTCCTCACCTCCCCTTCAGTTGCTACCCTAAGATAACCACTGTCTTGATGCCTAACTTCATGCCTTAGTTCTGTCTGATTCTGAACTTTGTGTGCGGGGAATCCTGCACTGTGCGCTCTTGCCTTGCCTCTTACACTCACACAGTCAGTCTGCGGTCAGTCCACTTTGTAGTGTGGTGCACAATTTGTTCATTCTCATGTCTTTGTGGGGCCCATTGTATGATGACAGCATAACCTGTTTATTTGCTGTCATGCATTTGGGTTGTTTCCAATTGCTGGCTTTTACAGACAGCTCTGAGGTGAGCGAGGCTGTGAACCTGCAGGCTTTCTTCTGCCTGTGTGCCAGAGAGTGGCATCTCGAGGCCATATAGTTGCATCTTTAGATCACATTTTTGTAACTTAGCCAGTCCAGCAGGACAACTCCAGGCATTAGGACAATCAGCACTGGATGCTCTGGGCTCCACGGATGTAGGGCTCCTTAATTTTCGATGAGATTCTGAGACGCAGGGTAAGAAAATGACGTTGGCAAAGTCACAGAGCAAGCAAGTGGCAGAGCTGGTACTTGCTCCAAGAGTCCGAATTTCTGGGGCAATACGAATGAAGAGGAATACTGGTCCAACACCTTGTGGGATTCATTTAAGGAAATTCCTCTTTGACACCATTCCAGCCCGGAGCCCAGACGAAGTTTCCAAAGTATCTGCGGTATGCTGGACATGTGCTGTCGTAGGTCTATAGACTTTTTGTGGTTGTTGCTGTTGTTGTTTTTGAGACAAGGGTCCTACTGTGTAGCCATGGCTGCCCTGGAACTCACTGTGCTGGATAGTTTTATGTCAACTTGATGCAAATTAGAGTCATTTTGGAAGGGACAACCTCTATGGAGAAAGTTTCTATGGGCAAGCCTGTGGTACATTTTCTAGACTAATGATTGATGTGAGCCAGGTGGTGCTGGGTGCTATAAGAAAGCAGGCTTAAACCGGGCAGTGGTGGCGCACGCCTTTAATCCCAGCACTTGGGAGGCAGAGGCAGGCAGATTTCTGAGTTCAAGGCCAGCCTGGTCTACAGAGTGAGTTCCAGGACAGCCAGGGCTATACAGAGAAACCTTGTCTCGAACCCACCCCCACCCCCCCCCACCCCCCCAAAAAAAAGAAAAGAAAGAAAGCAGGCTGAGCAAGCCAGGAAGCAGCACTGCTTTTGGTCATGGCCTTTATCACAGCAACAGAAACCTTAACTAAGAGAATCGTGCATAGGCCTGGCTGACCTCACAAGAGATCTGCCTGCCTTTTGAGTGCTGAGATTAAAGGCATGCGCCATCTCACTGGCATGTGTTTATGTTACATTTTACAGCCAATCCTGATAGTAACACTCTAAGCTTGTTTTTCAAATAGGAAAATGCACTGTGAGGGAATGAAAGCTTTGGTCAAGGTTTCCTGTTTCCCCAGGAAGTGGAGGAGCTGGGACCTGAAGTCAGTTTACACCACTTGAGGAAGGAATGTGCTCCTCAGGAAGCCACTGTTGTTAGGGAACCAGATAAACATTCCCTCAGACCCCATGGCTCTTTCTCTCCTGGCACAGAGAAGCCAGTTTTCCATGAGATTAAGAAACTGTTCAACCTGGGAGCGCTGAGGACCAGTGTTCAAGGAGACTACACATAGCCTTTGTAGTAACAACCCTTCCTGTTCTGACACTTGCCTCTCTGTATCTTCACTCTGATGGGACAGTGAAGTTTGCCATTCAGAACAGATCTCACCTAATTAGGGGAGCTAAGACATGTGCGTCAATGGTTTTTGTCGTTTGAATTTTGAATGAGTGTCTCTCTTGTCTTGTCTGTCCTGGAAGTCGCTGTGTAGACCATGCTGGCCTTGAACTCATGGAGATAGTCCTGCTTCTGCCTCTTGAGTGCTGGGATTAAGGGAAGAGGGGTTCTACCATATCTGTGTGGTAGTGTCAATGTTTTTAGAGATGGCTTTTCCCTGCTGCTGGTATAATAGCTCAAAAAGCCTACTAAGAAGACGAATTAGTCTAGGCATGGTGGTACATGCACCCAGCACTTGGGAGTAGGCCATTCTCTGTGAGTCTAAAGGTCTACATGTTGAGTTCCAAGACAGCCAAGGCTATACAGAGAGACTCTGTAAGGACCCCATGACCAAGTTCTCAGCACAAAGGGGATTTCTTTTCCCCAGAGGGACAAAGGGTAGGGAAAACAGAGACCGGAGGAGATAGAAGACAAGGAAGAGGGGGAAGGGATATTTGATGGAGGGGGGTGGGGGCACAAAGGCCTGTTTCTGATAGAGAGGAGACAAACGTGGCCCATAGAAAAATGGCAGTTTATAAAGGTACAAGGGGGCCGGGCAGTGGTGGCGCACGCCTTTAATCCCAGCACTTGGGAGGCAGAGACAGGCGGATTTCTGAGTTCGAGGCCAGCCTGGTCTACAGAGTGAGTTCCAGGACAGCCAGAGCTACAGAGAAACCCTGTCTCGAAAAAACAAAAACAAACAAAAAAAACAAACAAAAGAAAAAAAGAAAGAAAGGAAAGAAAAAAGAAAGGTACAAGGGAAAACCCTATGTTAGGATGAAGTGTCTAATTTTGATTGGTCATGTTAATTAGGTGAGCCAATGAGGGCTTTGGATTGCTGGACTTCAATACTTTGATAGCTGGATCTTGGTGGTCAGCCTCAGGAGGAGGTGGCTACATGAAGGAATAGACCTTGTTGGCTGATTTCAGGAAGCAGTCTAATGGTTTTTACCAAGGTGGAGAGGAGGGGAAGGCCCGCCAGAGCAACATGCTCGAGTGAGCCAGTGTCCCTTCAAACCCTGTCTCAAAAACACTAAAGCCAAACCAACCAATCCACCACACAAGCCAAAACAAAAAAAGGGAAAGATAAGTTAAAATCATTAACAGATTTGGATACTTAGCTGGGCCTTGCCCTGGCTGGCTGCAGTCAGCTAAGTTACCTCATGTAGTTCTCTCACCGCCCTTTGATGTAGGTATCTTTATTGCACCATTGTACAGATGAAGAGCTGGAAGGGAGAGAGGTGAAGCTTCCTGTCTAAGGTCACACAGCAGGTGAACCAGCACCAAACTGAGGGCTGGTTTAGGTTGGTGGTCAGGCCTACTGGGCTAAGCCCAGGGTAGGCACACAAAGAGATTTGCTTAGGATCAGATACTTCCTTTCCTGCCCTGCCCCTTCCTCCTTTCCATGACAGAGGTGAGGTGTCAGGTTTCCCTCTCTTCTCCACTTTACTCATTGGGTGCAGCAGGAGCCCTCTCCCTCCCCTGGAATTCAGACTCTCTGTTAACTGCACCACTGTCCTTTGCTTTAACAAAGCCCCGGTTGGACAGGCAGTAGGAGGCAACAGCGGGAATGAGGGGGCAAAGATAAGTGTTTTACTTAAATTCTTAGGAAGCAGTTGAGAAATGCACCTGTTGGCATCCTAATCCTCTGACTACCACCCAAGGGTGCTGTGGGGAGGGAAGAGAAACAGGGAGATAGGAGGAAAGGGGAGATGGAGTCAAGAACATCCAAGAATTTACCTCTGGAGGCTGGTGGGACGGCTGGAGAGTTGAGAGCTTGTTATTACAGAGGACTCCCAGCATCCACATAGAGGCTTACAATCACCCCCAAACCCAGTCCCAGGGGATCCAATGCCTTCTTCTGTCTTCTAAGGGCACCAGGTATGCACGTGGTGCACATACATATGTACGTAAAAATAATTAAAGAAAATCTAAAAGAGAATTTAAAAAATCCTTCTGGATGCTGGAGAGAGAGTTCATTTAAGAGCAAAGAGGAAAGCATTGGTGATACACGCCTTTAATGCCAGCTCTTAGGTGGAGGCAGAGGCAGGCAGATCTCTGAATGTGCGGCCAGCCTGGTCTACACAGTGAGTTCCAGAACAGCCAGGGCTACACAGAGATACCCTGTCTTGGAAAAACAACAACCAACCTAACAAAGCACAAAGGACCTGAGTTGAATTCCCTGCACCCACATGGTGACTCATAACCATCCCCAGTCCCAGGCCATCTTCTGCCCTCTTCTGGCGTGCAGTGGTACTGCACACATATGATGCACACACATGCAGGCAAAACACCATCCACATAACATAAAAAATAAAGGCTAAACAATTTAAAAAATGTAAATGCCCTCCGATTCTTCTCAATACTTAAATAAAATATAAGATATAAAAATTAAAACAGTATCAAGAATCTTGTTTGTCAAGAACAAGTCTGGGAATAAAGACTTGAGTTAACTACACTTCCCTTTTTTTCTTCTTCTTTAAATATATTGTTATTTTTCCCTTTAATTCTGCAAATCTCATTTAACCCATGAACTATGCATATCAATCAACTCAGGAATGAAGTATTCTGGTTGGTAGCTAAGAGCCAGCACACACGCATTACAGTCCCAACACTGGCAGTAATTGACAGCAGGGCCTGAAATACGTTAGCCACTAAACTCATCTTCCTGCAGTCTCCATACCTGTGAAAGCTATTTGTATCCTGTCAGGAGGTACTCACCTGTGAGGGATGAGGAACTTAACTGTGCAGTGTGTGCCAAAAGGTCAGGAGATGTTACAGTAGCATAGATATACCCCATTTTCCCATCCCCTGGTCCTGGAAAAATGTTACAACAACAATTGTATCTTTTGGTGTGGGTGTGTGTGTGTGTGTGTGTGTGTGTGTGTGTGTGTGTGTATGCACTCAACTATTATTAGCTTTCCCAGTGCACAGTGGGGGTGTTAAGAATCACAGCCAGTCCATTGATTAAATTTTAAATGGCTACTATTTTTGTGACAGTACACCAGAGACACCACTACTTTGGGACATGTTTTAATTTTCTTTTGTATTCAGGCTTTCCTTACAAGTCACTCTGAGCAGATTAACTAAGCCAGAAGAGCTTTTAAAAGTCTAATTAGCTGGAACTCACTTTAACATGCCTGAGGACCATCTAGGTAACTGGTTCGCTGTAGCAGATTGGTACAGGCAAATGCCATGCTCAGTCTTGCCCAGAAAGGCTCACAGTCCAGGCTAGGGAACATGGTGGAGTCACCTCTCATCCTTGCATACCTTCCTGAAAGGGTATCTCATGCACTGCTCAACTGCAAAGACAACTGCCAGATTTGGAGCCCCTAAGAAGTCCCCAACATTGAGTGTCATCTTAAGGGTCTGGGGACCCTGGAAGTGTGCCAAGCTTTTTGGAGGTTAGTTTCTATGGTGGTGGTTTGAAAGAAAATGGCCCCCATAGGTTCACAGGGAGTGGCACTACTAGGAGATGTGGCCTTGCTCCAGTAGGTGTGGCTTTGTTGGAGGAAGCATATCACTGGGGGCTGGCTTTGAGGCATCAGAAGCTCAAGTGAGACCTAGTGGTTCACAGTCTCTTCCTTCTGCCTTTGGATCAAGATGTAGAACTCTCAGCTCCTTCTCCAGCACCATGTCTGCCTGCATGCCACCATGCTTCCCAACATGGTGATAATGGACTAAACCTCTGAACTGTAAACCAGTCCCAATTAAATGTTTTCCTTAAGAGTTGCTGTGGTCTCTGGGCACTGGTGGAGCACACCTTTAATCCCAGCACTCAGGAGACAGAGGCAGATGGATCCCTAAGTTCAAGGCCAGCCTGGTCTACAGAGCCAGCTCTAGGACAGCCAGAGCTACACAGAGAAACTCTATCTCAAAACACCAAAAAACAAACAAAACAAAAACAACAACGAAAAAGGGGTTACCATGGTCATGGTGTATCTTAGGGTTTTACTGCTGTGAACAGACACCATGACCAAGTCAAGTCTTATAAAGGAAAACATTTAATTGGGGCTGGCTTACAGTTTCAGAGGTTCAGTCCATTATCATAGTAGGAAGCATGGCAGTATGCAGGCAGACATAGTACTGGAGAAGGAGCTGAGAGTTCTACATCTTGATCTGCAGGCAGCAGAAGGAGACTGGATCAACACTGGGTATAGCTTTAGCATAGGAGACCTCAAAGCCTGCCTGCACAATGACACAC
>JADRCH010000065.1:5282830-5348422 GCA_019843965.1 Rhynchomys soricoides | reverse complement strand
TAAGATAGTTTCCAAATGAACAAATTAAATAAGGGGAGGAGGGTGTGAGTACTCCTAAAACATGGAGAAGGTTTTACTGTAGATAAAAGAAAGAAAACAGACAGAGGGAGGAGTCCAGGCTGAGCCTGGCCAGCACACTAGACCTGACCATAAGAGGAGAGAGAGCAAGAGAGCAGCCACCCACTAGGAGGTGGCCCAGGCCAAGAGGCCAAGGGAAGGTGTAGCCAAAATGTCTGGATTACTTAGGGAAAACTGGTGGGGAAAGGGTAGCCCAGCCCTTGGAGTGGGGATTTCAGGGGAGGGGAGGGGCATGCCAGCCATACCCTGTAACAGATAGGGACTGAGGGATGCTAGGAGAACTTGGTGGCCAGGTCAGCTTTAATATGTGAAATAGGCACCTCAGTGTGTCCCACATTTGAGATCTAAGGGTTTCAACAAGAATGAGCCTCCTTCACCTACAAGTTCTGTGGTGGTTTGAATATGCTTGGCTCAGGGAGTGGCACTATTAGGAGGTGTGTGGCCTTGTTGGAAGAAGTGTGTCACTGTGGCTGTAGGCAAGGAGATCCTTCTCCTAACCATGTGGGAGCCAGTCTTCTCGTGCGTGGCCTTCAGATGATGCAGAACTCTCAGCTCCTTCTGCACCATGCCTGCCTGGATGCTGCCATGTTCCCTTCTTGATGATAATGGACTGAACCTCTGAACCTGTAAGCCAGCCCCAATTAAATGTTGTCCTTATAGGAATTGCTTTGGTCATGGTGTCTCTTCACAGCAATGCAAACCCTAAGACAAGTTCCCAGTGAGAAGTTGTTCCTTCAGACAGAAAAGCTAAGGTTTTCGCAGCCTCTGGAAGGATGGAGAGAAAGCGTCTTATTTGGACTTCTGATTCCTTTGCGAGAGTCTGTTTTCTCTCTGCTGCATTTAAATGCTGTTTGGAAACAAAGTGTGGGAATGAGACACTACTGCCACCAGGCAACAACACACAACAGCATAATGAGTACCTGGCATTCCGAGCAAGAGAAGGCTAGACACTCTAATTCTAGAGAGCCAAGAATGGAAGAGTGAAATGTATGGGAGAGAAACATACTGGGGACCCAAAGGAGACCCTGAAAGTTAATGTCCTCCCTCTTTCAGGCAACACCAACAATCTGAATGGGTTATTTCAAAAGACTTGGATTGCATTGTATACCTATAGACTATACGTTGTCCTCTGGAATGCCCTGTGCTGGATGATGCCTGCTTTCTGGCTGTCTTGAAAGGAAATGGAAAGTTTAAATCATGGGTTTAAGTACCAGAACCAAGAATTAAACTGTGGTGACAAAGCAGTCCCTTGGCTGTGCTTCCAAAGGTCACTTTGCAGAACAAATGTTGCAACAACAAAGGGAGCTGGCATGCTCTTTCCTTAGGAAGATTTAGTCTCATCTCTGGTCCAGCCACTTTCTTGCTAGGTCTAGCGTGTCCCTTGAAGAAGGGATCCCCCTCAAATCAGTACAGCAGTGAACTGCTTGAGCTGGGACAGTCTGAGAGACCTGATCCCACCTCTACAGGAATTGTGTTTGCAGCCACCAGGGAGCTCCTTTAGAAGGGAGGGGACTGAAACCGCAGATGTCTGGACACCCCCTGCTGCTTCTTTTGTTATGCAACATGGCTTCTAAGCCTGAGGTACCTAGAAATAGAGAGGCCTTCACTCAGAAGGTATTTACAGAGCAGTTACTGTAAATACTCAGATGGGAGGAGGGCTGGGAGGACCTGGGCTGGGGGACAGTTGTGTGCATCGATGTATGTAACCAATGCACTTCCTTCCCCCTCCCTGATAAGGGTACAGCTCAGTTCAGGAGGCTGACATTAAATAACACAAACCCAGAGAGCCATGGGAACGGTGCTAAGGGCGCTTAGAACTAGAGACCTGGTCCAGTCCAGAGGTCTGGAGACTGGCACAGAAAGAATATTCCAGTGATAGGGGATAGCAAACAAACAAACAAACAAGGAGGACAGGACTGCTCCTAGGTATGGCGGAGGAAAGTTTATTGTAGATAAAAGGGAGAGCAGAGCCAGGGGCAAGGACATCTGGGAGAGTCCAGAGTGAGCATGACCCTGAGCCATGTGTGTGGGGGGGTGGCAGGAAGAAGGAAGAGCCAGGAAGAGGAAAGGGTAGACAAAAGGGGTGGGTAAGCAAAACGGGTGGATAAAATAGGGAAGGGCAGGTGGGGGAAGGGCAGGCCAGCCGCTTGGCTGGAGAAGTTTAGGGCAGAGGGTGTGGTATGCCAGCCATATTCTGTAACGGTAGGAACCGAAGGATGCTGAGAGGACCTGGTGGTCAGGTCAGCTTTGATATGTTACATAGGCACCTCAGTTAGCCTCTTGTCCCAGGTTTGAGACCTAAAGGTTGGGTATATATAAGACCTGGAGGGAGGGAGGTTGAGGTAATGTGGGAGTGGGTGAGTATCAGCGCACTGCATCAAAGCTTTTATTTTGATCTTAAGAGCAGAAGACACCTGAAGCAGAGATCTGCCTTACTTAGGTTTGCATTTGAACATCTGGCTGGCTGCTGTGGCTCACAAGGCATTCTCGAGATTCTTGGTGACATGTTTATAAAAAGATAAACAGATATGAGAACACGAGCTCTACGGGTGTGTGGTGAGGTGTGTGGGGGAGGGGGTGTCTCAGCGGGCCCATGGGAGGCATCCCTTGCCCCTGAGAGACCAGCCACATGACGGTATAGTGTAGAATAGAGTTTATTCAGGGCATGGGGAGGGGAATTAAGAGGGTAGTAGAGGCAGAGAAAGGCAGAGAGGGAGAGAGTAGAGAAGTAGAGAAGTAAAGGCCGGCCATGACCACGTGGAGAGAGGGAGGAAGGGAAGGGGGAGCAAGAGGGAGCAAGAGAACAAGAAAGGCCGAGAGAAGCAAGAGAGGGAGGAGGGGCAAGCAGCCCCTTTAATAGTGGGTCAGGCCCACCTGGCTGTTGCCAGGCAACTGTGGGGTGGAGTTTAGACAGAATGCTAACACTTGGGGTCGGGGTAGCAGAGATAGAACAGGGTGGATGTCTGAGAGAAAATGCTGTACATTTCACCATAGCTAAGAAGTGGAACCAGCTTAGATGCCCACCTACAGATGAATGGGCAACGAAAATGTGGCAGGCATAAATGAAACTATGACTTTTGTAGGAGAATGGATTATGTTAAGTAAAATAAGCCCAAATTAGAATGTGTGTGTTTGTATGTGTGTAGTCAGGGGGCCATGACCGGGAGGAAGAGATCTTTTCGTTTTTGTCTTGTTTCTATTTTTTGAAACAGGGTTTCTCTGTAGCCCTGGCTGTCCTGGAACTTGCTCTGTAGACCAGGCTGGCCTTGAACTTAGGGATCCACCTGCCTCTGCCTACCCAGTGCTTGCTGGGTTTAAAAGCATGCACCACCACCAGCTGGAGGAAGATAAATTGAGGCACAGAACACATGTGACGGATGTAGAAGGGATGACTATTTGGTGGAGGAAGGAAACTCACAAGAGTGGCTACTGAAGGATAGTGCGAAAGGTGATGAATCAACTAAAACAGAATATAATCACACATATGCACGGAAATGCCAGAATAAAACCCATTACTTGAAAATTAATTTTAAAAAATTAGAATATGCAGCTTTCTCTGGCCATATAGCCATTAGTATTTCAACATCGGAAGGAAAAGCGACATTAGGTACCTTTCTTGGCTTGGATGCCTTGCCTGTAAGGTACATGGGGATTCAGGAGGCTTTACTACATAATATGCAGAAGTCACTCTTTGTCACATCGGGCCTCACACACTCTAGATCCTTCTCTTCCACAGCATTGGCACCTGTGACAGTATTTTACAAAGATGCTTCAGTATGGCAAGGGCGAGAGTTTAGTGTGGCCATTAAGACACCATGTTGACTGTAATAACAAATAAGGAGACAACCCAGGTGACTGGTTGGTAGTGGTCACAAAGTAAGGTGGATCCAAAGACAAGAGTGCTTTGAGGAGAACAGCTACCATGTTTAAAAGATACAGCTCCTGGATTCCTGAGGTTCTTTCACCTCTGACCTGCTCGGGATATACATGTTTATTGTTCATCTGAGTTGTCACGTGATTGATTGTCCAGCCAGTGACTTAGTAAGTGCTATTCTGTAATGCTACTAACTTACAACGGGGAGCTACTGAGTAGTTAGTGGACCCTGCTCTAAGTCATGAACACTGATGACTTATGGATGGTGAGACTGGAAACTCTGAGAGGTGACCCCCAGGGAGCTCACACTCCCAGCCCAACACCACCGCCCTGTTCTGAAGATGAACACATCATCTTGCATTTTACAATTAGTATTCTTCTGACTTAGGAAGCTTTCTCACATTGAGAAGGTACAGGAGTTCCCTTCCAGTCCTTTCCCTGGGACCTGATCCCTCTCACAACCTTCCCCCAGACCCTGCCAGCACTTGGAATTTCACCTCATAACACCAGACCCCATCATGGCTTGGTACACCTCAAGTGCCCTACACCCACTTTCTTTGTTCTCCTTCTGTCTGCTCAGAGGGGTTTGTGGTGGCCTGAGGGCAGGGGAGAATGGAAACTCTGATATCTTTTCTGGACTTGGAGGCAGCTCCAAAGCTGGCCTGAGTGATGAGCAACCCCTCAGAGGTTGGGGATGCCAGGGGGATGCCAGTCTTCACATTTCTCTTTCCTTAACCTGAACCTCTTAATGTCTCAGCATGGTTGACTTTCAGCACTCTTCTGGTCACTACAAAGCCTATCTAGCCCATGACTGGGACAAAGCCCAGGGGCCAATGGTTTCCCCACAGAGGGAAGACTGCCCCACAGCAGGCCTGACCTGCATATCATAGAACCCTTGACAGGAGAACTTTATGGGCAGCGGCTTCTCAGAGTCTTTACTCTAATGCTTGTTACTCACAAGTGGACATGAACGGTCAGGGCCTGCCCAGGCCACCATGAGACCTCATCCTGGCTGAAGCTGAGAGCCTTGAGCGTGCTCCTCTCCTAGGGCACCTCCCTTCCTCAACTCAGTTCCATTCATTCAATCCTGCCTCCACCTCCACACTCTGAACTCAACTCCTGCTTCTTCCTTCCCACCCAACTTCATAGAGATTCGTGAATGACACACACAAATTGTATGTACTTAAAGTGTGCAATGTGATTCCTTACTGTATGTAGATCCCGAAGCAACTATTAAGCTCATACTAATTAACACGTGCTTCATCTCCCATGTGCCAAAAACCATTAACGAGCTATTCTCAGCTAATTGAAAGGACATGCTGCATTATTAACTATTGTTCTGAAGTGGTACCGTTAGGTCTCCAGAACTCTTCACCTATACAAGTTAAGCTTTGTGCTCTGAGATCAATACCTCGTTTCCCCCACTCTCTAGGTCCTGGTACCCTTCTCTCCCACGTCTTTATTGATTCTATACATAAGGTCATGCAGAATTGGTTTTCCATGACTTGTGAGTTTGTGGTCAAGTGGCATCCGAGGTTTCTTGTCTCTGTGCCTGGCATTTTTAACTTCATGCCATAATGTCTTCTAAGTTCATACATGTTCCTTCTTTTAAAAGTTGAATCATGGATCTGGAGATATGGCTCAGGGCTTAAGAGAGCATGCTGCTTTTACAAAGGACCCTGGCTTGATTCCTGACACCCACATGGCAGCTCTAGTAACTACTTGTAACTCCAATTCCAGGGGACCGGATGCACCTTTCAGGCCTTTGGGGCATCTGCATCTGCATACATGTGGTACACATAAACTCTGAATCTCTCTCTCTCTCTCTCTCTCTCTCTCTCTCTTTCTCTCTCTCTCTCACACACACACACACCCCAATAAAATAAATAAATACATAACTATTTTTTAAAAAGTAACTAACGGATGAACTCTAGTCTATTGATTCCATTGCATACCTGTCTGTTTGTATAAGAATTTCTCTATCCGTTGATCTGTTAACACATTTACATGTTCAGTATTTGCTACTGTCAGTTAAAGATGTAATTAAACAGGATAACATGTATTTTTTTGATATACCAATTTTATTTTCCTTGAATATATACCCTAAAGTGATATTGCTAGATTATATAGCAATAGATATTATTATTTTTTTAATTTATTTTTAATTATATGTGCACTGGTGTTTTGCCTGTGTATGTCTGAGGTGTCAGAAGCCCTGGAGCTGGAGTTACAGACAGTTGTGAGCTGCCATGTTGGTGCTGGGAATTGAACCCAGGCCCTCGGAGAGCAGCCGGTGCTCTTAACCATTGAGCCATCTCTCCAGACCCATAAACACTGTTTTTAAGTTTTGAAGGCACTTTTTTTTCCTGTAAAAGTTGCATCAGTTTACATTCTGATGGAGGCTGTGTAGGAACCTTCTTTTCTCTGCATCCTTGTCAACACTGTCTTTGACACTTTGGTGACAGCCATCTTAGCAGATATGAAGTGACATCACCCTTGTAGTTCTGACTTGTACCTTCCTAATAATTAGTGATGCTGAGTATATATTCATAGACTTGTTGGCCATTTATGTCTTCTAAGAAATGTCTATTCAGGTCCCTTGCTCATTTTAAAGTCAAGTTACTATTTTTAGCCTTGCTGTTGAGTTTCACACATTGCTTCTTTATGTACATGTGCCTTGAAAGCACTCAGTGGCTCACCTGCCTCTGTCTGAAGGAGGAGATGGGTTTGGAGAGCAGATGGCTTCAGGTTGACTAGCCTGGCCTCTCTGTCTGGCTTTTCATGGGTCTCTGTCCTTGCCCCTGCCTTTGTGCCCCTGCCTCTGCATCCTCTCTTTTTGGCTTTGGCTTCTGCTGACTCTGCTCTTTTATGCTTTTTCTGCATCTGCTTTTATCCTGCTCTGTTTTCTTTTCCTGTATCTTCCATTTCTTTTATTATTTTTAGCCACATATGTATTTGCTGTATATATGCATATTTATGTATGCACATGCCATGCATGTGTGTGCACACATGCAAACTCTTCTACATCATAATATGATGTAGAAGTCAGAGGACAACGGGAGAATTGGTTCACTTCCTCCACCATGAGGATGCCAGGGACTGAACTCAGGCCATCAGGCTTGGAGGCGCACGTTCAGTTAGCTGCTGAGCATGTCATTGGCCCTGTCTCTCTTCTGTGCTTTCCCTCCCCTTTCCTTCCTTCCTCTTCCTTCCTTTGCTCCTTTTTTCTCCCCCCTCTCCTGCTTGCCTGTTGCATCTGCACTGACTTCTGCCTTTCCTGCTGACTTAACTTCCCTTTCTGCTGCCACCGTCCCCTCTCGAGCCCACTGCTCCCCTTCTCGTACTTCCTCAGTGTCTTCTTCATTTCTGCTTCTCTCTGTACATCTGCTTTCACTGTCTACCTCTGGGCTGGATGATGTTCTGCTTCAGCTTCTGATAGCTTTGCTGCTTCTGTGTCTACCTTCACTTTTCTGCCCCTTTCAAAGCTGCTTAGATCCTCCTCTTCCTCCTTCTCTTCCTCTCCCTCCTCTTCTTCCTCCTCTTCCTCCTCCTCACTCCTTTTCTTTTCTTTCCCTTCTTGTTCAATTTTAAATGCATGAAGCAGACATCTGCCTCTGTTCATTTTTTCCAGGGCTTTCCAGTTTTCTTATAAAATTACTTGTTATTTCTGTATTTGGGGGACATAATATACACAGGACATGTGTGCTGCAGCATGCATGTGGAAGCCAGGACAACACTGTACAGTGGGTCTCTTTTGTTCATCTTCCTATGAGTTCCAGGGATCAAACTCAGGTTGTCAGACTTGAGCAGCTAGTCCTTCCTCCCAGTAAGCCAACTTGCCAGCCCTAGGACTCTTTTTTTGTTTTCTTCTTCTTTTTTAAATATGTTGCAGCTGGGAGTGGTGCTTGCCTTTAATCCCAGCACTTGGAAGGCAGACACAGGCAAATCTCTGTGAGTTCAAAGCCAGCTTGGTCTATAAATCAAGTTCTAGGACAGTTGGGGCTACACAGATGTGGAGGAATATTAGACCAGCAACATGGCTGCTCTGACAAGGGATCACATCCAAATCCCTTTCAGATCTGTCTGGAATGAAGACATGCCACACACCTTTAATCCCAAACAATGTAGGTAAGGTTAGTTGTAGAAGAAAATACCTATGTTTGAAAGTGTTGTTTAATTGAGGGGCAGACAAAGTGAGGAATCAGAGAAAATTTTGACAGGAGTTAGAAATAGGATACACCCAACTCTCAGGAGAAGAGAAAGGAAAGAGAGGTTACTTAAGAGAGCAGGGCAGAAGCACACACACACACACACACACACACACACACACACACTCATACACATACATACACATACATACACACACAGAGAAAGAGAGAGAGATGACGGTTTTACAGGGACAGGTTGCAGGTAAAGACAGAAGAAGTCAGAGAACGAGAAGAAGCCAGAAGAACATATTGCCAGAGTTAGTGTTAGGGCAAGCAGAGCAATTCAGTCTGAAGCCAAGAGAAGCAGGATTGAATTATTCAGCTTGGAGAGAAATTTGGGAGAAAACAGCTAAATTGAACCAGCCTGTTAGAGTTCAGAAAGAGTGAGCTTATTCAGCAGTGAGCCTCCAACATGATAATTACATCTGGTAAATAAGTTACTTTTACACATAGAGCAACACTGTCTCAGAAAAACAAAGGAAAAAAAAAAAAAAGAATATGTCCTACTTAGAGTTTCTATTGCTATGATAAGCATCATGATCAAAAAGCAACTTGGACAGGAAAGGGTTTCACAAACACTTCCATCCTCCAGGGAAGTCAGGGCAGGAACCTGGAGACAGGAATTGATGCAGAGGCCATGGAGGAGTGCTGCTTACTGGCTTGCTCTCACGGTTTGCTCAGCTTCCTTTTCTATGGCACCCAGGACCACCTGCCCAAGGATGGCACTGCCCACAGTGATCTGGGCCCTTCCCCATTAATCATCAATCAATAAAATGTACCACAGGCCAATCTAGAAGGGATATTTCTATCAACTGATATTCTCTTTTCCCAAGTGACTCTAGTTTGTGTCAAGTTGACATGAAACCAGACAGCACAGAGTAGTTATACATTCTCAGTAAAATGGAATATACTTAGAGCCTCACTAGGATCTTCCTTTTCTTCCTTTCCCAGTGCTTAAGAAACCGTTTGGTATTCATGATCTCACATGTTCATGAAACACTCCTGACACCAACAAGATAGGGACACTTACCCAGGAAAAACCCCTCAGACCCCTGTCAGAAAGGACCAGTGCCGCTCAGGAAAGTAGCTGGGTAGAGAGGATGGCTGTGGAGTTGGGGTTCCTGAATAGATCACCCATATCTCCCATTCAGGCCCCGACACAAGAGAAGTATCCAGATCTGCTTCACCAAGCTTTTCTTTTTTGGGGAAAATTCTAGTGACCCCCAAGTCCAGGGCAGAAAACCAATAAATCCAGAAACTTTTAAAGACAAAAACAAACAAACACCTTAGTTGATAGGCTGAGGGTACCACAAGGCCACCAGGCAGTTAGAATCTTCTGGGCTCCTGCTCCTGAGCAGATGCCATTTTGGTAGCCAGCCAAGCACTGGGAAGGGAAACACCAAGCCTCCTGAGCCAGCATTGGCAGGGCATTGCCAGGCAGCTGGGCTCCAGTCAGTTGCATAGGCCCTTGGAGAATGGAAATGGAAATCCACAGTCTTGTCTCTGGAGAGAAGGGCGGGGGGGGGGGGGGGGGGGGGGAGGTGACGCCTAGGGAAGCTGAGTGCAAGTCAACCCCAGGAGGGCCGGTTCACCTGCTTTTGCTGCTCATCCTACCCCCAGGGTCCACATCTGCCCCTAGCATGTACCAGCAGCTCAATCCATGTGCTTACAGACACCTTTACAGCAGGACCCAGACCAGAGCTTTCTCTGCTTTCTAAGGTTTCCCATCCCAAGACGTTTGTAGGACTCTAGGCTCTTTCTGATGAAGCAGCTGCTATCATGAGGGTACCAGGGACTCTTGTTGAGAATAACAGGCTAAAGGAGACCCAGAGGATAAAGTGGCTGGAAGTGGCTCTGAAAGGGACCTGCCTGGAACTTGCAGGAAGGAAGGAGAGAATACCCCTGAGGGCCACTAGGCGTGGGAAGAGACCTAGGCTTCCCTGGGGAAGGGTTCTCTTGGAAGCGGTCCATTTGGCCTTTCATCGACCTTCTGGGCCTCTGTGGGTTTTCCTGGGAAAGGCTTGCACTTCTGTGGTGAAAAGCTGTTTCTTTCGGGAAAGTTTCTCGAAGAACACCTCAGAAGGTGTGATGTGCAAGGGCTGATAGCCTGAGGTGCCAAAGGCCTGGAAAGGGCTGCCCCACACTTGGTTCTGTCTGGATTTGTAAATAATGACACAGTGCCAAGTACACCCTTTGGCTTTGCAAGGTGGAAACAGTGGGAAGCCTTCTTGTACAATAGTGGAAGGTGTCTACACTGGAGCTGAACCTGGAAGGCTGGAAGCAGGAGCTGAGGGTGGAAAATAACCCAGGTCAGATCGGAAGAGGTCTCCTCCCCTTTGGTATCTTCTCCTTCCCTCTTCATTTTCTTCTCCTCCCTTCCTTTCCCATGCTAGTGTTTATTGTCAACTTGATACAGGCTGGAGTCATTCAGAAAGAACAAATGTTCATTGAGAAAGCTCTCCTACTAGATTGGACTGTGGGCAAGCTTGTGGTACATTTTCTTGATTAATAATTGATGTGGGTGGGCCCAGGTCACCCTGGGTCATGGTGTCACCTTTGAAAGGTGGTCCCAGGTACTGTTAGAAATCAGACAAGCCATGTGAGCAAGCCACTCGGCAGCTGTATCCTCTGCTTCAGCTCCTGCCTCCAGGTTTCTGCTTCAGAGTGGTCACTTTGTTCGCTTGCGTTCTTGTACAAAGGGTACAAGTGTACGCTTGTTTAGGATGCACGGTGCTGTAATGTATGCAGATGATGTGAGGTTTTATGCATCTCGTTCATTCTGCTTTTCTTATTTGGCAGTGAAGTTTTAAGATCATTCCATACTGCCAACTGTGCACCTAGACAATGGATCCTAATTGCTACATTCATACTGTACCCAGAGAAATGCACCCGCTGCAGTTTGCTTGTCTGCTTTCCTGAGTGGGCTTTCCGTATTTCTCATGAGCGGTTCTTTAGGTCCTGTGGTAGCCTTGCTGGGTAACCTGAGAGCTTGGCTGACAGAGGTCTAGCTAGAGTTGAGTGGCTGTGACTTCACATCCTTGGGAACTCACTAGGCTGCTTATAGGCTGCCTGTGCTCTTTTAACTACATCGCAGTGACTCATGGGACAAATGTTAGGTCTCAGTCCTGGCTTTGAAAGGACAAAGCATTCTTTATGCATAATAGGAAGTTTAGGAAGCAAACCCAGGATGTCTGTGTTCCTGCAGGTCCTCTGTGAGTAAACACAGCCTTTGGCTTGATGTGGAGACAGGGTTGGAGGAGGGGCAGCATATGCACAGCAATTTAGAAGGAATGGGAAGAAATTAGAAGGCAGGGCTTAGAGCTGGTGGCACTTGCCAGGTATGTCACCACTTGAGGTTGAGGGATGCTGGGAGTAGAGCCAGGAAGACTAGGTTTGAGGTCAACCTGTGAACTTGTCTTTTAAAAAAAAAAAAAAAAAGGTGTGTGTGTGTGTGTGTGTGTGTGTGTGTGTGTACTCTTGTGTCCTTGCTATGGTTTGGAGATACGCTGCTGCTGGGTCCAGTAGCAGCTTCTGACACAAAGGACACAGACACAAACTGCTGTTCTTTTGTAGTGGCTCTTGGGTGTGCTCATGAATTATAGGCGAATTGTTTTCAACTCAGAGAGGCTTCGGCTTTCATCGGGAGCCCCAGCAGTACTCCCTCAGCAGTGTGACTGTCCATCTGTATGGGAAAAGAAGATGTTGCAAGGGACTCAGGCAGGCATCCAGTTTGCAGCCTCCAGTCAAGTTGCGATGGTGGTACCTGACAGCGGGCTGGTCCTGCTACACTGGGAACTTGTTGGGGACCCTCTGTGAGGCAGCTATGGAATTCCAGGCATTTCCTCCTCCAATGTCAGGATCCAAGGGCTAAGACTAGAAAGCAGGTTGACGGGCTTGGGGTCCCAGGCACCCCAAAATCCCTTCTTGCCACGCTTTCTGCTCTCACCCTGTCCCTTAGACAACTCTGCCAGTGAACGGATGTGCATGAGTCCCACAGTCTCCTCCACGCAAGCTTATTGCACAGTGACATCAGCATGGAGTGTCCCAGAGCTGTGGGGCCATCTCAGTCACTGCTGAACTTCAACATCCACTGCAAAGTGCAGCAGGTTCTGCTAACAAATGAGGGCCGCAGGAGACTGAGTGATAACTAATCAAATGGCAGGAGCCAGGAAAGACCTTGGATCATCTGTGGGAATGACAGGGATAGAGCAGATTCGGTTTCCTCAAGCTCAACACTGATGTTCCTGACCAATTATTTGCTGTGAGGGCTAACTCCAAGCAGCCTTCATTAGAAGCGTATAAACACTTCCCGGTGTAAATCTGGATGCTTGGTCCTGACAGCAGCTGAGGGCTACAGAACTAAGCTTGAGCATTTGCTCTGAGCCAGGCTTTGTTTGGGGGATCCTACAGATAATCTCCACCAAGCATAAAAGCCACCTAAGGTTCAAAGAGGTGAATTGCTTTAAACAAAGCAAACGGGCCTGGGTTCCTGCAGTAGAAGCTGCTGAGAGGCCTCCTGGTATAGCAAGGACCTTCAGACTTAAAGCTCCTCGTTTTTTTAGCTCAGTCCCACCCATTCCAGGGCACATGTACAGGATCTTGTTGTTTTTCTGAAAAGCTCAACTCTCTGTCCTGAGAAAATCAAGGGTGTGTCATAGACTCAAATAGAATTTTAAGTAGAAATTGCAACTGGGCATTTTGTGATGAAGTCGCTGTTTAAATACTGACACTGCGTTTGTGTTAACAGAAATGACAGTGGAAACTTCAAAAAAAAAATTTCAATCTATTGACAGGGTGGAAAAAAAGACCGTGGCATGACACGGCATGGCATGCTGTATTTAGGTTTCAAAAGAGTCAAGAGTATACATACCTTCAGTTTCATGATTGACTTGGAAAGAAGTACATGCCAAATACACAGAGTTCTGGTAGGCACCTGCAGGCTGTGTGAGGAGCAGCAAGCTCTGCGAGGCCTTCTAACCAAGCAAGTGTCTTTCACTCTCTGTGATGACCTACATGGTGCTAGCCCTTCAGAGCCCCCTCAGGTTTCTTCCCGGCCTCAGAGTTTTGACTAACTGTTCTTTTTATCCCTCTGACCAGAACAGCTCGTTCCTCTTCTGGACTTTGTACCACTCCATCTCCTTCTGGGGATTTTCTCCTCCAAGATCTGGTTCTTTGTCATCACTTAAGCCCACCCTGCCATCACAGTCTCAAGGAAGCTTGCGTCTAGCATTCTACCCAAAGGGCCTCCCTTGGGGCTGGGGAGCAGTGCAGAGGTAAAGCATTTGCTTGCCATGCACAGGGTCCTGGATTTGACCTATAGCACCCCAAAATAAGATAAATGAGGGATCTCTTTCTACCACCCGCCTTGATCATTTTATCCACCCACTCTCCATCCCATAATTCTATCTTATCTATAACAAGTTCTCTCTGTATATGATAGTTAAGGACTGTGTTTACTACTCTCTTCCTTTGGACTGAATGCTGAATGAGAGCAAGCCTCTGCCTCTCCAGGGCCTACACCGTATGGTACATCAACAAACATACGTGTATCTAATGTGCAATGAACAACTGGGAGAGGGAATGGCCAGCTAAACCACAGGCAGTACAGGAGACCGAAGCTGAACTCAGGAATAAAAAACTCTTCTCAGAGTCTTTGCCTTGTATCTGAGAGAGCCAGTGATCTTCCAAAGCCTTTAACCCCAGCTTCCTCTTTAGGAACTGTGAAGGATGGGTGTGGAAACTCCATGGACTCCACCTAATCTGCATCATCTGCCCTCACCAGGGCCTGGCATCTCCTGGCAGAATGTCGAGGGATATCTTCGTGTGGCTGATTCATGTATTTCCATTTGTCAAGCAGCTCCTGAGCTCCTAGGGACTGGGGTCTATATAAGTAGGCAGGAGCTTACTCTGTGATTTAATTGGGGGAATAATTAGTAAGCAATGTTAACCAGCCCTTTATTAGTCATGGGTCTGATGAGCTGAAATGAAGCAAGGCTGAACACAAAACTTCCATTAACTCTAGCCATATTTACATCCCGTGTCAGCCATGTCGTTTGATGCTTTGAAACAAGCTGCCTTTCATTTATTGCAGTCATTAATTTTGTAGGGAGAGACAAAGAGCTTGAATCTCTAAGCATGCGAGCAATAACCACAGTTGAAGACAACCTACTGGTTGTATTTTCAGAGCCAGGGGTTCTCAGCATAATAAAAATTCCATAAAGAGCAAGAGTAGTTCGGGTTACAGTAATAAAGAAGACCACAGGATTCATGCTTTCTAAGAGACTTTTTATTGTATTGTATTTTTAAAATCTTACCTATTATTCAAACAATCAGGAAGCTGAATCCTGTTTCAGGATAACCAGGAAATCAGTCGAAACAGAGCACTGTCTACTTAGGCTGAGCTGAGCAAGGCATACTCTGACCTGCCTGCAGTAGGATTTGTGCACTAGGAGTGGCTGGTGGAGGGCTTTGAATGGCAGGGGTATGTCAACAACAGACACTGCATCAGATAGTTTTTAAAGCTTGCTGCACAATGAGTCCATCTTGCATATTTTCTATGCAGGTGACACTGATACCTCTCCCATGGAGTGTGCGGATAGGTCCATTCCTCCTCGTCTGGAACCCAGACAGAGTTTTGCAACTGCCTTGATGGATGGGGTGTGGAAAAAGTGATGTGTGTCTTAGGTAGGGTTTCCATTGCTGTGAAGAGACACCATGATCAAGGGAATTCTTATAAAGGAAAGCATTTAACTGGGACCGGCTTCCAGGGCAGAGGTTCAGTCCATTATCATCATGGCGGGAAGCATGGTGGCATACAGGTAGACACGGTGCTAGAGAGGTTAACTGAAAAGTCTACATCTGGATAGATAGGCAGAAAGAAGAGAAAGCTACACTGGGCCTGGCTTTAGCTTCTGAAATCGCAAAGCCCACCCTCGGTGGCACACTTCCTCCAACAAGGCCACACCTCCTTCAACAAGGCCACACCTCCTAATAGTGTCCCTCCCTATGGGCCTATGGGGGCCATCTTCATTCAAACCACCACAACGTGAGTCCCAAGGCTAGAACAAGCATTTTCCTCTCTTGCAATGTTTCCCCTCAGAACCCAGTCCCCGTTCTGTGAAGAAGCCCGGACTATCCCATGCTGAGAGAGCTCATGGATATGCCACACATAGATGTTCTAGCCATAAGCTATCTGAAGATCCTACTCATAGCCAACACAAGTCGTTAGGCATAAGTGAAGACAACCCTAGATATTTCTAGTCCCTAGTCATCATGCCTTCCTAGATGATGCCTAGGCATGGAAGAGCAAAGACAAACCAACCACCTATACTAAGCTGTTTAAATCCTCAACTCTGAGACCTTACAAGGCAATCATTGTTCTATGCTACCCCCAAATGGCTGTGTCCTGGGGGTCACTGGGTAATGCATCAAGAGAAGCTGGAACAAGCTCTTCATCAGGGACCCCTTTGAAGGATGGAACAGAGATGTACTCATGACAGGGAGCCCACGGCACAAGGCACTCACAGCAGCTTGTCTCTGTGGTATTTGTATGAGGCAGGCAAGCCACAGTCCACCTTTCCCCCAACTTCCCTGCTACTTCCTGTGATGTTCCCGCCAAAGTCACCCCCTGAAGCTCCAGGTGCACTGCTCATAATGCTCTCACGGTCTGTTACATGGACTATATATAGTCTAATGCATCTCCATTTACATGTCTCAAGATTAACGCTGGTCATCATTTGGGATGTTGCAAAGAAACCTCCCCAAATCCCCTGTGCATCTCCTCGTATTAGCAATAATAAATAAAGAAACAATAAGTTAGAGATGTACTATACGTCCAACAACCAATGGGAGAAAGAAGCGGAACCAGTTGGGGGGAGGGGAGAGGTGGGGGGGGAAGGCATTAAGACAGGGTAACCTTCCCTCCTGTTTCTGCTTCAAACATTTGGAAATTCTTCAGGAATCCTTCCTAGGACGATCCTGGCAGCAGGCTCTCTGCAAAGGCATCCTGCCAGAAGGTTGACATCTGGGACCAAGGTGACCAGGGACAGGGCTGTAAGGCTGACTGAACATCTGCTGTGGTGATCATCACACTGGCTCAAGCTGTAAGTAGACACAGTCAGACCCTTTGAAATCACTGTGTAACTAAGATGGTGATCAGAAATGAGGGATCTAGACCTCACAGCTGTGCCTGGTAGGAGACAGAAGGCTAGGGTGCAATCTCCACTCAGCCCTACCCTTCAGGTCAGTGTTTGATGGTCTGCCATGTGCTGCAGCATACTAGGGCCAAATGTGTAAAACCCAGCCCCGGCAGGAGCTTTTTGCTCATATCTTGGAAATTTACAAACCTCTCTTTGGCTCTCTTTGCTTGTCTGTGAAAACCAGGTACATTTGAGAACATCTAGTGGACACATGGGCATTCAGAGCGTTTTGGTTGAGACTGAATGTTCCTAGCCATTCTTCTTGGATCCTGACTTAATGACCCACAATTTCTCAGCAGCATGAGAAATAGGTTACTAGAGAAGCAGGAAGCTGGGGAATGGCTAGAACAACATGAACAAGCCTGGCTGGACACACTGAAAAAAAATCTAACAAATGAGCGTCCAAAGTTCTAGGATGAATAAGCCAAAGGGACCTGAATTCTGAGGGTGTTAGAACATTTGCAGGCGGAAACACTTAACTGGGGAGGGGTTAGTGACCGTAGCTAATTTATAAAGCAGAGAGTCCTTTCTACGGCCTGCTTGTTCTTGGTTGCTCAAAGCACCTGATCTCCCTCTGAGGTAGCTTCTTCCTTCTATGATGAGCACCTTGCCAGGGGAACAGGATAATCTACAGGCAGAGGAGGTTCCCCTCAGGAAGAGGGGGAGGGGTATTCTGTGGGATGGAGGAGTCCGGGTGGTGTGTTCAAGACCCATGGCCAGAGAGGGGACTTCCAGCCTTGGCTTTGTCACCATTTCAGTAACATGAAACGGTTAGCCTGAGCAGTCCTGGCCCAGTCCCCTTGACACCTCGACGCTCTTGCTGTCCACTGCTTTCCTTTCTGCTTCCTGGCTTCTACTGGTGCGCTCTGCCCTAATTCCTTTCCAGCTTCTCCATTCTAAAACAGTGCCTACCACACACCACCCCTGCCCCACTCCTGACTGTAACTCACCTTTCCTCTCCCTAAGCACGCTTCTCCACGGCTCTGACAGCCCCCACATCTCCTGAGCACCCCAGGTGCTACACCGAGGATCTGAGGATCTTCACTGCAGCCCTTGAAAGCCTGGTCTCTTGATAGCCTTACAAGGCTGTACTGAAAACCCAAATCCCCTGCCCACCCGGAGACTGCCCACCCGGTATCCAGGGTCTCTTCAAAGCTGCCCTGGGGTGTGGAATGTGCACCCAGGGCTAAGAACATAAAGGTACCTCCTCATCCGGGTAGATTCAAATAGCCTCCTCCTCCTGTGAAAACAAACATGCAGTCCTTCAGATTGTTTTGTTTTAAGACAGGATTTTTCTATGTAGCCCTGGTTGTCTTCGAACTTGCTCTGTAGACCAGTCTGGCTTCAAACTCATAGGATCCACTGCCTCCCAAGTGCTGGGATTAAAGGTGTGCCACCACTGCCGGGCTCAATTGCCATTCTTAATGATACTGCTGGGTTACTGGGCGGTTATTTCTTCTCTTTTCTCTACTCACTACATCTCCCTGTTTTCTTCTTTCTTATTTATTTTAATTTTTTGGATGGTGAAGGTCTCACGATATAGCCCAGGCTGCCCTTGAACATGGATAGGTTGCCTTGGCCTCCTAAGTGGCCCCATCTTTTTAATTTAAGAAAAACAAAAAACCAAAAAAAACATTGGACCCAAAATTCTGAAGGCTGAGTCAATGATACCCCTCAGTCTTTAAGGTCACATTCTTATAGTGCTCCCTGAAAGACATTCTTTTTTGAATACCAAAGGTAACTATTCCTGTACCTCAATTCTACACTACTTCTTTATATAAAGATGACCGTTTTCATTTGTTTGCATTTATCTTTTTGACTGTGTTCTGATAAATCATATCCATGTACACACATCTTAATGCAAATGATTTGTCCCTGGATTCTTCACACCCCATTTTCACACACCCAGTCTCCCCGATTTCTGAACTCGTCATGTCTCTTTCTGAGAGACGAGGCAGTTTTCTACCAGGGAAGCAAACTTTTTCAGGCTCAAATCTGTGGTAGCATGTGTCTTTCCCATCCCTTTGTCCCACAACAGGAAGTTAGACCGAGATGAAGATGTGAAGAAATTCCTTGCTTCCCACAGATCCCAGGGCTTTGATGCAGAACGGAGCGACTCAGTCTTCTGGAGCCAGAGTTCCAAGTCAGCTCAGAGGCATCTGGCAAACAATTATCCCCAGCCCCACCTTCTCCCAATTGGCCCTGATTTTACAGCCACTAATAGGGCTGCTTAAGTTCCTAGTCACCTGGGAAAGGAAGCAACAGAAGCATTCTCCACATAGTGACTTAAGTCTCAAAGCAAAGCTGGGATAATGATGCAGAAACTAACTATGCCAAGATCCCGTTGGAGGTTCTTGATCTGCACTCATCACCCAACAGGAAGATGTCTGTTCCAACACAGTGTCTAGAGTCTGCTGTGCACAGACCAAAGACAAACAGCTCTGCAGGGGACCTTGTCTGGATGAATAGCTTCTGGCAGGTGCCCCTTATGGAAAGGAATGGACTCTGTGACCTGGTCCTCTGTCCCAGGCTGTGATCTCTGTGGTGCCAATGGTGAGCCTGGCTCTGAGACAACATTAGGGCGTTCCAGCCACTTGACCACACCTTGAAAGAACTTCATTTTTCTGCTCTCTCTGGAAGGTTCTGGCTGCAGCAGACTTCCTACCCCAGCCTGCAGCTTTGGGATCCAGCTGGGTCAGTTTTACAGCCAACAGAGGGAACAGTTATGACTGAACTCCAACAACTGAATGATCGTTGGTCTTTTTTTGTAGAACCAAATGCAGACTGTTTTCTCATTCTTTTTGTCTTGAGAGTGATGTGTCTTAGGTCTTGTCCAGTGCTCTCATCTCACAGGACTGAAACTGGGGTCAGATGGACTTGCTTAGGGTGACTGAGCAGCCGGAGGGGCACCCAAGAGAATCCAGAGCCCTGAGCCCCAGGCTATTCATCCACTGTGACAGCAGAAGCTAAAAGTTCAAGCCCTTGCAGGGCTGCTTGTCCTGAGCATATGGCAGACATCAGATGCTCTGCAGGGAAGTGGTGGCCTCCTGTTGCTCTGCAGAATGCTGAGCCAGGAACAGGGCTCCCTGGGGCACCCTGCTCTGTGTCCCTGTCCTGGCTTTGCTGCTGGTTGGCTCTGGGACCTAGAATAGGTCCCTGGCACTTAGTTACCAACTTTAGGAGAAAGAAACATGGTAGTGAGGCTAATGCACCCCACCCTTCGCTTCTGGCTAGGTCTACAGGTAATTGCCCCATTAGAACGATGCAAAAGCTCCCTGCCCGGAACTTCCACCTTCTCCCTCATCCTGTCGCTGGGTCCGGGTCTACAAGGGCTTCCTAGGAAAGCAAAACCAGCAACGACAGCCAATCTGGGAAGTCCTCTGCAGAGACAGCAAGAAAAACAAGAAAAGCCTTCAAACTGTGTTTATTTAAAAACTACAAAGTATGTCCTTGGTTGTAAAAAAGGTCATTTATCTATCTATCTATCTATCTTTCTTTCTATCTATCTATCTATCTATCTATCTATCTATCTATCTATCTTAGAGGCAATATCCGGGCTCTCGACCTGCCTGCAGCCAAGTGATGGATGCATACCTTGTGCTGGGTGTGCCAGACAGCTGAAAACCCATTAGAGCTTAATGAGGCACATTCTTTACTGGCAGCAATGCAGGCTCCTGGTGTCAGGCAGAGTCACCCTTTTGGGTCTGTGTTTGCACTTTGGGTTCATCTTTATCCTTTCTCCAGGAGGTCTCAGCATCATCTCTTCCTGCAGAGAACCCCTGTGGTGTGTACCGTAACCATTCCTGGGAGGTCTTCCTCCGTGGGTCTGGGCTAAGCATGTTCCCTCTTCTGCAGGTGACTCATGCCCTGGAGAACTACTGACCTATATAGACTGGCTGGCTGTTCTCTCATGTCAAGGCCTTCATTCCAGGTCTCCCGAGCTTTGGACAGGTCCAGTGGGCACATCTAGCAAGCACACTGAGTTCTTAGCAGATACCCAAGGATGAGTCCTGTACTTACCTCACCAGCCACACTCAATCCACTGCATTTGCTCTTTCTTCCAAAGTATTTCTCAGATCTGTAAAGAAATTTCCTGTCTGTGAAGAGTCTGTTGGTACTGGATGGAGAAGGTGTTTCTCTGGTTCACGAGGTTTCTCTTGAGAATGTGTAACCATTGCTCCTGTCCCATAGCATCCTGCTAAGGGCTGTTGCTTTCCTTGCATAAACACACAGTGCTTCCTGTTCCTTCCTAAGGCAGAGCTGGAAAGGCTCACAACTCCTAAAATGAGAGACTCACTGATGACAGAAGGGAATAAACATGGCATAATGTAACATGTATGGCATTCACAGGGGAATGGTTCTCAGCTGAAATCTGCAAATCCTACCGTATCCCAGCTCCCTTCTGCATCCTCGTAGTGAGCACTCTCTTAGACCTTGAGTCCCGAAGTCTCCACCTAGAAAATCTGGAGCAGGATCCCCCATTTGTTTCCCCACTAAGTCCTGCTGTTCATCAGAGCATCCCTCTCTCCCATATGCGCTATCATTTCTAACAAAGTAGAGTAAAACATTCTGGGGCTATATACAAATATCTAGACTAGGATTTCTATTAATATTAATATTATTATTGGTTTTTCGAGACAGGGTTTCTCTGTATAGCCCTGGCTGTCCTGGAACTCACTCTGTAGACCAGGCTGGCCTCGAATGCAGAAATCCTCCTGCCTCTGCCTCCCGAGTGCTGGGATTAAAGGCGTGCGCCACCATTGCCCGGTTCAAATATTATTTTTAAAAATGTCATTATGTTGTTATCTCTGTGGAACAACATAATGACCATTACAGCCTGCTTGAGCACACTAGTCAAAAACTTGTTTGCCCACACACTAGTGAACCATTGATATGGAAATGGACATACTTTGAGCTAGCCTAGCCTAACACACAGTGAGTACTCAACAAGCATTCCCTGCAATGAACAAAGCCAGCGTAACTGTCACAGGGACTGCCTTAGTTAGGGTTTTACTGCTGTGGTGGAGCTGACATCTCTAATAGGTACTCTAGAGCTAACACTGTAGCCAAACCTAACTAGAGCACCTTTATTTTCATTTGTGTATAGATATTTCTCCCAACTTGAGACATTTCCCGCAGAATGTAAGAAGACTCATAAATCTCAGGGAGCTAATGACACTTAGAAGACTCGGAAAGTTCTAGATTGACAAGGACCCTTCCCAAGCTTATATATGCAGCAAACAATTCCCAGGGAACAGAAATTCTTGAGTCTGCAAAGTTGTCGGTGATGTCTATGGATGCAGCTTTCACAGGCTATGGTGGGCTTTTCAGTGAGAAAGCTTTTTAAAGCTCCCTTTGTTCTTGTTTGCTTTCTGTTGCTGTGATGAACAACTGAGACCAGAAGCAACTTAGGGAGTAAACAGCTTATATCAGCTTACACTTCTAGGTCACAGTCCAGCACTTAGGGAAATTAAGCAGAAGCTATGGAGGAATGCTCCTTATTGACTTGCTTCTCCCAGTTGCTCTCTGTTGGTTTTTTTATACAACCTGGGCCCACTGTCATAGGGATGGTGCCGCCCACAGGGGGCTAGGTCCTCCGGCATCAATCAGATCAAAAAAACTTCTCACAGATATAGCCACAGGCCAATCTGATTGAAGTAATTCTTCAATTGAGGTAATTCATCAATGGACACAAGATGGCTCTAGGTTGTGTCAAATCAACGATTAAAACTAACCAGGATACCTGTGCTCATGTAAGAAAACCTAATAAACTCATCGCTTCATTAAACTGCACTTGAATAGAATTATTTCTTTTTTCTGTAGTCAGTGCTGAGGATAGGTAGATTTGTTTGCTCATGTTTCCCCGGGAAGAGTTGTCTAACACAATAATGAAGGCACCCCATGCACACCCTGCCTATGTCACTGCCACTGTCTTGGTTTCTGCTCTAATTGTCTCTTGCCAATCTGTAGCACAAGGTTCCTCTCCTGTCTTCTTCAGATTGCTGCGTCTGATCCTCATACCATAGTCTTACAGCTTCGAAGTTTCTAAACGATCGGCTCTCAGCATTTGTGTACTCTTTTGAAATCTCTCAAGGATGAACCTGAAAGATATTTTATGTGTTAATTATCTGTTGATATTTACTGTCAGCATTAAAACAGAGAAATTCAATAAAAGTACCTTTTACTCTTGTGTGGCCGACTGGAAGGTACTGGTTCACTGGGCTGCATGCATTTTTCTAATGTTGACGCATTTCTCTATCAAATATTCAAAAGCACACTCGCTAACATGCCCACTGGAATGCCACTGAGAATGTCTGTCAGGGTCTGGAAGCTGTTAAGCTCACAGTGGCAAACTCAGTTTTCCAACATCCCAGTGCCCATTTGAAAGCTCCGAGTTCTTCCTTGGCAGCAAATCCCATCAGCTGTTTCCCTTGAACTGACACTCGTGAGATTCATTTCTAGGAAAATGTCAGCCCAGACTCAGGTCTGAATAACCAGAGCTTGTCTAACTGTTGTGTCTTTCAAATAGGAATGCATTTCCTGAAGAAAACAGTGAATAGTCCAGCTCACCACTCCTTTTACAGACATGTGCAGGCAAGTAACTTTTCCATGAGACTACCGATGAGACACTTCAAGTGTTGCAGAAGCAGTGTGGGGTGATCAGACAACACTAGATATGGAAAGAATATGCTACTCAAGAGCTGAGAGATAACCCTTGCTCATTTACTAAGGAGGGACGTGTGTGTGGGGGGGTGGAAACTGGCCTATTTGAATTAAAAATTTGATTGTACTTTATTTAGTGTGTGTGTGTGTGCACACATGCGCATGCATATAGCATGACTCATATGTGAAGATCAGAGAACAATTTTCAGGAGTCAGTTCTCTCCTTCTACTATGTGGGGTCCAGAGTCTTGAACTCAGATCATCAGGATTGGGGGCAAGTACATTTACTCCTTGAGCCATCTGAATGGCCCTGGACTTACTTTTAAGTTTTTATTTTCTCCATAACCTTGCTAGTAGAAGAAATAATGCACCCTCACCCAGTAAGCTATGGCTGTCTTGATCTGTGCAGAGGGGACAAGAGGGCAATCTTTTGTTTGTTTTTGGTTTTTCAAGACAGGGTTTCTCTGTGTAGCCCTGGCTGTCCTGGAACTCACTCTGTAGTGTTTGTTTTTGTTTTGTTTTGTTTTTTCAAGACAGAGTTTGTCTATAGCTCTGGCTGTCCTAGAACTCACCCTGTAGACCAGCTGTCCTCGAACTCAGAGATCTGCCTGCCTTTGCCCTCAGAGTGCTGGGGTTAGAGGCGTGTGCCTGGCAGAGGGGATGGCCATCTTAATCACCATTGCTTCTGCAGCACGGTTGTGAGTATCGACACAGAGATCAAAGGCAGGCAGCATCTTTGCTCCCTTATGAAAACTGTCTTAACTGCATGGGTTCTTTGACTCCATTGTCCTCCTCAGGATCCTGGGGATCCACAGTACCTTTTTTGATAATTGGTGAACTAACCCAGCCACTTCCAAAGGTTCCTCCATTCCCTTCTGCAAGGACTGACTAGACCAGAAGGTATTTTAGAAACTGGGGTTAGCTTCCCCGCTTAGCAGACATCTCCATGGACACTGAGTTCCAAAGTTGAGTAGCTCAGAGTCTAGTGTGAGCCATGGGGTAAACTTTTTGCATTATCATGTCAGCCTGGCTGACTGAAGCATCATGGGAAATTCCTGGTAGGAGGTGTTCATCAGTCACCCCAGGGTGCATGAGGCTTCTGTAGCTTTTGTGGAAAGTGTGCATTGCTTGTGACCTGCCAATTCCAGCACTAAGTTCAATTCCACAGAATGACTAAGACAAGCATCCTCTAAGGAGACCATTGGCTGAGAGCAATGCCCACGACTGCCTACAGCAGCAGCACCCTTCAGCTAGCTGGTGGGGGAAGTGTGATTGATCTGGTTTTGCAGATTGGGGGGGGGGGGGGGGTTGGCATGGTGAGGGGTAGGATGAGCTGGTGAGTTAGAGTGAATCAGCCTTGCAGTTCTGTGGGTTCAGAGACTTTTGGGACTTCCTATGATAGGAAGAAGAAGTCAGCAGAAAGCTGAGCTGCAGGATTGGAGAGACTGCCCAGGGGCTCCAGCACAGCTACTGGGCTCAATGGGAGTCAATCAGGCAGCATGTGTTTATCTCACCTCACATCTCTGTGTTTACCCTTCTCACACCTCTTAGTTGGAAAGTCTCCTAAAGAGGAGGTCTGCTATTGTTCTGGTGATGATGATTCTGAAAGGAGTGGGTGGGAAGATTTGCAGATCAGTATTAGGTGGAGCATAGTTTACCCCATTTTGAAGGTAAGGAAGGTGACTCCCAAAAAGGATACTTGACTTGCCACAAATGCAGTAAGTGGCAGAGCCAGGACCTGGGCTAAGACCTCCAGGCTCAGCTCACGCATCAGTGCTCTTCCCATTTCGTGCGTGCGTGTGCAAATGCTGGCTGTTGTGGCTATCTTACAGAGACTCATTATACCTAGGATCCTTGCTTTTCTTAGCTCATTGGCCAATCTGGCTTGGCTTCCTCATAAACACAAACAAAGCCCGCCAGCTCTGGGAGTGGTTCCAGGATCCGAATCCCATGATCGTCACCGAGCTTTCTCGTCTGACTTCTTCATGGCATACCATTAAAAACCACAAATCCTCAGGATGCCGGGTTGTATACTTGTGATCCCAGCACCAGGAAGGCAAAAGCAGGAGGGTCTAGAGTTTGAAGCCAGCCTGGGCTCCACAGGGAGACTCTGTCTTAGAACAACAAACCAGAAATAAAATAAAACAAAACAAAACATCAACTAAAACCAAAAAAGCATAGATGCTATTCACTTTGATTTCTCCTGGGCTGTCATGAGCTAGAAGGGTGAGTACTGAATTGGAAGACAGTCAAGCAGGGCTTCAGTTCCTTGCTGTTCAGTATCTGGTTAGCTTGCTACTTTGTCATTATCTCTGTGCACCTTGGTTTCCTTATGTAACATGAACATATTATACACCACTTATCACAACCTGGCTTCACATGGCATCAAAGAACCTAATTGTTATAAATACACCTTTGCACTGTGAATGACTTTGAGGAGACTGGGGGTGGGGCAGCCACATGCCTAGATTATTAGCCATGCTTCGAGTGTTAAATGGGGCCATGCTTTCATCTGTAAAGTAGGGCAAGCCTTTCACGTAAGCATCACCCTTCTTGACCGAGTTCTAGAAATCTCGGTGTTGGGCAAATTGGGATCCACTGAGTGAAAGCAGGCCTGGTGACACCAGCCAGGGGATACTAAAAGTTACACTGGATTTGTTTGTTTTCCAGGAGTTTGGGTGGGATGCTTGGGGTGGGGGTAGGTGATATTTGTTTGGCCTGTTGCAAGAATTCACAATTTCATGGCTCAGGACTCTGGTACCATTCTAGGCTGGGTTCCTCTGACCACACTTCAGACAGTAGCAGGGTGCATGGTCCTGCCTGGTGCAGAGGTCAGGGGCACAGACTAAGGATCTGTAAGGAAGGATTCTGATGTACTGACATTTGAGCATTGCCCCCAGAACTTGCAAAGAGCTTCCTAGCAGCTACGGAGTGCTGCTTTTCCAGTCTCCTGGGAGTGGGGTGGCGGTGGCTGTGTATGTAATGATTAGGAACAAAAGTCCAAAGCCAGAGAGTGTGAACTGGGAGCCTCCTGCCCTCTCTTTTATCTGTTTGTTATTTTGCTCTTATTGTTTGGCTTTTCTAAGACAGGGTTTTACACTTTAGCTCAGCCTAAACTCACTATGTAGCCCAGGCTTATCTCAGACTTTCTGTGATTTCAATCCTTTCAAATGCTGGGATTATGGACATGAGCCACCACACCTGGCTCTTTGATTATCTTTAATTGAAAGATACCTGCCTCTTTTGCATGTTATGAAAGATTTCAGTGTTAAAATATGTATAGTCCAGGGCTGGACTCATGGTCAGCTTTAGCTACTGTATCAATATTGGTTACTATAGATTTCTGAGTTCCCAGAGCCCAGGGCAGGGGCTGGTCCAGAAATGCACTGAGCCGAGGAGTGGCTCCATCAATCGTGGGGCTTCTGAAGGAAAACCTCCTAGGTTGGCTTTTCTAGGGTGGAGGTACCAAGGCTGCAGGTACCTCCTTCATGGTGTCTTATAGTAGGATTCAGTGCAGACTTTTTAATGGAGCTCAGCAAAGACGGGTAGTGTAAAGTATCCTGAACCTACTCCTCCTGTACTGGGCTGGGCCAAGGCTGCTATCCCACCCACAGGACTGCTGGCTTTTAAACCTCACTTGAAAGGAGGGCAGGCTCTTCCAGGCTGGGAACCATGGAGATTGAGGTCAACCCAGAACTCCCTGTCTCCCCAAGAAATAACTTGGGAGTAGGGTACTTGCTTATGTCTCTCTGTTGTCTCCGGAGTCCTCCTTTCTCCATTTCTCATCCTTCTCTCCGATTCTTAGAGACTTATAAATACATATTTAAATTTTTAATGGACACATAATAATTATACAGATTTGTGAGGTGCAGTGTGACATTCTACCAAGTGCTTGGTGTATAAGGAGCCGATCAGCTAGCCTGCCTAGCACCTGAAACTGTTACCCTGACGTATGTAGTAAGTCTTGTGAATGAATCACCCTTCATTCAGGTTCAAGTGGGAAGTAAATTGGCTTCCTCCTTCAGATGACACCAGAATGTAGGATGGGGCTGCGGAGGGCGCTGGTGTTGAGGTGTTTGGGAGGAAGAAACACTCTTTGAAAGCAGGAAGTCTTCCAGGTGGCTCGATGGGATATGTACTCTGTGCTCATTTCCTGCATGTCCCCGGGCTGAGGAGCAAATGAAATGAAGACTTTTTTCATGCATGCTTTATTGTCTTTTCAGTGATGCTGCAGACTGGATTTAGCTGGTCTGGTGATGACTCTTAGCCCTCAAAGTGTTTTTGTTTTGTCATGTCATTAAAGAGACCGATTGAGGATATTCCTCTACCCAATAAGCCTATACAAAACTTATGTTTGGAAGGCATTTTGAAACCAACTTTAAAGATTAGTAAGCCCCAATGTTGTGGATGTGTCAGCTGGGGTTTGTCTAGCCTTATTAAGAGTTTAGATCACCCCAGTGAGGAGCAGCTGCATCCTGAAGTCTTCATCATAAAGCGATTTTGGATTCCATTCACTGGCTTACTCACGAGAGGCAAGGTGTGATTTAATGGTGCTGAAGCACAGTGTCATGGGTCACTGAAGCATGTGTCACATCAAATACATTTTAGTGAAGGAAAAAGGAAGGAAGGAAGGAAGGAAGAAGGAAGGGAGGAAAACAAAGGAGCGAGAGAGGGAGGGAGGGGGACAGAGAGTCTAGTGAGGAATTCCTTTAGAATTAATTAATTAGTACTAGAATGAATCCAGTACAACAGTTCTCCACCCCTCAGGTCAAGCAACCCTTTCACAGGGGTCTCCTAAGACTCTCAGAAACATCCGATATTTACATTACGATTCGGTTATGAAGTAGCCATGGAATATGTTATGGTTGGGGTCACCACAACGTGAGTCACAGCATTAGGAAGGTTGAGAATCCGTGGTGTAGTATTTTCTGAAGGTAAAGATTCCGGAAAATAAGATTTAAGAAATGTTTCTCTAAAACAAGTTCTCTTTCCAAATGCCTCAGAAACTCTCTAGGCTTCCGGGTCCCCTTCCAGTGGTCTGATGGCCTGTTACCTGGTTGGCCTGCATTCTGGTCTTGTGAGTCCCAGCCCTGGTTCTCAAGGGAGTTATTGGTTCTCCATGCTTTTACTCTCTTCTCGTCTGTGGGAAAATAAAGGATGACGATTAACTGGAAACTAACATCTTTTTCTACAAAACCATAAACACTGCATTCTTCAAACTCAGTGAGGGGGCATGGCTTGAACAAGTACGTGTGTGAATGTTACTTATTTTCACAGTACTGGAGAGATGGGAAAGTGTTTATTTCTGATGAGATCCGCCCAGGGGCAGGGGCAGAGGTGACAAGACCCTCATATCTCTTGCACCTTGCAGAGAATGCTTTTTCTTTCTTTGTTTCTTTCTTTCTTTGTTTCTTTCTTTTCTTTTCTTTTTTCTTTTTTTGGTTTTTTGAGACAGGGTTTCTCTGTGTAGCCCTGACTGTCCTGGAACTCACTCTGTAGACCAGGCTGGCCTCCAACTCAGAAATCCACCTGCCTCTGCCTCCTGAGTGCTGGGATTAAAGGCGTGCGCCACCACTGCCTGGCTGTTTTTGTTTTTTGTTTTTTGTTTTTTTGTTTTTTTGTTTTTTGAGGATGCTTTTTCAAGAGCACTTACAAACAGGCTTGTTGGGACAAACCGAAAAACACAGTCAGAACTAAGGGCATTTGGCCTGCAGGAAGATGAGAGAGCTGCCCCGGCACCTGAGGGCTGCCCTGGGAAAAGACTAGATTTGTTTTGGATACCTCAAGAAGTAGAACTGGGTAAAGGGTGGGCGTGAATCTAGGGGAATGTTCCTCATGTACATCTATCTAGGGACAGTGATGTCATCTCCCCCTTGGTGGCTTGATTTAACTGAGGCAAGAAGTCAACTTGGCAAGCAGGCTGGAGGAGTTGTGCCAGCCCTGGATGAAAGCCAGCATTGGGCTCCACACTTCCAGCCTACCCCGACTGCGTTACCAACTTTGCCTCCATAAACACAAGAACAAGCTTCCTTAAGAGCAGGGTGTTAGGCAAGGAGAATGTCTCAGAGGGCTATGAAGGAACTAGACCCTTGGGATTTCATCGGAGCCTTGTGGAGAGCCCAGGAAGAGCTATCCTAGGCCAGGTAAGGCACAAGTTCTCCAGCCTCATTGCTCAGAGCTTGGCATCTTGGGGACGTTAAACAAAATCTTTCAGAACACATATGCTTGTGGCTGTCTTTCCTTTTGTCCTCTTTTGGTCCTGAAGCCATGAGTGGGACAGAGGTGACTCAGTCCCAGCCTCTACACACTGAGGATTGCAGTCTGGTTATGAGTAATGTAACCCGAGGCAGTAACAGGGTGGGGGCGTACTCGTTAGGACTATATGGGGCTCAGGGATTCTTCACATGGTGAGCTGGGGTGTGAGATACATGTTGAATGATGGGACGAAGCTTCTGAATGAGAGGAAGCAGGCAAATGTGGACTGCTATCATAATAATTTTCTCTCTCTGAGTAAGTGTTGGACTCTGTAGCTTTCATTTCTTTCTGATATCCAGTAGTCACTCTTTACCCTAAAGACATGTGTCTGTCACCATTCCATTTAAGTGAGGAACCAAGCTCATTCATCAATGGGAGCTGTGGGTAGAGGCCAGCTGGTGAGGACTACAGGCGGGGACAAAGGACACTCTGAAGATGACAAAGGATAGACTTAAAGTGATTCATCACAAGAGCAGTAGACATTGATAAGCTTGATGGTTTTTGCTAGGCCCTATCCTGAGATGAAGGCAACAGTAGATCTCCCTCAAGGAGTTGCCAGGCAGTGTGGCTGTGCAGGCCACAGGGTGATCCTGACAGGCAACTACATACAAAAGCACAAAAGAGCTGAGAGGTGTGGCGCACACTGGACTTACAGACAATCCTCATGTGGGGTGTGCTCCACTGTGCCTCAGAGCCAAAAGGAGCTGGCAGCCCCCCTAGATCTGGCATAATGGTATATATGACAGTTCACAGCGAGACTCTCGTGCTTAGATCCCTAGGGTTAGATCTTTTGTGGCCAGGCCCATTCTCCTCTCTCCTCTTCTGAAGAACTCTCTCAACAGCTGTCTGGTCCCCAGCTCAGCCAGACATAGCTTCCTCTGTAGGTGAGGCCTCTGCTCAGCCAGACATGGCTTCCTCTGTTGGTGAGGCCTCTGGTGGTTACAGGTGGTTCTTCATGTTAGAGGCTCAGTTGACCAGTCTCTGAGTTTTCTGATTGTTGGTGAGAGGTGAACCTGACCTTCAGGAAGTGTCACTGACTGAGGCAGAGACATCCTCCTTAGGTGACACTGTTGTGGTAAATCTCCAACCCCAATAAGCCCATGCAAAAACACACAATTCAGGTCCAATGTCTATAAGCTGCATGCTTAGATTGGGCAGATTTACCACTACACTACTCCAGTCCCCAGCTATGAGATCTCTTGCTGCTTGAGGCTTTTCCAGGCCATGTGGCTCTGCTCCATCTTCCTCCTTCTTCCTCTGTCACCCCCTAAAACCTCCAGCCCCACCTTTCCCTTCCACTGCCCAATCATAGGCTCTAGTCTTTATCTGGCCAGTTAAAATGGGGAGAAGGTTCACATCAAATCACCCGAGTACTGATCCACTCCTCGGGTCTGCCCCTCTTGAGGAAGCAAAATTAACATCAGCATACAAACAGCACCGGAGCCAACCCATAACATAACACAATCACACAGAGGGTTGGAAGGAAAGCACCGCAGGCAGAAAAGCACGGCAGAGCAGCCCATGGGGTAGACATATCTGTCTGCTAGCATGTAGTTACACGCCATTTCCAACTCTAATCCACTAACTGTAGCAGTAATACCCCTCTCTCCAGACTGTAGCTGTGATAAGCCCTTTCCCAAATTCATGACAACAGTTGGTCAGGTTGCTTTTTAGAGGCAGAGAATATTGCCTTCTCGCACTGTTTCCTGGGTTCACTTTAGTCTTCATAGAAACAACGCTACCAATTAACAGGCAGCTGTTTTTAACCCCCATAGAGCTAAGGCCTCTTCCTTGTTCTCTCTAATTTACATTTTTTTCTCTGACTTGTATGCAAATACTCTAGATAATTTCAGGAGAACGAATCTCATTCTTTTAACAAGACTATACATTTCTAATGCAAATAAGACTGTTCGTATGAAGCGATATCAGGGTAATCCCCTTACCCTGCTTCAAGTAGCATCTATTTAAATGTTCGTGGTGGCAACAAAAAAGATGCAGTATGATGATATTTTAAAGAGGCATTTCTAACTTTTTATGTTAATGAGATTGAAAACCTGCGACGACAGTGGAAATCACGCATATTACAGGCAGGAAAGCCAGGAAGAGAGCAAAGAAGAACAGGAGTTAGCATCATACTGCCGAGCTCCATCTGGTCTCACAGTCTGAACAAGGGACAAAACTAAAGGGTCGTTGTAACAGTTGGTGACCGTCATTGGTTCTGACTGAAGACTTAGACAGCTTTTTGGAGGAGATGACATGGAAGTGTGCAGAAGAGTCGTTTAGAAAAACCAAAAACTGGTGTTGCCAGAGGGAGTAGAGAAGTCAAGGAGGCACTGGCACCTGCAGGGCACAGCCTGAACCCCCTTGGCAGATACCAACCCATGCTAGCTGGGTCTGTGTGGTACAGAGTCATTCGGCAGAAAACCACGTCATGATGGGTTGATGGGAGTTGGTGAGTAGGTACCTGTCTTAGTTAGGGTTTCTACTGCTATGATCAAACAACACAACTAAAAATAACTTGGGGAGGAAAGGGTTTATTTCAGAATACAGCTCCATAGCACAGCCTATCACTTATAGAAGTTCAGGGCAGGAAATCAAGCAGGGCAAGAACCCTGCAGAGGCAGAAACTGATGCAGAAAGAGATCATGGAGGGATGCTGATCACTGGCTTTCTCCCTATGGTTTGCTCAGTCTGTTTTCTTATAAAACCCAGGACCACCAGCCCAGGGATGGCACCACTGACAATGGGCTGGGCCCTTCCCCATCAATCACTAATTTAAAAAATGCACCACAGGAAAATCTTACGGAGGCATCTTTTCAGTTGAGAGCCTTTTTCCAAGTGACCCTAGCTGTGTGAGTTTGACATGAGACTAGCCACTATAGCACTAAGTCCTAACTGTGAGTTCCTTTGTAGATTCAAACCACTGAGCACACCCAACTCCATGAGCTGGGCTTTCTGAGAACTAGTTGAAGCATTAGAGAAATCTTTTACATTAAATAATCCTTCTGGAATCGTAAGACCTGAGATTACCAGCTCCAGTCACCCTTATGTCCACCTGTAAAGAATGCAGTTAATACCAGAACAGCCTAGAAAACCTTGCCCTTGACTGACTATCTTTTTTCTTCCCTAACATCCTGCCATTAATTTCTTGGAACATCTCCTGGACATATTGTTTCAACTGTACTTCCACTTGAATCATTGTCAAAAGGTAATCTAAGATGAAAAATAGTTCAGGAGCTAAAACAAAGACCCATGGAAAGGACTAGGTGGGCATATTTGGGGAGTGGGAGGGCCCCAACATGCCCAGTAAGACTAGGGAGTCAGGAGATGGCATACCAGAACATTGGGTAATATAATGTAACTGTTCTGTGGACAACAGGAAACTATGGGGCTGTGTGGGTAGTGGACTTCCCTAAGTCTTCAAGTATGTGCACATGTGCATAGCAAAAGGGCACGCCTATTTTCCTTAACACGTTAGAATTTCTTCAGACTGACCCTTGCCCCAGTAATCTATGTCTTCCTATGCCTTTCATCATTAACCTAAACACAAACTACGTTGGCTTACCATCTAAAAAATGACTACATTGCCTTAAAAATTATACTAAGCCTGGAGATGCTAGGTCAGCATTCAGTCTTGTCCAGTTTGTCCTAGTAGGTGATGTGTTGATGCCCAGCTTTCAAGGAGTTTATCTGCTTCCAGGCTAAGGGGGAGGAGGGGAGTTGACAGATCATGGAGATCTCCAGTTGGGACCAGCCAATACATTCTCCTATGTGCCAAGGTATGACACAGTCTAATGAGGGACTTCTGAATGTGCAGACACACTTTCTCAGAGGTTACCTAGAAGACCTAACTGATGCCAGGTGGGCAGACAGTGGTTCACCCTTTCTCTTTCCAGTTCATTCGGACTGTTCTCTTCCTGTAGGTGAGGTGGAGGACCTTGGGATTCCGACTTCTGGTCCCAGTTGTAGCAAGCCCAAAGCCTTGTCCTTGTTCACAATCCTGCTTCCTACTTTCTGGCTCATTTCTGCCCCTTTCTGCCAGTTGCTCCTGGCAGGTACAGGCATACAGACTGAGCCCTCTCCCAAGGTGTATCTCCGATCTCTTCATTTGTCTATTGTCGTCTTTATCTTGTGTAGTGCTGACTCCTCAGGTCAAAAGGACATCTTGTATGTGTTGGATACAGGCACAGAAGATGGTGGGTCATACAAGAAAGAAGTCTTTGGTGATCACCATCAAAGAAAGAAAATGATACCACCCACACATAACTACACTGTGTTAACTAAGGGCTTCAAAATGGCAGGCAGGAATTCATCGACTTGTCCATCTCGGGGTTGGTGATGTTGGGTGTGTGCATGCTGGGAGAGATGGTGGAACTGAGAACTGGAAGGCATATCTGGGAGAAAGGAGTTTAGCACTGAACTGAGAAGCACGTGGAGGATTTGGTTAAAAATGGCGACTGAGCTAGAGGACATGAGCAGAAAGAAGAGCCAGGCAGGTCCTCAGAGCTGTGCTGAGGAAGATTATCAGTGACTCCTTCCTGAATCTTTGTCTCATCATCTGCTCTGCTCAGATTCTGAGTTCTCCCATGAGACTTTCTTCACCAAATGTCATTTGCTAGTGTGTCTACAAAGAGACTTGAACTGGAGTGACTGGGTCTTCAGGTTTGTCTTCTCCAACGCTCTTTGTATGTTGCTATCATGCAGGAGAAGCATGGAGAGGCTGACTTCAGACACAGGGTGTCTCTGTATGCCAGGCTAGACATATGTCAACTCAACACAAGATGTAGTCATCTGAGAGGAGGGAACCTTAGTTCAGAAAATGTCTCTATAAGATCAGACGGTGAGCCAGTGTGTAGAGCATTTTCTTAATTAGTGATTGATGGAGAAGGACCCAGCCCATTGTGGGTGGTGCCACCCCTGGGCTCTATAAGGAAGCAGGCTGAGCAAGCCATGTGGAACAAGCCAGTAAGCAGCTTCCTCCATGACCTCTGCTTCAGCTCCTGCCTCCATGTTCTTGCCCTGTTGAAGTCTTGCCCTGGCTTTCTTCAGTGATGGACTATAGATGTGGAAGTGTAAGCTTAATAAAGCTTTTGCTCCCCAACTTGCTTCTTGGTCATGGTTTCATCACAGCAATAGGAAGCCTAACTAAGATACAGGGGAAAGCCCTGACTCAACCAGGTCTGGCCCAGATCAGCTGATCTGCCCAGCTGAGTCCAGCTCAATTCTTTGAATTGTCAGTTCAAAGAAGGGTGAGGCACAGAAATGGCAATTGAAAGCATTCCAAGCCCTTTAATTGCTGCAGGGATAAGCCCAGATCTGAGGGACCCAGGGTTAGCTGTTCTGGGGTGTGAGGGTTACTTGCATGTGGAAATTACTGGGAGTGGGGCACAGTCTACGGTAGCTTGCAAAATAAGGCCACGGTTTTCACTCTCTCCCCTCAAGAAGTCGAATCTTTAAACAGCAAAGCAAGTAAACCAAACCAAAGCCTGGATTTGAGAATGGCCACAGGACGTGCTTTGGCCAAATGAACAGGAGCAGATGTCATGTAAGCAGAGGTCTAAAAATAATGCTTCCATTCTAGAGTGCTGCCGCTTGGTGCTTTCTAAACTCGTATTGCCTTATTACAGAAATAAATAAAAAAGAAATAAAATAAGTAAAAGCCTGGAAAATGAGTACGGACTCTGGACAGGCCTTCCTACGGTAGCTATCCCTGCAGCCCTGTCTCCGTTGACTGGGGATACACGCACTGTCCTGAGATCACCTCAGGATAGACCTGGAGAACCCCTCATCTGAAGCCAGCCTGTGTTGCTGTGATGTGGATCTCAAGATCAAGGCTGAGACACATGGCTTGCTCTCTCTCTCTCTCTCTCTCTCTCTTTCTTTCTTAAGATAAGGTCTTGTTTTGTATCCCTGGCTAGCCCAGGATTTGCTATGTAAGCCAGGCAGGCTGGCCTCAGACTCATAGTTACCCACCTTCCTCTGTTTCCCAAGTGCTGGGATTAAAGGCATGTACTGCCAAGCCATGCACAGCTTATTAAGGCACTCAATTTGGCAAAAATGACCTGACCCACCCCCCTACCCTGTGGCCATCAGTCCACCTGGGTTGTCTCTGTGTGAATTTCCATGCTTGGTCTTCCGCAGCAAGAGGACCTTGAGGACAAGGCCACTATTTTTCCACTTCTCACCCTGCTGGGCTAGAGACTGGCAACTCAGTCTTGGAATTCTGGCAATCATTCCTTCCCATGATGCTTCAGGCCAGGAGGTGGCAAGTCCTTACACTTTGCCTCTGCTCCATTACTCCATGAAAGGCCAGCTGGGCCTGAAAAGATCTTCTGAGATAAGTGTCATTCTGGGTGCAAACATCAATGGCCGGTTTTAGCAAATAGAAGCATGCAGCTAGGGGAGATGGCACAGAACTCCTGAGTCAAGGAGTCCTTCCAGAAACCTTCCTCAAATGTTGCTCTGGTTTTGGACACTTGGGAAGTCATGCTGGTGAGCCTGCCTGCCAAAGAACTTTCTCAAGCTGGCTCTAAAGAGCCATCTGGAGCATTGCTTGCTTCAGGGAGCAGTCATTGATCCTTTTCCTGCCAACTTCTCCACCTTAACAAATGAAAAACAAGCCCTTCCGGTGTCCCTTCCCTTCTCTCCCTCTGAAGAGTGTTTTTCTTGAGCAATTCTAAACACACAGTGGTGGTTTTATCATCTTTTCCTGTCACCTATGTAATCAGAACCTTCCAGTGGCAGGATGTCCACCAGTGTGCATCTGTGTTACCTGTGGAAACATGTAATGCTGATGACAGTGATGATAAATGGATGGCCAAGTAAATAGGGATCCACCTTTCTCATCAACATTGTTCTTGTCAAGATCTTGGGGAAGAATTTGGACTTCTTTGCTGAGTGTGTAAGAAAGTTACACACATAGAGTAGAGAAGCAGTAGTGAGGGGGTGTGGTGATTTGAATGATGACAGCCTTCATAGGCTCATGCATTTGAATGCGTGGTTCCTAGATGGTGGAACTGTTTGGGAAGGATTAGGAGGTGTGGCCTTGTTAAAGGAGATGTGTTGAGGTTTTAAAAGCCCAGTGTTGTGGATTTGGTCTAATGCTTGTATTATGCTAATTGGGTCTCTAAAATAGCATGAGAATACACATGTAAGACACTGAGGGTCCCTGCCCCCCAGTTGGTTTTGATTGGTAAATAAAGTTGCTGGTGGCCTATGGTTGGGCAGAGAGACAGAGGAGGGACTCTTTAGGATTCGTGGGCAAGGGAACTGAGGGAAGAGAAAGGAGATAGAAGTGCCATGCTGGGAAAGGAGAAAGACCAGGCCTGAGAAGTGCAAGACAGAGACAGAGAGGCAGGAGTAGATTGTTTCATTAAAGCCTCAAGGATATTTTTAGAGTAACTACTATATTATACTCTTATACTATATTATACAATCCTATGTACTATCCTACACTCTTATGTTATACAGTATTTTATATTGTTAAACTCCTATACTATTATTATGCAATATTATATATTATACTCCTACACTGTTACACAATATTTTATATTATGTTATACTCCTATACTATGATATATAATGTTATATACTCTATTATACTCCTTTACTCTATTATATAATTTTATATACTGCTTTATACTCCTACACTATATTTTTTTATATAATATTATATACTCTAAGACCATATTGTACAAACCAAGACTTAATGAAAAAATCTGTCCAGGGTCATTAGCTATTCATTAAGTGTCTCAAGAAGAATTTGATTGACTACAGCATCCTCACTCATGTAGAAAAACAAACACAAAGACTGAGAAGCAAATGCTAAGTGTCCCAGGAACAACGTGGCTGGATGCAGGACTGTGGATATTTAGAATCAGGCAGATCATTTTCAGCTAGAAGTTGGAACTGTTTGGAGAGAGACACTGGATTCGAGCTGAGCCTTAAGGGTAGTACATTGGTTAATTTTATGTGCCAACGTGTCTAGGCCAGTGTCTTAGTTTGCTTTCTATTGTCATAAACATCATGACCAAAACCAACATGGGGATGGAAGGATTTATTACATCTCACAGGTTAGAGCTCATCATGGAGAGGAGTCAGGGCAGGAACCTGGAAGCAAGAGCCATAGGGGAGTGAGTACTGCTTACTGGCTTGCTCTTTATAGCTTGCTCAGACTAATTTGGTCCTGCCCAGGGGTGGTACTGCCCATAGTAGGCTAGACTCATATAAATTAATTGTAACTCAAGCAAAAATAAAAACACAAAACAAAAAAACCACCACCACCACTACCACCACCAAAAAGATTCCAAAAACCAAAAACCAAACCAAACCAAAGCAAAACAAAAAAATCACCACAAACTTGCCTATAGGCCATTCTGTTGGAGGCATTTTCTCAGTTGCGGTTTCCCTCTCTTCCCAGATGACTCTAGCTTGTGTCAAGTTGACAAAAACAAAACCAAAACAAAACAACAAACTGTGACTAGTACAGCCAAGATACCTAGCTGTTCAGTCCCTCATCAATCCAGATGTTGCTATGTAGTCAATTCAAAGAGGTAAAAAAATAATAAATCTGTAGACTCTGAGTATAGCACCTCATTCTTTATGATGTGGATGAGTCTCATCCAATCAAATGGCAGGTTACCCCCTCCCTGAGGAAAAGGGGATTTTAACTTTGGACTTGGGCTACAGCATCAATTCTATCCTCCATGTGCAGTCTACTGTCTTGACCTGAAGATTTTTTTGACAGCTGGTCCTTACAACCACATAAGCTAATTCCTCTGAAGTAACTCACTCTCTCATTCTACACACGCACACACACACACACACACACACATCATTGTGTGTTTTCCAGGGGAACTCTGAGTAACACAGGAGTTCAGAGCTGATACCAAGAGAAGGTGAGCTAGTACTAGAGAGGCACCTGCGAGCTGGGGTGATTGGGTGGCTGTGCCATGGAAGGTCCACTTGGGAAATGGAGGTAACCTTGGGCAGAAGACTGTGCCACTGTGTGGATAGCAGTAGACACAAGAATGAGGCTTCTAGACTTTGCTTCATAGGGCATAAAGGTCAATAAGACAACAGGATCCATTATGAGCCTAAGGCCACCACGCTCCACTTTCTGCAGAAAATCACTAAACCAAGCTGAGACTCACAGAGAAAGAGCATTGCCTAAAGTAGCCAGAGGGAACCTGAGACCAAAGCTGAGCTAGAAAACCAGTGGCTGGTTTTCAGATAGCTTTGCCTCTATTCCAGACCCCTTCTCTCAGAGGGAAAACTGCAGCCTGGAGCCCAACGTCATTCCAGTTCAACCTACTTATAATACAATGTGACATTCAGTCTGGTCCTAATGCTAGCATACTTCCCAGCTTCACTTCAGCTGTCCAGTCTCCATGATGTGTCACACATAATCCACATGGCTCATGGCTGTCTGACCTGGGTCACCCTCTCCACCCGGTGATCACCAGGCCTGCTTTGTTGGCAGCTTCTCTCCTCAGTGCTCCGTCTAGTGTGAGCTTGCTGGACAGACAGCCATTCTCCTGCGGTCTCACTGGTGCCCTTGGAGATCCTTCATGGCAGGAGCCATTTTTTTTTAAATCACTACTGTGGGCATAGCCCACATCCAACCTGGTGCCATGATAGCCTGGGCAGAATAAGTGGAATCCTTCTCTTTGTTTGTTCTCTCAGGTTGCTCTGTTTTCTGTCCAAGGGCAGTGGCTGGAATGGTTGGAATGTGGCCTTGGTTGGCCTTTGGGGGTGTTTGCTCCTTGGTGATTTCTGGTCTAGGGGGATGGACATTCTTACGTCCCTCCTGCAGGTTGTGGGTCGAGAATTGCTCCCGCGGCTTTCTCCCTCACCCTCCTTTCTCACATAACTTCCCTCTGGACTCATGGTCCAGAACTATCCAGTGCCAGTGCCTGAGACTCACCCACTCTCTCAACAGCCATCCTATCCTCTCTGAACTCCAAAGAGAGAAGGAAGATTTTCATCTACGTCCTCCTGGGACCCCAAGTTTCTACACAGTGTCACACTGCCAGGCTAATTTCCTTGACCTTCTGCTTCCCAAGCTCTTCCCCCAGATGAGGGCTTTTGAATTACTCAGCTCTTTTATTACCGGGAGAGGGGAACATCCCTGTGGGGTCTTCACTGAGAAGCCCTTTCAAATGATGAGACCGGTTTGTTGTTGTGATACATCTACAAATGTGTGGATTTAAGAGTCCACCAACTAGTTACTCTTGCATCCTCCAGAGTCACTTTCAAAATGTTCTGGAAGGTTCTCCTTGGCAAGTGGAGTAGATGGAACTCTTGTACAGTGATGCTTTGCTGCCCCAGCTACTGAGGGTTTCATGGTCTCTTCAGGGACACTGCGAGCTGTGCTGTGTGCTGAGGGGTAAGGGGAAGACAAGGGAGTGGACACAACCCTTGTTCCTCCAGGGTGTGGCCCCCTTTGTCTACCTTGTCATAAAATTTAGTTTGGACCTCAGTTGGAAGCTCAGAAACACTGAGTATACTTACCCACAGACACTCACCAGCATGCCTTGATTCAAGGAATTCTTCTCTTTCCTTCTTTAAAACTTTGTTTTCATTTTCATGTTCTTCTTTTTTTATTGAAAATAGATTCTTCTCACATATAATACACCCCACCATAGTTTCTACCTCCCTCCACTGCTCCCAGACCTCCCTCCCCATCCCCTCTCCCCCAGATCCAATTCCCCTCCACTTCCTCTTCAGTAAAGAGCAGGTCTCAGAGAGACAACAGCCAAACAGGACAAAACAAGATGCAATAAGACAAGGCAGCCGGGCAGTGGTGGTGCACACCTTTAATCCCAGCACTCAGGAGGCAGAGGCAGGCGGATTTCTGAGTTCGAGGCCAGCCTGGTCTACAGAGTGATTTCCAGGACAACCAGGGCTACAGAGAAACCCTGTCTCAAAAAACCAAAAAACCAACCAACCAAACAAACAAACAAAAAATCAAAGCAACCTGATAGGAGAGGGAAAAAAGGTTTGATTCGTTATCACGAGGGCTTGTTTCTTCAAGGCCAGTAAGGAAACAGTACAGACTCATGTTCTGTGATTACAGAAGTAGTCTCAAGGGGGCTACAATAGAGCTCAGGGGTAAAGTGTGTGCAAACCCCTGAGTTAAATCACCAGAACAGGCAGACAGACAGGCGGGAAGATGGACAAACAAATGGACACACACACACACACACACACACACACACACACACACACACAGTGCTGCTGAGTTTTATTGCATTGAATCAAGTCATAATTTCTGTAAAACTCACAGGGATTAAACAAAGTCATGACTGCCATGAGTGGATATCATGGAGTCCCTTTCTGTTGGCCACGAATGCTCCCTATCCAACCTGTAGTTGGATACTGAAAGGAATTTTATGGATGTTTTCCTCAAATACCTCAAACAGATGTCTCTGTTTTTGTCTGTGCTCACAGGACTTTGTGTAAATTTTCTTTGACAGTTCATTCCTTCACTCACCCAATGAATACATGCTGAGCCTCTACTGTTGGCCTGAGGTCGGTAGTATAATACAATGGTTAAGGCCACAAGTTCCCACTACCCAAATGCTAGATCTGCCACTTTGCTGAGCCTACCTCTAAATGATACAAGAGTTTCACATGAGTGTGGTCAGCTAATTAATGTGTTCACTCAACTGGACTGGGCCACAGGACATCTTGCAATTTGGTCAAGTATCCTGTATGTTTCTGTGTGACTATTTTGGGATGATAATGACATTTAAATCAATGGGCTGAATATCTTTATCTATTTTTGTGGTACTAAAGAATGCCATGCACTGGACAATTCAGAATGAACAGAAATGGATTGGCTCTTGGCTCTGGAGGCCAGGGAGTCCATGATCGAAGGTCTGACATCTGGTGAGGCCTTTCTCACTGTATCAGCGCAGAGGATCTGAGTAGGGACTGGGAGGGGAGGAGAGAAAGCTGCAGAAGAAGAGAGAATACAAGAAAGGGAATAACTTTTCCTTCTTGGATGACTCACTTCTACAGTACCAGCAGTGGTTGGTCTTCCCATGAGAGCAAAGGGTGCATGGCATAGTCACTTGCCCCAACACTTGTACAAAGGAATGTTTCCAATGTATGCTCAATTAGAGGGCACTGGATAAATTGTTCTCGAATGTGTGTGTGTGTGTGTGTGTGTGTGTGTGTGTGTGTATGTGTAGCAGCATATCTAACCCATTGAAGGCCTGTCTACAGAAACAGGGAAGAAAGCTCCCTGTCTGTGGGCTTTAAGAGTAAAGCACCAGCCTTTCCTGTTTCTATGGCAGCTGCCCATCTTCCCACTTGAAATGGGTTATCAGCTCCTCAGATTTTGAACTTGCCAGCCTCCATAACTGCCGGAGCCAATTCCTTCTACCAAATGCCTTTAACTTTATCTATATTGATGCCCATATCTATTCAGTATCTGTATCTCTTGTTGGTTCCATTTCTCTAGAGACAATACAATAAGGCTACATTAAATCACACATGTAGAAGATGGCAGAGATACACAGCGGAAAAATAGCAGAGACTAAATTTTATTTAAAGTGCTGGGAACCATCTGTGACTTGGTGGGATGTTTTCCTGACCTCAAAGTTCAGGCACCCAGGTTCTCAGGTGTGGCTGTGGGTACCTTACCACCCCAGGGTTTCTGGGACTTCTCTTGAGAGCAGCTCCCCATTCCATTCTTTTCTGTCACCTCCTCTTCTGTTCCACCTGAATCCTTTTGGGATTCAGTGACTGTGTGTGGTTGAACAGCCTCTAATTCGGAATCCATGTCATTGCCAGCATGCCTCCGCCAACACCCCTCTGCAGTACTTGTTAGCATGCTATCTGTGACATGGCCAGTGTGACATGCCACCTCAGTCCTCTGGGTCCCCAATTCAGCCTGCCACACTGGTCTTCAGACATCTGCTTCTCTGTCTGGATAGTGACAGACTGAGGGTCTGCCTCCCTCTTCCCCACTTGCTGCTCACTAGGCCAGTTCTCAGTGCAGTGTGTGGATGAACTCAGCATGAGAACACAGCAAGTAGGGCTGGGAGTTGAAAAGGAGGAGAAAACTTTGTGTGGAGAGGTCAGGGTGGGGGTGGGGGGAGGAGTACCTGACATTCTGAGGTCACGGGGACTTTGCCTTTTATGTTTTATGTTTGCCCAGAATATAATCTGTTCTTTCCCATTTTAGGGAATCCTCAGTGTATAGGTCTTACTGGAGGAGGTTGGCCACTGTCTCCTGTGAGTGAGCGCACAACCCTGCCTTGACCTTCAGGGCCTAGGTAGTGAGGCAGATTTGAATTTGGGCTTCCAAGAAATATTCAGACCATCTTCAGTTTTCTCAGAAGTCCCAGAGAAAGACTGGAGAGCCGGGTGCATCAAGCGTATTTCTGCCATACTTTGGTCAGTGATATGTCCTATCCCCCTAAGGACCACGGAAGTCCTGGTGCAGGGCAAAATCAAAGCACGTGTATTCTCTTAGTGAGGGCGTCCTCAGCTAGCTTTGGTTCTCCTTTTCCTCCTGTTTTACAGGAAGGCGTGGGAGAGAACCAAAAACAATTAGCTGCTTGTCTTTACTGTCTGGGACTGTGTTCACACACTTAAAGTGCCATCAAGAGCTAATTGTAACTGCACACACCTTTAAACCTGGCACTTGGGAGGCAGAGGTAGGTAGATCTCTGAGTTTAAGGCCAGCCTGGTCTACAGAGTGAGTTCCAGGACAGCCAGGGCTACACAGAGAAATCCCCTGTCTCAAAAAACCAAAAAGAAAAAAAAGAGACAAGGAGAGAAAGAAAGTTCATTTAGCTTCCAGTTTGGGTGGTTCAAGGGCTTGGCTCCATTGCTGTAAGGGCCCTCCTTCTCCTTGCTGTTGCCTTTTCATAGATAGACGTTCAAGGGTTAAGCTTGTCCTTGTAGCAACCCATTTGCAGGAGAACTGTAAGTTGGGCATGGGGACACCTGAGATCCGGCACGAAGACTATGGAAGACTCTGGCAAGCCTTAACTTATGGGAGATCCCAGACTGAACAACAAGCAGAGCTGGGGAATCAATGCAAAAGCAAGAGGAATTTTATTGTTCCAGCATGCTGGGATCTCCCTGCACTTGAAGGAGGGAGAGAATGACCCCAAGCAGCCCATTCGGTGAGTTTTTATACAGTTTTCAGAGCAGCAGCCATTAGGCACAATGTGGTTGGCAGAACAGTGTGACTTTTAAACTGATTGGTCTTTAGGGAATGAGGTGGCAAGGACTTCCCTTGTCTGTAGGTGGCCAACAGTCAGTCTGGACCTATGGAATGTGTCTATGTGCTCTGGGCCTCCCCCACCTGCAGGTGGAAGATGGTCGGTTCCCCCCCACCCCCCAGGAATGTAATTAGCCTCTCCCTTCTGGAGGGGAGGGATACCTAAGTGCTCTATGACCTTCTCTTCCAGGAGGGGAAGGGACTGGTGGAATTTTCCAAAGATCCTGAACTGACATCTTCAGAATGACAAGGTAAGACCCTATCTATGAGCTTCAAACAATTAACAAAAGAAAGACTTTCCTCAATCCCTAAGCTGTGGCTTTAACGACCTACACCTCTCCTACGCTCCAGATCTTAGACTTTCCATCTGCTCTGCTACCACATCGTCACGTTGGATACCAGGTACAAGAGCACAAGCGGTTGGGGCATAAACCACATTCAAACCCGTTATCTAGCTTGTACCGGAGGGAGGGCGCCTTCCAGTTTACGGCTTAACACACGTGTCCCTTTGCATGGTTTCCGGTGGGCCTTCTGGTGGGTGTGCCTTCTGCGGATAGCTCGTCTTCTCACAGTTTGGGGTCTTCCCAGGAGCTTGAGAAGGAGAAAGCTGTAGGTTTGCTCGGCAGTCCTCCTCCCACACCCCGTCACCTTCCTTTCAAATCATCTAATTTCTTTCAATCATTTCCTCTCTCTCTGTCTCTCCCTCTCTCTTTGTCTCTGTCTCTCTGTCTCTCTGAGAATGCATACATAAAAGACCAGAAACGTGGTGTAGGTAGTAGATATGATTCCTGCCCCCAGGGGCTTCTTTGCCCCTGCATGGTTTTCTTTGTATTTTCTTAGTTAATCCTTGAGCTTTAACAAGCCCATTCAAAACTGCCCCACCTCACGTTTGCTTTTACAGTCCTAATTGCTTTTCTCTTTGGGGAGTGAATCATAGGCTACATTTGCCAGCACAGCCCAATTTCCAATCAGATTCACTGTCCCACAGTTGTAGAAATGAACGTGACTGGGAAGTGGGTTCCAAGACTCTGTCTGATGTGTGACCTTGGGCTAGTCATCCCTCCTGGGAGACAGATTTCCTTCTCTGGCAGGGAGTGGGTAGGACTGGATGGTCTCCAAGATCCGGACAGCTCCTTGAGACCCTGAAGTTTATTAAAAGAGAAAGCACTCATAAGATTTATGAGTGGTTATTTTTTTATTATAAAAACAAAACATGTTTGTTGCAAAAATTAGAACAATTCAGAAGTATTCAAAGCTAAATTGTCTGTGTCCCTTCCTTCCTCCACCAAACCCCAGGGACTGTCTTTTGGGGCCTGAATTTGCCAAGAGCACTTAGTGCATTTGTGTGATGCTCACCCCAAGTGACTCCAGTTCACTGGCTAATGAAGGGCTGTGCTGGGACAAAACTGTGTGCGTTCTTACACACAGCTCCCTTTTCCTTAGAGGACAATCACAGACTTTAGTGTTGTTTAAGAGCTGTGGAGCTCTGCTGCCTGCAACCTCACTTACATTTTTATCAGAAAATAAAACATAGAATCCAAGCCTTAGGTTTGCAGGGCCATGTCTTAAGGACAGCTAGTGACCAGGGATCCAACTATCCTATAGCAGCCACGATGGAAAATACAGGTTCAGAGATTAGACATTGATTTTAGTGCTCTGGTCTTTCAGCCAGCATGAATCTTGCCTTCTAATGCACGTCTGTTTTTAATCATCTGGAGTTGGACTCTGTAGCCAAGAGCAGAGGTGATGCTCATTGTTATAGAATAACAATGAGATGCAGTGTATACCAGCTGCAGTTCAGGGGGTGGGGTCCTCGAGGAGCCACGGACCAGGGACTACTGACCACCCAAGTTGCTTTATCCCTTCTGTTGTAGTCCACACCTGCCTCCACAAGGGCAAAAACAAGGTGTGTGTGTATGGGGGGATTGAGGGTGAGTAGAACTCAGAAGGGAGAAGGATGATTGGTGCTGAGACAGGGGGAGTCCTGGGAAAGGTGTTCAAGGGAAGGAGAGAGCATGGACTGTTTCCAAAAGAAACAGGATGTGTGTGTGTGTGTGTGTGTGTGTGTGTGTGTGTGTGTGTGTAAAGGGTTAGAGGCTAGGGCATTCCAAGGGGCTAGATAGTGGAAGACTCTAGGGAGCCTTAACTTACCACAGACTCTCTGAGTGAACACATGGAGTCGGGGATTGATGCAAAATGCAAGAGGAATTTATTAATTCAGCATGCTGAGGTCACTCTGCATACCAAGACTGGAGGAGCGACAATACAGAGCCGGTTCAGGGTCCTTATATATGGATTTTAGAGCATCAGTCATTAGGCACAATGAGATTGGCAGAACAGTGTGACTTTTAAACTGATTGGTCTAAGGTAGCAGGAACTTAATCAGCTCCTCCCTTCCAGCCTTCGTGATCCTGTTTCTTCCTGGAGGGGAGGGGTGCCCATGTGCTCGGAGGGGGCAGGGGACCCTGGTGGAATATCTCAAAGTTCCCGAGCTGAATCTCTTGAGTTTCCCTCTCTCTCTCTCTCTCTCTCTCTCTCTCTCTCTCTCTCCCCCCCACCCCCGACAGGGTTTCTCTGTGTAGCCCTGGCTGTCCTGGAACTCACTCTGTAGACCAGGCTGACCTCGAACTCAGAAATCCACCTGCCTCTGTCCCCCAAGTGCTGGGATTAAAGGCATGCGCCACCAGTGCCCGGCTCAGAGCTGACTTCTCAATAGAGATGCTCAGTGGCTAGACCTGACCTATAGAGAGAATAACTGAAATCCCAGGCAGATCTATGACTCAGTTTTCAAAGGGACTGGAGAAGATCATTAGGGTTTGAAGAATCAGGGATGAAAAAGAAAATCATAAATCTGATAAATTATTCTCTGCCAGTGAAATGAGACAATTCGAGCCAGATTAAAGTGTATAAGGCAGGTTTATTGGGAAGCAGTTCTCAGTTGGGTCCCAAGGAACAAAGCCAGAGAGAAATTGTATGGGGGAAGGAAACACAGAGGAGGAGGAAGAGAAAGAGAGAAAGGACATTTGCATGCAGGAAGAGAGGGAGAGAGAGAAAGAGAGACCAAAATGTCTAGATTACATAGGGAAGAGCTTCTGGGGGAAGGGAAGCCCAGCCCCTTGGCTAGAAAGTTCAAGGCAGAGGGTGGGGTATGCCCTCTAACAGGTAGGGACTGAGGGATGCTGGGAGAATGTGGAAGCCAGGTCAGATTTGGTATGTAAAATATGCACCTCAGCCATTTGTCCTGCGTCTGAATCCCAACAAAATCATTATTAAAATACTGCTCAGTACAACAGTTAGCTCATTCATTCATTCATTCATTCACTCATTTGTTCCTGGGCAAAAGTTTTTTCTCAGTTTTTATCTCCTCCACTCCCCAAAGATGACCTTGAACTTCTGATTCTCTACCCTTGGTCTTCCAGGTGCTGGAATTACAAGCATGCATCACCACACCCAGCTTAAGTGAGGTTGGGAATTAAATTCAGGGCTTCTTGCATAATAGAGAAGAACTCTATTAAGCTGAGCCACCTCCCCAGCTTCAGCGTTTGTCTTGAAGGACAAGAACACAGGCAGTTTAAGAGAAGTTTTCTTTGAAAAGTGAAACAAAGCAAAGCAAAGGAGAGGGGAGGAAGAGGGGAAGGGGGAGGGGAGGGGAATGGGAGGGGAAAAGGGAGGGAAAGGAAGAAGGAAAGGGAGAGAAGAGGGAGAGGAGAGATTAATTAGGTCAGGGTAGGTTGACCCTAAAGGCCTATGGGTTGGCAGCCCACAGAACCCACTGGATTCTGCATTGTGGACTTTAAAGGCATTTTATAAATATTTATGAAGTGAGTGATATGTTTACAAGGCACCATGACCCATTTCACCTCCTAAACCAGGGTGGACCAGCTCTCCCGTCTAGGGAACTTCTTCCCATTATTCTCTTGAGAAGCCTTTGGTGGTGGGGGTCAAAACCATAATGCAAATGACTTTATAATCAAGTGAGGGTGTTTTGAGGGTGCAGGACTCTTCTTTAGTGCACATGTGTGGCACCTGAGAGAGCTCCCTGGTGCCTGCATTTTTGATATAGCCTGAAGGACATAAATGTTTCACGTGTGTTTTACCACAAAGGGGCGTTTTGACCATCAGGAGGCATAGTTACCATGGTACAGAGGTTGTTTCTTTGACTCGCTCTCAAATAGCTCTTGGTCTAGTTGGAGACACAGTTTCAGTGTTCATATTTAACTCCTTGCCTACCCAGTCTGAAATTCATTCACTAATTCACTCATCACTCATTCAACAAAGGATACGGAGTTTGCGTTTTGTGCTGGGTACTGTGCTAGGTCCTGGAGATACAAGGCAGATAATTGTTGAGGTTTGGTCTTTTGCTATGTAAGGCCCCCAAGGCCTGGTTGCTCCCAGAGACAAGAGAATCCACAAGTACAATATGACTTTGCTCTTTAATTTGAAACTATTGGTTAAATAAAGATGCGTACAGCCAATAGCTAGGCAGAAGAGACATAGGCAGGGTTTGGGGTTCCTTGGGCTTGGGGTCTGAGGAGAACCAGGAGAATAAAGAGAAGGTAAAGAGAAGGAAGTCACCATGGGGTAGGTGAGTCATGAAAACATGACTATGAGGGCTGGCCAGTTGGAGTTAAGCGCTGCCCAGATGGAACGTGAAAAATTATAACTTTGGGTTATTGGTGGGGAAGTAGATTCTAACAGGTTAGAGAGTAGATATCTGCCCAGCTCTAGTGCTGATTATGGTTTTTTGTTTTGTTTTGTTTTAAATAAAGATAAAAGGTGTGTGTCTCTTTATCTGGGAATTGAATGAGCCAAGGCACGGTAGAAGCCCCAAATTGAGATTAAATATTTATCACAACAGATAATAGTCTGGGTCTCAGGAAAGAGAGGAGGCCAGTGCTGGATTCCCAGGTGAGGCCAAGAAGAGGGGCAGGGAATAGATAGGATGGGGCTTGAGGCCTGAGGCTTTGAAGGGGGTGGGGGGAGGAGGGATATTTGATAGGAAGAAAGAACTGTGGGCTGGGGTAGGCAGTCTGCACATCTTCTGACTTGTCTGGGTCAGACTGTGGGGCATGGAGTAGAGATGATAACTGGTCTCTGAGTTTGTGGCTTGGAGGTCTGAGAATATCGGGATAGGAGCAGGGACCAAAGTCGGGGGAGGGGGGAGATAACTCCAAGGGCCTCAGCTCTGGGTCGCATAGCCTCTTGGTCTCTCATTTTAAGACAGGCACCTGGGAGGGCCAGAAGTGCCTCTGCTTCTATCAGGATTCATTATTCTCTGTTTCTTTTCCAATAATGAACTGAGATAACTAAGCGTAGGTACTTTAATCTGGGAGCCTCAGGTCTGTTCCTTAAGAGGAATGCACGCTGAAGTGAATAGAAACTTAGAGGATCCCAGGAAGGAGGGGAAAGAGACTGTGCAAAACCATTTCAAGTACACTCTGGGAGGATCTGCTCTTTATATGGTCTCACCTCATACCAGGCATGCTCTGCACTCCGTTTTGTCATCTATAAGAATGAATGCAATGATATTGTCACCAAGAACCATCAAGTTGTCACCTCAAGCAGCACCCTAAAGCAAGGGATGTCCTTGATAAGTATTAGTTTCTGCACCCAGCCTCAGCATGAACGAGGAATAGCCCCAGTGGAAAGAGAGTGTTCTGTACTGTCCCATCTTACCTTGAGATGTGAGCTTATGAAAGTCCTTGACAACCTTTGCCCACACATGTGTAATTACCATTGAGATGTGGTGATTAATGACAATAATTGCCATGAAATGTGGCCAGAGGGCTCAGTAGGTTTGTTAAGAGTAGGAGAACTGAGTACCCACAGCAGTTCTCTTTGTGCAACAAACATGGGTGGCAAGTGGTGTCACTGGCTTGGAAGGGCTTGGGTGTGGTCAGAGGGTTTTGTGGATAACTCTTATGGCACTATTTGATCTCTTTGGGTTTTACTTCCTCACTTGAATGGCACAGCTAGTGCCAGTTGGCTCTATTTACCAACGCAGAGCTCATGTGCACATGGGAAGAGTACACAAAGTGAGTTCTAGGTCAAGGAGTTCTGTTTCCTCATTGGTGGAGGGTGGGGTATTAGTAGAAGCTACTTCCGACGGTTATGGTGAAGAAAGCCTGCCAGAACAGTGTCTGGTAGCTGATGTTAGTTATTATTCCCACCCTACTGGCTTCTGTGACTCTGAGCTGGAACATTCTCTGTAAGGAGATGCTTCTAGTGTGGGAGGCTCTGACATCCAAAGGAAGTTCCATGCAATCTCACGATTGCTATAGCAAGTGCCTGTGGGAGGCAGCCTAGAAGGGTTATGAGCAACTGGACTTGGGTCTCTTGGTAACCTTGGTTCATCTGCCATGAGTCCTGCTTCTTCCTGTAGGAGGAAGAGAGAGACTCTGTGGCTGAGGACCTCCTCCCCATTCAGTCAGGATTCTCCAGAGAGACCGAACCAGCAGTTTGTGTGTTGATATGGATAAAAGTGATGTGTTTGGTGTCAAAGTGACAAAGAGTGGACCTGTGATGGTAAGTTAATCTTCATAGTCAATTTGACTAGGAATCTCCTAGGAGACACACCTCTTGCTGTGCTTGAGCAGGATTTTCAGAGAAGTTTAATGAATATGGGCAGCACTATCCAGTAGGCTGGAGCCCAAGACCAAATAAAAAGGAACAACAGCATTCATCTTTCTTTGCTTCCTAATTGTGGGTACAATGTGACCAGATGCTTCCTGGTCATGATGGACTGCACCCTCAAACTGCAAGCCAAAGCCAACCTTCTTCCTTGAGTTGCTTTTGATAGGCATGTTGCCACAGCAGCAAAAGAAAGTAATTTACACAGTAGGAAACATACACTTGGGAAACAGGGCACAGAGACAGAAATAGACACGTAGAAATGGACACAGGGTGGGGGAGGGAGGGAAAAAGGGAGGGAGAGAGACAAAGACAGAGAGACTGAGACAGACAGATAAAGAGATAGAGATAAGAAATAGTGATAGAGACAGAGACACAGAGAGACAGACAGACAGAGATAGTGATAGAGATGGTGATAGGGACAGAGAGACAGAGACAGAGAGAACCTAAGACATTAGCTCATGTGTCCATGGATGCTAAGTGCATCCAAATCTGAGAAGGGAGGTTGCTAGACTGAGTGAGGACCCAGAGAAGAGCTGCAATATGAGTTCAGAGTGATCTGCTGGCAGAATTCCTTCTTATAGTTTTGTTCTACTCAGATCTTTAGTTGTTTAGAGGGAACCATACCTCTTATGGAGGGTAAGCTTCTCTACTCAAAGTTTATGGATGTAAATGTCAATCTTACATACACACAAAACTACCTTTGTAGAAACTTCTAGAGTAATATTTAAGTAACTAGGGATACTATGCTGTCAGCCAAGTTGACTGTGGTGGTTTGAATATGCTTGGCCCATAGGGAGTAGCACTGTTAGGAGCTGTGGCCTTATTGGAGGAAATGTGTCACTGTGGGGTTGAGCTTTGAGACACTTCTTCTGGTTGCCTGGAATCCTGTCTCCTCCTGGCTGCTTTCAAATCAAGATGTAGAACTCTCAGCTCCTTCTCCAGCACCATAATAATGGAATGAACCTCTGAATCTATAAGCCAGTCCCAATTAAATGTTGTCCTCTATAAAAATTGCCTTGGTCATGGGGCTTCACAGCAATGAAACCCTAACTAAGACATTGGCATATAAAGTTAACTTCCATAGCTTGTTTTCTTCTTATTGAATCTTCTATATTCAAACTGAGGCATTGCAAAACAGGAACATCCCCAGCTTGCTATGAGTTTAGAACAAACCCAGGACCCTGTCTGATCTAAAAGGCTGCCCTGTCTCTCTTTAGGCAGTTCAGTGTCCATCTAGGGAGCAGTGAGTTCATTTCTAGAAGTGAGGAAGTTGTCTCAGAGATGAGAAGTACTTGCTGTAGGCTACACAGGAGAGCTTGGCACTCTCCATGAACCCATGCCCTCTCATCTCAGAGGGCAGCACTTCACCTACCATTCCCCAGACAAACTCTTTGATGCCTACAGAAGTCTTTGACCTCTTACAGTCCTTGCCATGGAAAAATCATCTGTTCCTAAAAGTCATTCCACCTTTTAACTTCTAGCATACTCTCGACACCACATGGCCACCATCTGCTGAGCTAGCTGGAATACAGAGATCAAGGAGCTTGGTTTGCACCACAGATGAGTTGATAATTTCCCTTTCAAATCTAAGGACTGTGATAAGATAAAGCTCTCAGGTTCTTCTTTTAAAAAATCTTCTTTGTGAGGGGGAAAAATCTTCTTTGTAGAAAATTCTCAAAATCTTAGAAACTTCTAGAAACCTTTATTCTATCCAATTCCCCAGTTTTGTAGAGGAAGGCACCAAGGACCCAGAGTTGGGGAGTGAAGAGCTTTAGAAAGCTTAGCAATTGACTGCTTTCCTTGGTTCTCCTTTCCTGGGTCTTGTCTTTGGCCAGGGGGAGCATGGCTGGCTGATGTAGAGAGGGATGAGAGGAAAGCTTTTGGGGGTAACCCCATGGTCTAGGTATGATGTGATGGGGGGCTAGCAGTTGTGGAGTGCGGTCAGGCTAAATGCTTACTTTAAAGACAATTGTGTTAGTTAGTGAATTGATGAAAGTGGGAACTGGTTGGCTGTGTGAGCTTCAGCAGAAACTATGGAGGCTGGTGCAGGACAAGACACTTGTAGGTGGTGAAAGTTTGGAGGGTGGACAGTGAGCTTTAGACATACTTGGGGAAGTAACTTGTGGACGGATGTCCACAGAAAGCTGTCTGGTGGAGAGTGGGTGTGTGGACCATGCTCAGATCAGTGATGGAGTGTGAGATGTGGCATTCCACCTGCGTGGTTTAGAAGATGAATCATGGGAAAGAAGGCCAGCAGAGAAGGGCTCAAGGCCATGCATAAACAGAGCCACAGATACCTTCCCAGTGAGGGTTCTATTCCTACTCTGGCATCTCCTTCCCTTCAGACCAGCACTACTGACAATGATATATAGGACAAAGCTAGCTGCTGAGAGGCTAAGGGGCTTTCTCTGGTGCCCTGAATACAACATTAAAAATTGTCCCCAGTAACTTGTCATCTGAACTCTCTCCAGCTGGCTGGTAATTTCTATTAAATCCCAAATGACCATGCGTGAAGTTCCTGCTGGCTTTCAAAGAACACAGGTCACCAGAACACAATAGCATCTGGAAAATTTCTCAGTTCAAGTAGCTTAAGCCTTTTTTCTTGAATTTTTAAATAACACATTCCAGATTTAGCAAAAGATCCATTCAAGGAGCCTAGTGAGGCAGTGAGAGTTGACAGCTCTGTTTCTGAACAACCTATTACTTATTCAGTGCCAGCCACAAACCCAGCAGGTGTCGGAGCTAAACTAAACTTGCAGGAAAACACACAGAGCTGAGAGACAGGAAGAGTGACAGCAGCCTGGACTTAGGGTGGTCCCTCCACCAAAGGCTAAGAGTGCTTAGCCTTAGTGTGAGCATTTCTTCCCACTTGGAACAGGAGACCTTACATGTTCCCCAGTATGCTGGGTACTATACTAGACCTATCCATATGTAATGACCTTAGTCCTCCTAACACTCCCCTCCCTCCCCCCGAGACCTGTGGAGCTTGTCATTCTCTCCACTGTACGGATAAACAAATGGGACCTTTGCAGATGGTGGTTGTATTCGAAGGTGTGCAGGAAAGAAACTGTCAACATGGCCACTTCATTATATGGCTAAGGTTTTCATTGTAGATAGAAGAAAAAGAACATCCAGAAGCATCTGGAAAAATCCAGAGCAGAGGGAGAAGGAAGCAGATTGGACATGGTCCAGCCTAGGAAAGAGAGAGAGTCTGATTAAGAGATGGAGCGTGTGTGTGTGTGTGTGTGTGTGTTTGTGTGTGCGCGTGCGCGCGCGCGGTGGGAATAACTGGGTTATGAGTAGCTGTGGGGAGGGAGGCCTGTGAGCTGGATGGAGTTTAGGGTAGGGGAGAAGGTGAGAGGGGCTACCATGGACTTTAAAATGGGTGCCAGGTACTTCTGATCCTGAGGGAGCTTGTAGACCAGCATGGACTTTGATATGCTGATAGGCCCTACAGGTAGTGTATGTCCCTTCTGCTAGAGGCAAGGGAAATGACTTCCTTTGGTAGATGGGAAGTGGTTTCACAAGTTCCTGAGGAAAGCTGGATTTGATCTGTCCATCAGACATCCTCCTATAGTCCAGATGAGCTCATGTCTGGATATGTGGACAGCCTTTGAGACCTAACAGTGATTAATTACAAAAGGACTCTGCTCTCAAGCACCCAATCCTGAGTCCGGAGCTCTCTTTTCAGTGACATATTTTCAGGGCAGGTGGGTGGTGTGGTAACTGGTCTCCAAGATTGTCCCTGTGAGCTCATTTTGCTATCCATACCCTCTTCTATCTCCCTTCCATGTGGGATTGGGGATGGCCATATGTGGCTGTGGTGGACTAAGTAATGTCCTGAGATTTCCAAAGCTAGGGCCAGATGCCCTACAGCTTATTAGCTCTTAGATGCTTAGATGTTGAGAGAAGCCAGGAGCGATAGGAGATGTCCGACTTCTTGAAGACTACCATGCTGTGAGGAAGCCCAAACTAATCAATCCCATGAAAGGCTATATGAAAGAAGATGCCTCACTTCTCTCCAGCTGCTCAAGCTATCCCAAGTGAGGCCTGATCACATGAGTGAATAGTCATTTGAGAGGAGATTCCCAGTAGGGTCTTCACATGACTCCACACCTCAGCTGTTTTCTGGTGGTAACTATAAGAGGCATCATGGAAGACTGTCCATCCAAGCAAAGATGACCCTCAGGATTGTGGAGAATACTAAAGCATTTATGTTCAAAACCAGGTTTGAGAGTTCAGTGACTTAGTGATATGGCAAAACTCAACCCAAACAACTAGGTTTCTGGATTATTTTATCCATCACAGACATTATGACCAGTTTGCACTGACATTTTTTATGTGTCAAGGACCAAATCAAATATTCTTTTAAAAGAGGATCTTAAAAGTTTTAAATTATATGTGTGTGTGTGTACTTTTGTGGTTCCCATATAGGAGTGAGATCACAAAGTGTTTGTCTTTCTGTGCTCAGCTTATTTCACTTAACATGACATTCTCCAGTTCCAACCATGACACTAATGATTGGAGAATTGTATTCTTTTTCTTAAGCCTATTTATTGTTTGAAATTATCCAGTAAGCTTGCTTCACATACTAGAAAGGTTCAGTGATGGTCTATATTAAGCCTAAGGTCATACACTAGAAAGTGGGAAGGTCAGGGTCCAACTCCTCCACAGTGCAAACTCACATAGACCTGGTGCCTCTCATTAAGCTTTGGGATAGGGGGCAGGTAACTCTCAGGGGACCAGACTGATGGGTAGACTCAGATCTGGGGATTTGCCTTGGAAAGCCTGACGAGCTTAGAGGGCTTTTTCTGGAAGGGTTACAGCCGCTGCCAAGACCTTTGTGAATTCATTCACAAGGAGAAACAAATAGCTGTGACCTTTTCTTTTTGAAATGTTTTCCGAGGGAAGCCAGTGCTGTCAGCAGGGTCTAGATTGATGGCCTCAGATTCGGAGACACAGAGCCTCTACCTGTGTCACTTCATTTGGCACCTCAGGTCAGATCAGCCAGAGTCATGTCCAGGCTCAGAAATGTCACATGGATTGCTTTCTCAGAACATGTTCTCCCAGACTTTTCTTCCATCTGGATTGCTTTCCTAGGCTGTGGGACATGGGAGACGTGATAGATTTCATGTCTGTAGGACAAAAGGAATGAAAAAGGGAAACTGAGTCACGAACCAGAAAGCACAGATAAGGGAAGGTGCAAGGTTAAGACTCGGATGAAGACACGTAGGCTGACACGTTTGGAGCTGCTCCCTCTCCCTCTGGGTGGGCCTTGGGGCCGGGGCTCAGGAGAGCATAAAGGGCCTGTGTCCCTGTATAGCATGGCCCCTGAAGGACCACTTAAGAACAAATCTCTGGGCAGTGCTGACTTCCTGTGGCTCTGGGTCAAGTTCTCCATGTGGAAAGGTTCTCATCATCAGTCCCACCTCAACTGCTTTCTTCAGTAGGAGCTCACCTTGGTGCCTGACCAGGCATGGAACACTTGTGTGGGGGAGAGAGGTTGAGGATTGTGGCCTAGACAACAGCGTGAGGCAGTGGTGAAAGGCAGTAGATGTCTTCTGCCACAAGAAGAATCAACTTGGGCTAGATCCTATACCCTCAGCCTCTTGGGACCACCATCCTGCATCCGGATTCCCTTCTTACCTGGACCCCGCCTGCTCCTCGGAGTCTGCCTGGCCTTCTCCATCACTGGGAAGGCCTTTTGCTTCCCAAGCCTCCCTTTACATGCTGACTACCTTTTGTTTTCTATAGCCACAGACCACACGCATTGTTACATTTACTTAGTCTTCCATAGATCGATTCTTTTACTGCCCTTAAGTTGACTCATTTTGAAAAGCAAACAGTATGATGCAAACCAGAACCATTTGCTATAAATAGGAATCACCTGCACGAATAAATACAGCTTTGGCTGCCAAGGACCTGGGCTGCTCTATGTTTATTGAAAGGAATATTGCCATCTGTGAAAGATACACCAAGGAGACACTCTTCTTCAGGGAACCTGATGTCTGGCAGCATTGCATCGGCTTCTCAGCCTTCAATTAATGCTATTTAATGTTGGGCTGAGGGTCACTTCTTCCACCTCTGGTCTGATTTTCAGGTTTTGATAATCACGGTCGCCCCAAATGTAAGCTTGTCCTTCAAGGCTTTCTGTCTCCAAAAGTCTTTCTTGCTGTTGTTATTGATATCACTGGCTGCTTTTTCCAAATTGGAATGGGTTGACCTATCTCCTAGATGTCCTGAGCTTCGGTTCTAGCCTGCCTGAGGTCTCAGGCTCTGTGAGTCAGTGACTGTGCTCTTTCTGGTATATGCGCAGGATACGTGAGCTGCAGGCTTGCACTCAGCATCGTCTGTGAGGCTTGCTGAACACTAAGTGAACACTGCCAAATGGAATTTAACTCCTTGTGACTGCTAACTGCATCGGGCTGCTCTGAAGTTGCTTCTGTAGCACCATATCAGATAATATGCATTCAAGTAACTTCCTAGCTCAAATCAATCAATCATCCCTTGCAATGTCCAACTCAACAAATTCTGTGCAACCACAGGAATCTGCAAAATCAAATGAATCCGGCGTGAAGGCTTATCGTCTAGAGCTGTATATGTTAGTGAGAGGAAGCTCTAGAGATCAGTCACCTGACTAAATGTATTCATTGCTCTCTCACCTGTTCAGCAAACCCTAACAAAGCACCTACTGCATGCCAGGCCTGAGGGGACTCTAGGAAGGAAAAGAAAAGAAAGTTACATTTCTGCTTGGAGAGACTCATTCTTCAGAAAGGGTGATATCATGAGACTAGAACAATCAACTGATTGCAATTCAAGGTCCTTGCCAAGTGACGGGAGACCTGGGAAAAATAACACATGGAGATGACCTTTGAATTAAGCTTTGAAAACGAGCCAGGCTTGTCAGAGAAAGAGCAATCCAGGCTAACAACTGGGAGCAGGGGCCCGGAGGCTCCTGTCTGTGTTCTAAAAGGGATCAGTTGCTAAGGCTGGCCATGGACTGGGGTATCTGTGGGGAGGATCAGGAGACAGAGCTAGAGAGAGGGTGGCAGGCATCAGACCTGAAAGGGTCTTACCTGTCTAGCAAAGAGGAGCCATTAAGGAGCTAGGGGAAGTAGAGAGCAAGAGAGGTGGCTAACTCCCAACTTACAGACTTCTGCTGGCACAGAAGGCTGCATGGTTCAGGTTCCTACGCAGGGAAGAGGCAGAGTATGTGGGTTAGCAGAGAGCAGTGTGCAGGGATTCTAGGGCGCTGCTCACACGGGGAGCAGGCGTTAAGGAGAGATGGAGACCTTTGGACATTCTGTAGTTACTATCTCTGGGTATGGGAAATGATGGCTGGAGTTTCAGCAGCCCTTTTGGACAACAAAGCTGCCTTGAGAATGGAAGTCAGGCATGGAAATGGCAGAAGAAAAAGAGCAGATACTAACCTTGTATGTCATCTCTTCTGTGTGAAAATACACAAGGTACGTGTGAGTGCGAGTGTGCGTGAGTGCGCGAGCGTGTGTGCATGCATGTGTGTGCGATTATGTATGTATGCGTGTGCACCCTTGTGTGTGTGTGTGTGTGTGCGCACGCGCACACGCGCGCAATTGCAACCAGAGAACAATGGCTGATATTTTCCTCATTTTCTATGAGGCTCTCACCAGTTAGGCTAGACTGGCTGGCCAGCAAGCCTCATGGATCCTTTTCCCAGCACTGAGGTTACAGGCACAAATTGCTACACTCAGCCTTTAAAACGGATGCTGAAGGTTTGAACTCAGTTCTCTGTGCTTTACTGACCGGGCCATTTCCCTAGCTCCCAGGCCTATGTTGTTTATTACTGTTATTGTGAGGGTTTATGATGTTTAGCTAAGCCTAATTGTAATTCATGCATGATATCAAGCCTCTTTGTCTTCAAGGCTATAACTGAGAACTGTCATATTCCAGATCTTTTTTGTATCTATTGGTGTATGTTTGATTGTTGTGGTTTTTGTTTTGTTTTTGTTTGTTTGTGTATTGGGTATTAGTTATCTGATCATCCTGATTTCCCTGGTAACTTTTGCCAACTTCTTGCTTGTTTTGTTTTTATCAGACAATGGGGTTTTACTATGCTACCCAGACTGATTTTTAACTCATGAATAGGCTCAAGTGATTCCCCCTGCCTCAGCCTTTCCAGTAACCAGGCACACAGGTGTATCTGGTTTTCCATTAATTTTTAATGGGGAGTTACACTTTCTATAAAGTAGTAGTGTTGAGTGCAGGAGCATTCGGTACTGGAGTCGTGTGTAGCTTTAAAAATTACAGTGACACAGAATTCAAACCTCAGTTCTCATTTCCCAAGGGAACAGAGTGTTCAGTTCTATTTCCCAAAGTCTGTGCTGCTGCGTACGAAAGGGCAAATGTCTCACACGGCTCATGCCAAGCTCTCTGCTTCCATTTCTCTTCTTGGCCTTTCATGAACCTTTGGTCTTGGTAGCTCTCCAATGACTTTAGGTGGGTTTTTGAAGTATATATTTTACGCAGTTTTCTAGCTATTCTTGGCAGTCTGATACATACCATCTAGTTGGTTCTAGCTGGAATTTGAATCACGTTTCTGCCACAGGCAGTTAGAGCAAAGGAAGTCTGGTGCAATAGTGTAGAGAAAGGCAATGGAGCTTGAGTGAAGGTAGGGAAGGAGAGAAGACACACATGAGGTCATCTAGCCCTGGCTGGATCAGCCTTGGGTGGGATGTGAGGTGTGTACATGTGTGGGTGTGGGTGTGGGTGTGGGTGTGGGTGGGGGGGAGGAGGTCAAGACAGACTCTCAGGCTCTGGCCCTCAAATGACTTAGGGCAGAGGGTGGGTGCACCATTGTTCTAAAGGAGCTAGACTTGGGAAGAAGTTGTTCTGATGGAAGTAGGTGGGAATGTATCAAATGCACTGTGGATAGTGTACTAGGCCAGTGACACTGGCTGTGTCAGCTGTGGCTCCTGCTCAAAGGCGGGGCAGCAACACCTTCCTTGGGAATCTCTGCAATGTGTCTTCAGTGTGCATCTGCTGACTAGCAGCTGTGGTCTTCCTCCTTCTACCACACCCCCTCCTTTTCTGCTTGCTTCTTCAGCCTTCAGGACAATTCTGAAGGAGCCTCTAGAAATCTGATGGGTAATGGCGCATTCATTCATAATATCCAATGTCTAATCACAGAGGGTTTCTCCTTGTGGATAAGATTTAATATAAATCTTCCAAGCTTGCTCATCTTATCTCTCAGATACCCAAAGACCTGATAGGAAAGAGCCAGAAGGGAGACATGGAAGATGGAACAGGGTGGCTCTTTCAAGCAGTTGTAGTATCTGCTTTTATGCTTCATTGATGCTGTGAGGATAGGTGATAGTTCCCAGAAACCGTGAAGCCCAAGAAAGAAAAAAGCTTCCAAGTGTTTCATTTCCCCTCTCTCCCCAAACAAGGTGCTATGATCCTTTCAGTGATGCTGAGCCAATTCCAGGGGCTCAGTATGACTTCCTCCCAACATGCTACTGTGGCGCCTAAACAGGTTGCCTACATTTATCCTTCAGCTTCGGAGCATCGGGGGCTCTACTGGGTTTGAGAGACCCTCTCTCCTGGGGGTGGCTTGACTAACTGAAGAACACTCTCTGCTTTCTGCCTGGCTTTAAGGCTGCCTGGTGTACAAATCACTCATCCAGGGGCAGGTGCCTTGAGCTGGAGGCTCAGAGGCAGAGGCCAGACTTAGGAAGTCACTCAGATCAGTGTGGCTCTCAAAGTCCTGCAGAGGGTAGGACGGGACCAGGATGATGCACGGTCTGTCAGTTTCTGCTTTCCTGATCCAAGGCAGGGTCATGGATGGCCCTACTGGCACTTGGTGTTTTCTCTGGGCACTGTGAGGAGTCAGGAAATTAAGTGACTTGCCTTATTCTTTGGAAATTTGGCTGTAAATGAAAACGGACAGGAAGGGAAGAGATTGTGAAAACAGTTTGGATCTGCTGTAGTGGGAGAGTAGAAGGGAACGTTGGATCTTCTGTTCAAACAGGGGACTGTGGGAACATGGAGAGGCCATAGACTTAAGAGGGTGTGGGCAAGGTCACGGTGACCTCTGGATGTGCTTCCCTGAGGTAGACTCTCATGTATAACCACAGGATTAGGGAACAAGATAGCCCTGTTTGGGCCTGTGGTTTCAAGTATCTGTGGAAGATTTAAGGAGCTGCATAGATTATGAGCCAAAGAGTCACAGTCAGGCTGAAGAGAGATTTCTTTGGCCTCAGTGGACCTCTCTGATTGCCCACACTTCATACTCCCTAAGGTAGATGGTGTCTATGTGTGGGTTGCATCCTTAGCTTACACTCCTGTCCACAGTGTCTCAAACTATCTCCTATTTAGCCCTTCCAGAAGGCCATGCTCTGTGGCTGGCCATGTCTGTGAGTCCCAGTCCTGACAATCAAACCAACTATGCCTGTTAGGAGCTGGAGTTTGAACTAGGACATGCTTGATTACCATTAATTTTTTAAATGACTCCTTTGATTACTGTTATTTGAATATGTTATAAATTATGTGAGAACTTCATACAGTGTATTTTGATCACATTTACTCCTCATACCTTACCCAACTCTTCCCCAAGCCACCCCCATCTTCCTGCCGCTCCCAACTTCATGTCCTTTTTTAATGCTTTAAAATTTTTTAATTTAATTTTATTATTTTGTGTATATGAGTACTACACGCATGTTTATGCATTGTGCGTGTGCCTGGTGCCCGCTGGGGTCAGATCCCCCAGAAATGGAATTAAAAGATAATTGTGAGCCCACAAGTGGGTGGTGGGAATTGAGGTCCTCTGCAAGAGCAATAAGTACTCAACTAGTGAGTAATGGCTCTAGCCTCTTCCCCTTCTCTTACTTCTTTTGATGTTTTAGTTTTTATTAAGTAACCCACTGAGTCCAACTTGAGCTGACTGTATACTCATAGGTGTGGGACTGTTCACTGGTCAACCTATCAGGACTCATACCCTAAAAGAAAACTGGCTGGTTCTCCCTCAGAAACCATCGATTGCTCCTACTCCCTCCGTGCTAGAATGTTGAGCGGCTTGATCTTGTACAGATCTTATGCAGACAACCACATCCCTGTGAGTACAGGAGTTCAAAGTCTTGTATAGAAGACACTGTCTGGCTTCAGTTCTCTCTGACCTCTGGCTCTTACAATCTTTCCATCTCTCTTTATTTTCCCAATGGTTCCCAAGTCTTGAAGAGGAGTGTGTGTGTGTGTGTGTGTGTGTGTGTGTGTGTGTGTGTGTGTTGGGGAGGTGAGGTCTGAGCACTCCACTGACACTATCTCTTCACTTTGACTAGTTGTGAGTTTATACACTCATCACCCCCCACTGCAAAAAAGAAACTTCACTGCTGAAGCCTGAGAGCTGCAGTAATCTATGGGTCAAGAGATACAGATTTAGAGGGTGGATTTCCTACTATGTCCATTCAGCATAATAATTGTAATAATAGGTTCACCCCTGGGGCCTGTGAGTTACCCATCTGTGGGTTCTGGGCCAGGTTTACAGGAATGCTAAGCAATCTTACTAACTTCTCTTGGCTGACTCAGTCCTTGTGAGAGTCATGGAAGCAGGTACAAGAGCATATGCAGTGGAGGAGGCATTGCTGGGGGAAGCTTGGTGGTACTGGCAGAGTCTTAAGCTGCAGTGCACAGGTTGTGGTCCAGTATTTGACTCCCATTAAGGCCTGCTTCACTTCGCTCTTCCATTGCCAGCTCCAGGCCTCTGAACCAGACTCTGGTGCCTCTCTGATTATGATGTATGCATGCAGCATTGTCCTATGGGATGGGCTTCCCCACAATTCCTTCCAGTGCACCAGGACACACCCAAACGTTACCTCTTTTCTGAAGCTTCCCAGGGATGCCCTGGACAGGTTCTAATCTGATATAACTGAGGACATAACCTGCTCCTTCATTCTGTAGCTGGTACCTCATCCACGGTACATAAGCATTGTTAGAGACACATGCCATTAAAACCATTACACATGCATTCTAGAAAATGTCTCTGCCCGACTGCAGAAAGACCAGATTTCAGGTCTAGTTTCTCTCTCATACATTGCTTCCTGAATCACCCTGAGTAGGGCACTTTGGTAAGAGGGAGGTGGAATCAGTTGAACTCTACCCAGAAGCTCTGAAATCTACTAGCTGATTCTACTTCCTACAGACTGAAAGGAAAGAGACCCCAAAGACACAACTCAGAGGCTCAAAGATCTTGCTAGCCTATGTAGCAACAGGAGTCAGGGAAAGCTTCAGGGAAGGGTTGCTGGGGGCAGCAGAGGAAGGCAGTGCAGAGGGAGAGAGGAGGAGGGCAGATGTTCACAATAGTACAGGAGAAATAGTGTATGTTTGGTGCAGGGAGGACTGGCTTTGGTGGGCCAGGCAGCTCCTTAATCCACTGGGATTGCTTGTTGCATCTAGAGTAGCCTTTGAGAAGACTGAAGGGGACCATTACAAGAGATGAATATCCCAATGCCCAGCCTTTTAGCTAGAGGAGGAGAGCTGGCCCAGGGCCTCAAGAAAGGAATGTTGAACGCACTCCGGGGCTTGTTTTATGTCCTAAGTTTATTTGCGAGTCATTGGAGGCTTGGCACATCTGTCTTTCATATTTGCCAGGTGCCACATGCCGGGCTCTGTACCCAGAAGGTGTTTCGTAAATGCTCAGTAGGGAACTAGCAATCAGCCAAACAGCCTTGGAGGATTTTGTTCTGTGTGCTTGGGGGCAGGGATGAGGCTTGGGTAATTTTCCAAAGCTTTGGGGGCCTGGTGAGGCTGATGGTGAACTCAGGAGTAAATTGCTCACCTCTGTGAAGTGAATGAGCTCTCCCAGGGCACTGAGTGGTTAGAGAAAGAAGTAATTCACTAAATGGTGCCTCCTACCACAGAAGCACACGAGCTTGGAAATTAACTTATCACTGAACATTTCAGAGGAGCATTACTTTATCAGGATTGCTAGAATTGTGACTGGAGCTAGTCCTGAGACACCACAGGCAGGCAGATCTTGAGAAGCTGGGGTGACAACTGTCCATGAGTAGTTGTGACTATAAAACATTGTCTTTCAACTCCAGCAATTCTAAATTTGGGAAACTGAGGCCCAGAGAGTAGAGAGGACCCCAGAGCCACTCAAGGACCACTTGGTTCCCAGAGTAGTCCTTGGTTCCCAGAGTGGCTCTGCTAACTTCTCAGAGCCCTGGGGATGTTTTCCTCCCTGCTCAGAGGGAGGTCATTGGATGTGTGACAGGGGTCCCTCTGTTGTTACCTAACATTTTCTTGTGGGTACTTACCCTCTGTCTGCAGGTCCAGGCAATGTCCCTGGGAGCATTAGAGCCTCCTGTCCTTCCTGGGTAAATTGTGACCAGTCTATGGTGTTTCTGAACAGCGACAGCCTGCAAAGAGTTGGAGATCTCATCCTTTGGTATGAGAATTTAAAAAAGGAGCCAGGAACTCAGAAAGGGGAAAGGCCTGGCGTCTGTCCAGTGTTGTGTGTGACCTTAGCTCTGGCACTTCATTATATAGGTGTATTCAGGGTACAGTGGGAACAGGGGCTATAAAACTCTGGAGGTATGCCCTCAAAATACTTGAGGAGGGCCAGTGAGGCCGCTAAGAGGGTAAGAGTGTCTATTGCCAAGCCTGACAACGGAAGTTTCATCCCCAGAACCCAAGTGGTAGAATAAGAGAACCAATTCCAACCAGCTGTCCTCTGACTTCCACATGTGTGCTACAGATGACACACACAAGAGCTTATGTACTTACATGCACACATATACAATAAATAAATAAATAAATGTAATTTTTTTTAGAAGAAAACACTCTGTCAGATAAGTACACTCTGACTGAGCCAGGAATGGCTAACAAATGTCCAAGTTCTCTGCCAACTTGTAAAACTGCTGGAGGGAACCCAGGTCTCTACAGCAGTGGTTCTCAACCTGTGGGTCGTGACCCCTTGGGGGTGGTCCAACGACCCTTTCACAGGGGTCACCTAAGACTGTGGAAAACAGAGATTTATATTACAATTTATAACAGTAGCAAAATTATAGTTATGAAGCAGCAATGAAAATAATTTTATGGTTGGGGTCACTACAACTTGAGGAACTGCATTAAAGGGTCGCAGCGTTAGGAAGGCTGAGAACCACGGATCTAGAGCCTTGGGTTGGAAACACCCTTAAAACTCACCCAGAGCTCTTCTCCTGACCTTCCTGTTGCTGTTCTATGTTTTCATTTCAGCTTTGCTGTTTTGTTTTGTTTGTTTTTTCCAACCAGCAATTACTATAATCCAAGCCTTTCTGGTCTACAAAATCACCGCTCTAGACTGCAGCCTCCTATTTCAAGACACCCTCTCATAGATGAGCAGAAAACCTCTTTGAGCTCAGATACCCACAGGGGCATTTTCAGAGACCTCGGGGGAAAGAAATTTTCCTCCCAGTATAGGTCCCTAGGTAGTGGGTCAAGCTGCCCATCTCCCCTGTCCTTGCTGAGGGGGCTGACTTGAGGAAGTCAGCACTAAGATGGGAGGTTGGGGCACTGCCTGGAGTATCGGCATAGGCCAGAAGGACACAGGGTTAGGGACACAGGCTGAGGGCCAGCCTCTTACCTCAAGGAAGCTGAACTCACTCTCTCGGTCTCCCACAAGAGACTCTTCTTCACTTCTGCCTGTCCCTTCCCAGATCGGGAGGAAGGGTCTGGAAAGAGGTAGCCCCTGGGAGTCGTGATTGTGCCATCTCTGCCACCTTGGGTCATTAACTGTAGTCTACTGGACCCTGTGTCTATATCATTGTCCTGTTTACCCACCCACTCAATGGTTAACGTGAGAGAGTAGTGAGGTGTTCTGCAGAGCAAGACACAGGCTCAGGTGAACAGTAAGGCTGACTCTGGTGGCCTTGCTGGGGACACCTGTACTCTGAAGGGACTTCTGCAGGGGTGCGGACATCCAACTTGCCCAACAGGATTTTTGATCCCTGTTTTTTTTCACCTTTCCTTTTAGGACCGGCCTACCTACTCTATTTGGCTCTATGGACAGGACCCAACCTTCTGAGCAAGGTCATACATTTGCCCACATAGAGAAGAGCGACACCTCTGGCTTCTCTCTCCAGGGACGAAGAAGCAAGTTCACCTGGTTATTGTTAAGTAAACAGTGGTTGGGCCTTGTGGTTCTTCTCACTTCCTGTTGGGTGGGTTGTCTGTTGGAGGCCCCACGGCCAATCTCCAGGAACCTTGTGCCCTTGGCCCAGTCATCAAGTCTCTAGTTTAAACGTTCCGCAGTTGGAAGCAAGTTCGGCAGAGAGCGGTCTACATCAGATCCACAGATCTTTATCTCCGTGTGTCTTACTCCTTTGTCTTTTCTCAACTGATACAGAACTGGGAAAGATGAGATTTGTTTAAAAAGTAAGATCTCCTGAGCTGGGCAAAGAGCGAGGTGTTTGGAGGTCTCCAGGAATT
>JADRCH010000065.1:5185330-5277830 GCA_019843965.1 Rhynchomys soricoides | reverse complement strand
GGCTCCCCAGAGAGCAGGGTCTGAGGTCTCCAAGGTGTGACAGGTTTAGCAGAGGGCACACCAGTGTTAAGGTAACAGTAGCTGGCTGTCACTGTGCTCTGAACAGGCCAACCTTGGCACAAGGTAGGAAGATTTTAGCTGAACACATGGAACGGAGAGAAGAATGAAGAGGCAGACAGGAAGCAGGATGAGAGTTTGTAAGACTTCTGAATTATTATTTTTCTAGAGAGAGACAGAATTATAATTTCGTTGTGATAAAAATTGTTGTAACTTGAAGGTTTGTTCCAATTACCAGGCTATTTGGGAGTTTGATGTGTTCCCAGTTTGGTTTCACCGAGTACAAGAAACTAATTGGACTGTGTGATTTGAGCTGCTTGTACTTAAATATTCCCTGGCCTCTGGGAATCTAAGCCAGGCGGATTGTCACTAGGATAGAGGAAGACGGCTGCTTCCTTAACCATCGCGTACCCACAGGTGTGGGTTTCCTGTGTAGCTCAAATTGAGGGAGGTATCATCATTTAGAATTTGAAATATTTTGTTATACATGATTTTAATTTTCAAAATATTTATAATAACAACAGTTGGCCTCCAAACCCAGCTGAGGAATCCAATACTCTACCGCCAAGGGCAATCTATTGGAATTATTGCTTTAAGTTCAAATAGTCTCCATGAACTTGGACCATTTGGGGAACATGAAAACTAGCTGCTGCCTCCATTGCCACCCCCAACATAGCACTTAGTGAGTACCCACTTATCTCTAAACTGCAGAAGAGTTCTTCAAAATAAGTAATATTTCCCGAATTTTAAGAGGAGGAAACTGGAAGCCCAAACAGGATAGGTGGCTTTAGCTTAGCTCTGAAGCTGGGATTCAAACTCAGGCCTACCAGTCCTTAAATCTCTATCAAAGATCTCTCAGGAAGTCAGGCCAACTTCTGTGAGGGAACAGGTGTCCTTAGTGAGTGTCCCCATGCTTGAGGCAAGCACCAAGGTTGCTTGCCAGGAGGGTTGTGGGGGGTTGGATCTTTTCCTAGGAGAGAGGTCCTGCTGATCTTTTGATACCCACTAAAAGGCAAATCCGGACAAGAGACGCTGCTGCTGCTGCTGCGTAGAGTGTGAATAGTGTGATCTCTGGTGTCTTTCTGAGCCTATGTGCACACTCTCAGATGCAGTTCCTTCAGGCTGTGGACTCCAAGCTGTTTCCTGTGGCGAAATCAATTAGTATTTTGGAGATTTGTCTCCTTTTTACAAAATGAAACTAATAAAATTAATTCTCTCCCTGGGGTCATAAAATAATTATACCATTTATTGAATGATGGTGCCTAAAATAATACATAAAACATGTAACTATGTCCCTCAAAGGGTTGGCATAGATACTGAGTGACAGGATACGGACCAAAGGCTTAGTTAATGAAAAGTACTGGGTGCATTTGGATAATAGCAACCCCGAGCTGCAAGGGCAAGCATGGGATCTTTTTCAGGTTTTTGTTTGCTCGTTGAGGAACTGGATGTGTGTCCCTCCACTGGACTATGTAGCCCCTCCTTATTGTCCTTCTTGTGGCAGGAAGTGTTGGACATCAGATAGGTGAGAAGGTGGTCTGAGCATAGGACCTAGAACAGAAGAGAGAAAAGAAAAAAAGGACAAACTTCAGGAGCACAGGTCTTGTCTAGGGCACGTTCATGATATACGCTAAGCAATTACTTTTGTCAAAAGGGCCAAAAAGGTAAGGGGCTCTGGCCTAGTCACGTGGCAAAAAGAGTGTGCCGAAGGAGACATAAGAGTAGTTAAAACTCAGCTGACATTTGTCGGTTCTAGAAGCACCTCTAATGCTTATCCCAGCAAGCTGCAGGCAGGCTTCCCAGCAGGCATGGGTGATTGATGGACGTAATATACCACAGCCGCTCTGGGCTGGGCCTTGACTGCATTAGCTCCCACACCCTGGAGTGTGATACATAGATTCCATTCCCATCTCCACGAGATGGGCCTGCCCAGTCACACATGAAAGGTGGGGAAGAGATCATGATCAAGGACACATGATAGGGGGGAAGGCAGGGGACCTGGGAAACATGGCTGCCACCTACGATGGCACAGTTTACTTTGGACTGGAGGACCATGGGCCCCTGCTGTAAAAATAGACTATTTCTTCCCGTCCTTGCTCATCACAGACCATTAATTCCATCTAAGATACAGTGGGAGGGGGGTCAGAGAATAGGTAGTAATATGTATTTCTGGAACCTTTCCAGCTTTGTTTAAAATTTGTTTTCTTTTGTGCTTCTGCCTTATTTTTCTTTGCTGGGTTGTAGTTTTGCAATATTTTGCTGTATTGCAAAATCTGTTTATTGTTTTTCAGAGCCTTTGGCTCACTCAGGCAAAAGGGAGCTTGGATTAGTGAAGGGAACATTTGATTAGCAACTCATAAATCTAACTGGCTCTGTGATCTTGGCAATTCTACTCTTTCAACAAACATTAGTGCACTGGTTATGTGCAGGGGGTCCTACCTAACGACTTGGAAGATGTCAAGATTTACAAAACACCTCCTGCCCTCAGGGCAGCACCTCTTGCTTTCCCTGAAAGTTGAGCATCATGGGATATCCACATGCTTCCCATCAGATTATAGTGAGGACCAAGCATGGGAGTACCCAGCACCCCAGGGTGACTCAGGACAAAGTGTGATCAGCACATCTGGCAACACCACAGGAAAGATTTGTTTCCTTATCTACCAATTGTCTTACTAGCAGAAGTGTTATGAGGATAACTTTTTCTACTTTTATTTGACAGTGACTTTTATTTTAATAAAAGGCACTGGGCCTAGGGATAGGCTCAGTCAGCAAGACAAGTCATCTCATGCAAGCAGGGGGACCTGAGTTCAGAATTCCAGCAGCTTCCTAAGCAGCTGAGTGTAGCAGTGCACACCCTTAACTGTAGCGTTGGAGGGTGAGGGGTGGAACCGGCAGATTCTTGGAGCTGTTTGCCCTTGTCAGCCTTGCTAATAAGTGAGCTTCTGACTCAATTCTCAAGGAAGAATATGATGGAGCAGGGCACCTAACATCCTCTTCTGGCCTCTATGCTCACCCAGGCATACACATGGTACACTCACTAGCACACATGTGCACACACACACCCCGAACCCTAAAATACATTGGTTGTAATCCTCGTTTGCTGATCTAAGTATATACGTAGCATTCAAGGACTAACTTGATAAATTCAACCTTTAAGTAAGTCTGAGGAAATTGGCTGTTAGGGCAGGAAGTATTTGGCAGCAGGTGCAGGGGACTGCCTGCCTGTGTTACTGTTTCCATAAAGGGCCATGAAAAACATACAGTGTGCAAGAAGGGAGGAAGAAATGAAGTCCCAACTCATCTTGTCAGCATCTGAGGCAGCGAGGCCACAGACAGAACCTGAAAACATCTTGAGTTGGCCAGTCCCTTCATCACAGGAAGGGAAGGGAGAAATCCTCAGAGGCAGCTTGATAAGAGTAGGAGGTGGATGCAGGTGCCTGAATTCCCCTGTGATCCATCAACACAGGAAAGCAGATGTTGAGTCTAAAGGGCTCAGGAAGGCAGAGAGTTGAGTGCTCCTTTGGGGATGAGGGTGAATGTGGCTTATCGAAGTATTTTCTCAGTCAGTCCCATCACCTGGGTGTATGAGTGAAGCAGGGTGCAGTCCCTGGATTCACAGCTCTAGCTTTTTTGGCATAGCATAAAGACAGCCCAGGGAATGGTTGTCTCTGTGTAAACCTCTGCTATTTCCTGTATCGGTCAGATTTCTTGAACTATACTTTGGGTAACTAGGCACGTGTGCGTGTGTGCATGCGTGCGTGTGTGTTTGTGTGAAGCGATGGTCTCATGTGTCCACCCGGGTACTCAGCGCCACTCAGAAAGGCAGGGCTCAGGAAGTTTGACTACTCGGACCCCACAGACTGCTGGGCATGTGTCAGACTGTGAGAAGCCCCTGAAGAAACATGGCCCAAGGGTGGGGGGCACAGCCATGGGTCACTGGGATGTGGCAGCTGGCTCCATCAGGTTCCCATGCCCTTGGGCATCGCAGACACCTCTGGATGCTGCAGACGAGCTGAGAACAAAGCGGGGGCCTGAATGTGGGACCGAGATGGGAAAAGAAGGGAAGGGAGGAGCTTGGTGGGGGTCTCTCGGGGACCGAGTCCTTGGTTTGGTCACAGCTAGCTGGGCTGGCTTGTTGGGTGGCAGCCGTGGTTGGGACCACTAGGAGGCCTTCTGCAGGAGACTAGACGCAGCTCTTTAGATGAAGGCTGGTTTCCTCATTCTCCATGGTGGAACCCAATGAATAGAGACAGTCCAGGGTTTTAGGGCATTTATTGTCATGGCAGAGAGTGGCATGGGTGAATCCGTACCCCTGTGACCTCAGGGAGAGGCGAGGTTGAAATAGTAACTGGGAAGGGGAGTAGCTAAGCCTCTAGGTGCCTCATTAACATGGGGAATGTCTTGAGGCTAAGTGACCACATCTCTACCTGTGGAGGGGTTTGAGGCTATGTGACCAGTAGTCACAGACCTATGGAGAGCTGCGGTCTCATGTCAGGAGCCTGGTTTTCCAGGAGCATGCTCAAACACCTGCTATCCCTTATAGGATTATTTCCTACTTGGTGTTCCAGGGTTTAAAACCTTAGCTCAACCAGAAACCATGCTGCCTTCCACGGTCCCACAGCTATATATTTTTAAAAATACCCAACATAATTAAGTTTTAAGGAGGTTTGTTTTGGCTCATGGTTTTTTGGGGTCTCTAGTGGGGAGTATATGGCAAAATAAACTATCCATTTCATGACCAGGAAGCAAAAGATAGAGAGGAGACCATAGCCCCTCAGCCTCTTTTGAGAGCACATCCCTAATGGCAAAAGGACTACCCATTAATGTCCCTACCTCTCAATATGGCTAACCCTGGGACTGAGCCTTAAACACATGGACCTTTGGGAGACATTCAACACTTAAACTAGCATACTCCTCTCATGTCCTGGATTTCCCAAGGTTACCCTGGAAAATTTCACTTGCCAACCACAAGTCAGTTCAGGAGGAGGCTCACGACTACTAGACCACAGCCAACAAAACAGAAGCTTGGAAAGAGATGCTCTAACACCGCCACAGGTCACAGTGAGAGGAAAGGAGAGCCTACAGTTGGTTAAACAAGAATAGAGGTTCAAATCCAGCCATGTATTGCTTAATGACTGGGATACACAGAGAGAAATATGTCATTAGGTGATTTTTATCATTGTGTGAACACTATATCGTCTGCTTTCACAAACCTAAGTGCTGTAGCCTACAGTATGGTATATATAGAATACACATATGCACATACTCAGAGACAAAGAATAGATTATTGCTTCTAGACTCATAATGAACAAAAAATGAGACTAAGTCAAGTGCAAGATAAAAAATTTTATAAATATGAGCCCACGGTAGAATAACAAGAGTAGAGTATAGTAAATATCTAAACGAGGAACACATTCATTTGCAAGGATCATGTGTACTTTGTTAAGCATCCATTTATGACTGACAGTGCAGTGGTATGTTTACACCAGCATCGCTACAAACACACAAGCAAATGTGTTACACTGTAGAACTCTGATACCCAGGGCATCACTTGGTAATATAGATCTTTCAGCTTAAGCTGAATCTTATGGGAACATCATTGTATATGTGGCCCATTGTGAGACACATGGGTTATATTAACCAAACTCACCTTTAAAAGGACTAGATCTAAGGCTGCAGATCTGCAGATCTGTTGGGAGAAGTAAATACTAATCTCTATCCATCAAGACAATGAGCAATGTCAGAAGTTAATGATTCAAGAACTAATAATATAAGCTAAATGTGCGGAGGTGGTCACGGGGAGGTACCGTCCCTCCACTACCACTAAGGGAATGTAAATAGTTGTTTTGAGGGATTGGAGCTAGGCAGAAGAAGGATGGAGCTTTGTCTAAGCTCTTAATAAGTACTCTTGTTTTTAATCACACACGCATCATTTGGAGGCATTTAAAAAACAATATTAAGTACCAGATGTGGTGGCACGTGACTGCCTGTTTTATAATTGGGAGCAACAAGCAGAGATACATCCTTGTTCCCTGTCTCCATGGGTACGGCGCCATTTTATAAGCAGAGGAGTGAGTAGGCAGGTGGGTGGGTCAAAATCTTCCAATCAACTGAGTGCCAGACATGATATCTCCCCTACAACTGAGCAGTCCAAGTTGTTGGCTCAACCCAGCCTCTAAATAGCCCTATAGTCCTAGGGCGAGGAGCCCATGGACTGGGGCCTATGCCTGAAGGCCATACTGCACACCATGAACTTGCCTCTTGTCCAAGCTTCAGGAGCCTGGATGCAAACATGTGCAGAGAGATGAGGTGCTGGGCCTGCTCTCTCCCTTTGCCTTGCAACCAGGGCTTTATATTTCTCCCACTCTCAGATCCTCTCCACCTTCCAGCACCTGTGGGAGAATGGCATTTTATTCTTCAAGTAATTTACATGAAAGGACTTTAGCCAGAGGGTCACTAGGTCCAGAGAGGCAGTAGGATGCCACCTTGGAGTACAGAGAGAAAGTTCTTTGAGCACATAGTGTCACGCACGCCCTCTCTGACTCTGCTGTAGATACTTGCAACCAGGTCTGTGCTCTCTAGCCAGAAGACTGGAGAAACTGAGCAGGGGATAGGAGCAGACCTGGGGTATGGGGGGGGGGGGATAAACAACAAGGCTGGCTTATTCTCTCATTATCTGTACACCAACATTCATCAGGCAGTGACACTCTTCTGCAAAAGCCCTGGGTTCTTCAACCCTGGCTTCCTCCACGGTTCCTTCTCCTCTGGTGGTCCTCTGAGGGTCTAAGAATCTAGCTATCCTTCTCTGTAAAGGGACAGAGTGATATACTCTGTTCTTTCTCCTCAAATCTTATCACTGTGACCAATGATCTTGTCCCACATGACATTAACAGAGACATCAGAGAGAAGTCATCATCCCAGAGCTGGAATCATACCTCTTGCCCTAGCTCCTCCCCTCCCTTGGGCTGTGTGGCACCAGATAGCTTTCCTCCAGCTTCTTCCTACGACACTAGACTCCCGGCCACCTGCTCAAGACCCCTGAACTTGGCTCTTAGGATAAGACTCTCACCGGGCAGTGGTGGCTCACACCTTTAAGCCCAGCACTTGGGAGGCAGAGGCAGGCGGATTTCTGAGTTCGAGGCAAGCCTGGTCTACAGAGTAAGTTCCAGGACAGCCAGGGCTATACAGAGAAACCCTGTCTCAAAAAACCAAAAAAAAAAACCAAAACCAAAAAAACAAAAAAACAAAAGAGGATAAGACTCACGCCTGAAGTCTTCACTCTTCCTCTTGAAGCCTTACAAACTCCTATCTTAGATTCTGTTCTTCCCAGCAAACTCCCTGAGATCACTGGCCGTACTCATTGACCCTTCTCCATGCTCACTTACTCCTCTGACTTGTTTAAATCTTTTGTGGGTTTATCTCCCATTTGCTGAGGCTCCCTACATACCACTACCCGAGACTGAGGCCAGTTTTCTGATTTGGTGTCATGACTGGTACAGTCAAGCTCAGCACAGGGTATTGCTGGGGCTCTGTATGTCTGTAGTCATGGGAAGTCCCATGAAGAGTAGCCTCTGCCTAACACATTGGTGTCACTCTCTCTCAGCTGGGCTCCATCCTGTCCTCTTGGGACTGGGCTCCTATGTGTGGCATGTAGTGCAATCCTGGTTTTCTGTTTTCTTACCCCATCATGTCCCCAGGGCAGAGAGTCAGAGTCCACACTACTGTGAGACAGACTGTAAGGACAGTTCTCCTCATGGCTATTCTGGAAGAACTCTTTGATTTTCTTGTTCTTCCTTCACATGCCATGAAGTCACAAAACAGGTCAGTTTCTTAGGGTTTGGATATAAGAGGGTTGGCACTTACCATATATGCTAAGGCAATTTGTGAAGAACACTCGGAGAACAAGTGGAGAACACACTGATAAACTCAGCTAGGAAAGTATCAGAGATGTGGAAAAAGAGTGAAATCGGTATCTTAAAATATGTTTACACAAAAATGCTTTCAGGTGCAATATTATCTTTAAACAAGAAATAATTTCCTTGTGATTATCTAGCTTTTCTTCTCTTCCTTACTCTGCCCCACCCCCACCCCCAGCTCCCTTCTCCCACATCCTGTCTCTTCTCTCTGGTAGGCTGGATGGTAGGGCAATGAGAACCGTTTTGATTGAACTTTTCTCCAGCAAACTCCTCTGCCTCACTGAGAGTCTGAGGATGGATTTAGAACTCACAGTGATCAACGTCTTTAATCACGTGCCTTTCCCACCCCTCCTTGATTAAAAAACTCAGAATAACCCAAAGCAAACTAACCACAAGCCGAACAATCAATTAATTTATTTGAGATGGAAAAATCTGTCCCAACTATGGTGTGTTGCCTCTTTCCCTCCCCCCTGCAACTCCTGCGCTGGGAACCAGGGGCCATTTTCTCTTCAGGCAACTGTCACACGTGCCTGGTGGTAACCTTCTAAGGGGATGGACAGGCCCTCAGCTTTCTAAGGCTAACTTACCCCCATGAATAGTCTATCCCAGTTCTGCCCTGGGAACTGCTCTAAATTGTGATTCGGGGATCAAACTGCTAGTGTAGGGGAGAAACGACTCCCCCTATTCCAGACGCTTGGAGACATTTCTAGTTGTGCCTTGGCTTCCCACTTAATTTTATTCTTTTTTTCCTTTTATTGAACATAAATTCTTTTCTCATACAATATATTCTGAACTACAGTTTCCCCTCCCTCTATTTCTCCCAGTTTTTCCCACTTTCCCTCCTGTCCAGATCCATTCCTTTTCTGTCTCTCATTAGAAAAGAATAAGCTTCTAAAAGATAATAATAAAATATAACAAAAATAATAAGATCAACAAAAAAATATCACATCGAAGTTGGATAAGACAAACCAACAGAAGGAAAGGAGCCTAAGAGAAGGCACAAGAGTCAGGACACACTCATTTGCACACTGAGGAATCCCATAAAAACACTAAAGTAGAAGCCATGATATATTTGATGCAGCCCCATGCAAGCTCTGTGCTTGCTGCTTCAGTCTCCGTGAGTTCATATGAGTTTTTCTCATGTTGACTGAGAGGCCTTGTTTCCTTGGTGTCCTCTATCCATTTTGGCTTTTATGCTCTTTCTGCCTCCTCTTCCACAGGGTTCCCTGAACTCCGAGGGGAGGGATTTGATGGAGACATCCTTTTTAGGTATGAGTGGTCCAAGGTCTCTAACTCTCTGAATAATGTCTGGCTTTGGATGTCTGTCTTTGTTCCCATCTGCTTCAGAAGGAAGCTTCTCTGATGATGGCTGAAGAAGACACTATCTATAAGTGTAGCAGACTATCATTAGGAATCATTTTATCACTACTTTTTTTGCCAATAATATTTGATTTTATCCTAGGTCCTTGGGATATCTAGTCTCTGGGTCTTGGACACCTAAACAGGGTTGGGAATGGGTTCGATTTTATGGAATGGGCCTTAAGTCAAATCAGGTGTTGGTTGGTTACTCCAACAGGCTTTGTGCCATCATTGCCCTAGCGTATCTTGTAGGCAGGATGCCATTAAAGGTTTTGTGACTTACTTGGTTGCTTGAAGAAAACCTTTGGTGGCATTCAGAGTGTCTTTCTGTATTAAAGATGCCAGGATGTGGGGGTGAAGGCTCTATGTAGACACCAAGTCAACTTTTCTATGTCTAATGAGTTGTGTGGGTGTTGTCTTCAGCAACAGAGCCTTGCTGTCAGTTTATGAAGAGCAACCTATTGTCTTGGCAACAGACTCAGTTGTTTGGGGATTCTTATGGAACTCCCTTGGCTAACAAGTCACTTAGATGTAACTTAGTCCCAAGATTGGAAGCTCCATTTGATGACAAATGATGCCCAGTCAGGACTCTTTCTCCCCCATTCTTTAGCAATTTCATTTAGATTGCCAAGTTATATGTATACATTTTAGAAACTCTCTTTGTCTTTGTGATAGGATACCGTCCTTTGGGTAGATGCCCAGGAGTGGTATAGATAGATCTTGAAGTAGATCAATTCCCATCTTCTTGAGGAACTGCCTCACTGATTTCCATAGCAGTTGGTCAAGTTTTCATTCCCACCAGTAATGGATGAGTGTTCCTCTTACTCAACATCCATGTCAGCATAAGCTGTCATGTGTGTTACTGACTTTTGCCATTCTGATGGGTGTAAGATGAAATCTCAAAGTAGTTTTGATTTGCATTTCCCTAAGGATGTTGGGCATTTCTTTAAGTGTTTCTCATTTGAGTTTCCTGTATTGAGAATTCTCTGTTTAGATCTGTACCCCATTTTTAAAATTTGATTGTTTCTTGATATCTTGAATCTTGAGTTGTTTATATATCTTGGATATTAATCCTCTATTAAATGTGGAGTTGGTAAAGATCTTTTCCCATTCTGTAGGCTGCTCCTTTGCTCAAATCAAATGACAGTGTTCTTTGCCTTACAGTGACATGAGGTACTAATTATTAATTGTTGATCTTAGTGCCTGAGCTGTTGGTGTTCTGTTCAGAAAGTAATCTCCTGTGCCAATGAATTTAAGGCCATTACCCACTTTCTCTACTATCGAGTTCATTGTATCTGGTTTTATATTGAGGCTTTTGATCCACTTGAACTTGAGTTTTGTACAGGGTGATATATAAGGATCTATTTGCATTCTACATGCAGACATCCAATTTGACCAGCACTATTTGTTGAAGATACTGTATTTTTCCAGTCTGTGTTTCTGGCTTTGTTATCAAAACTCAGCTGTCCATAGGTGTATGAATTTATGTCTGGGTCTTCAACTTAATTCCATTGACCAATGTGTTTGGTTTTGTGCCAATGTTATGCTGTTTTTGTTTGTTATTATTACTATAGTTTTGTAGTAAAACTTGAAGTCAGGGATGATAATACCCCTAGTAGTTCTTTTATTATTCAGGATTATTTGAGCTACCATAGATTTTATGAAGCTGAAAATTATTCTTTCAAGATCTGTGAAGAACTATGTTGGAATTTTGAAGGGTATTACATTGAATCTGTAGATTGCTTTTGGTAGAACAGCCATTTTTAGTAGGTTAATCCTACCAATCCTTGAGAATAGAAGATCATTCCATTTTCTGATATCAGAATAACTGTAGCCTCATAATATGAATTGGGCAATGCTCCTTCTATTTCTATTTTGTGGAATAATTTGAGGAGTATTGGCATTAACTCTTCTTTAAAAGTCTGGTAGAATTCTGCCCTGGACTTGTTGTTGTTGTTGGGAGACTTTTAATGACTTTCTATTTCACTAGAAACCCATAGGTCTATTTAACTTATTTATCTAATCTTGATTTAACTTTGGTAAATGGTATGTATTGAGAAAGTTATTCTTTTTTTTTTTTTTTTTAAAGATTTTCCTATTTGGTAGAATACTGGGTTTTAAAGTATGTCCTTATGATTCTCTGGATTTCTTCTGTGTCTGTTGTTATGTCCCCCTTTTAATTTCTGATTCCTTAATTTGGATATTCTTTCTCCATCTTTTAATTAATTTAGATAATGTTTGCCACTCATTGATTTTCTCAAGGATCCAACTGTTTGTTTCATTGGTTCTTTGTACTTGAGTTATTTTCATTTTATTGATTCCAGCGCTGAGTTTGATTATTTCTTGTTATTCTTTCTCTTTTTGAGTGAGATTTCTCTCTTTCTTTTCTTTCTTTCTTTCTTTCTTTGTTCTAGAACTTTCAGGTGTGCTGTGAAGTTGTTAGTTTAAGATCTCTCTACCTTTTTATGTAGGCACTTAGTGTCATGAACTTGCCTCTTAGAGCCACTTTTGTTATGTGCCACAAATTTTGGTATTTGTATATTAATTTTCATTCAATTCTAGAAAGTCTTTAGTTTTCTCCTTCTCCTGCTCCTCCTCTTCTTCTTTCTCCTCTTCCTCATTCTTTGAGATAGAGTTTCTCTGTGTAGCCCTGGCTGTCTTGGAATTCTGTAGACCAGGATGGCCTCGAACTCAGAGATGTGCCTGCCTTTGCCTCCAGAGCCACCACTGCCCAGCTAATTTCTTTCTTAATTTCTGTCTTGACCCATTTTTCATTCAGTAGAGAATTGTTCAATTTCCATGTTTTTGTTATCATTCTGTTGTTGTTGAAGTCAGCTTTGATCCATGGTGGTCAGATAGGAAGCAGAGTGCTATTTAAATATTCTTGTATTTGTTGAGGCTTACTTTGTGATTAGGTATGTGATCAATTTTGGAAAAAGTTTCATGAGATGCTAAGAAGAAGGTATATTCTTTTGTATTTGGGTGAAATGTTGTATAAATATCTATTAAGTTCATTTGGTTTCTCTGTTAAGTTTTTGTCTGGATGACCTGCCTATTGGTGAGAGTGGGGTATTGAAGTCTCCCACTATCAGTATGTGAGGTTCAATATGTAATTTAAGCTGTAATAGAGTTTCTTTTACAGACATGGGAGCCCTTGTGTTTGGGGCATAGATGTTAAGAACTGAAATGTCCCCTTGGTGGGTTTTTCCTTTGACAAGTATATAGTGTCCTTCCTGATCTCTTCTAATTGGTTTTGCTTAGAAGTCTATTTTGTCAGATAATAAAATGGCTACACTAGCTTGCTTCTTAGGTCCATTTGGCTTTTGGAGTCTCCATAGAGAAGTTAGGAGTAACTCTAATAGGTCTACTTTTATATGTTACTTGCTCTTTTTCCCTTCAGCTTTTAATACACTTTCTTTGTTCTGTACATTTAGTGTTTTGGTTATTATGTGCTGAGGGAGCTTCCATTTCTGGTTCAATCTATTTGGTGTTGTGTGTGCTTCTTGTACCTTTACAAGCTCATATCTTCTGTTATTTTGTTGAATATATTTTCTGTGCCTTTGACCTGAGTTTACTCTTTGTCCTCTATTCCTATTAATCTTTGCTTTGGTCTTTTCATGGTGTCCCAGATTTCCTAGGTGTTTTGTGCCAGGAGTTTTTTATATTTAAAATTTCCTTTGATTGGGGTGTTTATTTCTTCTATTGTGCCTTTGATGCCCGAGAGTCTCTTTTCCATCTCTTGAATTCTGTTAGTGAAGCTTGCCTGGGTGGTTCCTATAATGGTACTAAATTTTTCATTTTCAGATTTTCTTCAGTTTGGGTTTCCTTTATTGATTCTGTTTCCATTTTCATGTCTTGACTGGTCTTATTCATTTTTTTTTTTCATTGTATTTTCAGAGATTTCTTTAAGGGATTTATTCATTTCCTCTTTAAGGACCTCTGTAACATTCACAAAGGCTATTTCAAGGCTTTTTATTTGTGTGTGCTTCAGCTACTTTGGAACATTCAGGGCCTGCTGTGGTAGGGTTACTGGGCTCTAGTGGAGACATATTGTCCTGGCTGTTATTGATTGAGTTTTTAAGTTAGTGTCCAGGCATCGTGGATTGGAAAAACTATAATTCTAGGTGCTAGTATATGGTTTTGTCTTTGTTCGGTGGGTGTTTTGTTCCTTGGTTTCTTCTTCCTCTCTTGTTCTTAGGAGTGACACTTGATAGGAAACCTGATAGATGTGACTTTTAGAGGTTCCAGGTAAAATGTGGTTTTGAGTATTGGGAGCTGACACTTAGGAATGGGGATGGATTGGGGGTATGAGGTGGCTCACAGGAGTGAGAAAAGCAGGGTGTCCCACCAGGATCTGCTTTGTTATTCCCCTGGGAATGGGGGCAGAGAGTGAGGAGAGGCCACAGCAGAAGGTCTGCTGCAGAGCTAAGGATGAAAATGGGGGGATTGGATTTGGAGGAGCAGAGGGGAAAGGTAAAGATCTGCAATTCCTTCCTTGGAAGAGTAGCCTGGGGGTCCCCAGGGAGTACCTGTCAGAGTTGGGGCTGAGACAAAGCCATGAGTTGCAGGAGGGAGACTAGGGGGAGAAGATCTCTGGGATCCAGTAGGAGGTGGGGGGTGGGCTGCCACAGGTGTTCTGCTGCAGAGTTAGGGATGAGACTTTAGGATAGGATTCGGAGGAGCAGAGAGAGAGGTGATGATCTAGGGCTAGCCCATTTATTTACCTCATCAGACTGGCCTGTTCTTTTAATTTTCTTTTTCTTTCAGAAAATAATCCTGGCTTCTTCTTAATTAGTGAGACACAGCCTTGGTACCAGGGATGAAGTGTGAGGAAGGAATACTAGGGAACCCCTGCCTCCCTCAGGTCTCTGCTAAAAGCCAGTCAGCCACATGCTCTCTCCTAACAGCCCTTGTCTCTGATCTGAATTCATTCAAGACTTCTGACCCAAGACCTACGATCAAAGGCTGCTCAGACATTTGCCGTCCCCCAGACCTCATACAAACATGTCTGGTCTAATGTATGCACACATGCACACACCTCCTCCTCCTCCAGAGAATATTGTTAAGGACAGAGTAGGCAGATGGTTTGCACAATCAAACTGGGCATTATCAGGAATTAAAACTCCCACACATTTAGTAATCCCGGAGTATTATGCCCTACTATAGAAGAGAAGATGGAAGAAATCAGAAGTTCTGTGGGCAGGGTCTGAGATGAAACCATACGTCATTTCACAGGGTTTGAAGGAATGCATTTGAATTCCAGTTTACATGAAGGTCAAATCAGGTGGCATGCTATTTCCGTCACCCTCCCCTTACTTATGAATGCCTCTGAGCACAGGCATGATCCATCCCACCTGATTCACTCAGCAGCTCAGTTTGTGTAACTTCTGTGCTTGTTTTCTTGTTAAGGTCAAAACTGAAACCTGATTTCAGAACTTAGCACCAATGAGAGTCCTCGTCATTTTTTTGTGAGGTAAGATCATTGGTCAGACAAGGACAGGTTCTACTTACCTGCGGCTGGGGGCAGCTTACCTTGTTTGAAGTCAACGAGTCCCAGAGAGACATGGTGAATCTCATCAACCAGATAGCAGCTGGACTAAGTTTTAACTCACGTGCTACGTGAATGGTCAGAGTCTCAATTAACTCAAGATCCTTGAGTTATTCCCTCAAATGGTTCCACACTTCTGCTTAGATCTCTTTGACAGAAGCTTGCCCCCTTCCAAGGCAGCTGTCATGGTCTGAGTGCCCTTCAAGTGTCCATATGATCAGAGTGCTGCTCTCTGTAGTGGGGCTATTGGAGGTAGCATGGTCTTTGTGGGGTGAGGCCTATTGGGTGGTTTGGGGGTCATTGAGAACATAAAGCAGTTCTCATATAACCCCTCTGTAGTTCCCATGAAACAATTTTTATTAAAAGAAGGAAATTGGACCACTGTCCTGTCTATGATTCTTGACTTAAAATGTGTGCACTTGTCCCAACACGTATCTCCACCATTGCTATGTTTCTCTGCAGTGACTACCTTCCATCCCAGTGATCCAATGCAGCAGGTACCATGTCCTTCGTGTACTTCCCAACTGTGAACTAAATACAAGCATTTTCTGCATAAGTAGCCTGTGTCTGACGCTTTGTGATGGTGTTGCAAGCTGACCAGTACAGCTGCCCATCTTGTTGGTTTTGGTGAACCTTTCTCTCTTCCACATGCAAGACAGCCCTTCTGGTGCTTGCAGACAGGTCCCCTGTCTCTCTCAGCCTTGCTTGCTCCAAGGTCCCAGTCTCCTCACAGCTCCTGGAGTTGTCACTCTCCAGGAATGAGGCAAATAGGAACTGTTTCCCATCTGGTGTGTAGTGCGACTCTGATAAAATTGCTACAGTCAGTAAGCTCTCACCCCGGAGAGTGATGAGAGTTATCACAGAAGACTCCGCCCCAATTGGTGCTCCTGGCAGGAGGGCCATGTCTTCAAGAAAGGGCTGCAGCTGTGGGATTTGGGGAGTGTCACAAAGTCTGTGTTCTGACAGACACCATCTCAAATTGGAGTAAATCAGGGTCCGGAGAGGTCCATCATTTTCCCTTCTCTTGTCCCCCTTCCTCGACCTCAGTCATTCTGGGGCCTCCTTTCTCCCATCCAGGCCCAGTGAGACTTCCTGTTTCCTTCTTTTGAGGATGTGCTCTGGTTCCTTCTCATCTTGATAATTGTCCTTGCCTGCTTTATCCCTGGGATTCTGTTCCTCTCAGCTCCTACTTCATGTTTATTCAGCTCTCTCCACAAAAACACAGGCCCATTGAGATAAAGACCTTAATCACTCAGAACCTCAGGAAACTCTCAGACTTAGAAAGCAGCTGAGGGCCGGAAGCAGGAAGAGTTCTAGTCTAGAAAGATCAGTTTACAGGGGAGACCTTTAAATGGCCGTTGTTTGGGGTTTCTGCTCTTCATCACCAGGCAGAGAAATCTTCTATCCTGTCCAGCCAGTAAGCATCTGTAGGGTCATGGGTATAGGAAAGTGGAAGCCTGGGGGCTCAGAACTTTTGCAAATGGACTCCTCGGGGTCAGAGGTCACATCTGTGGCTGAGACCAGAAGGTAAAGTGGTCAGGAAGTGGCACACTCCTGTCGGATGTATTCCTAAACCAGGGCCCATAAGTGGCCAAGAAGTTCAGCCTCAAGCTGACCTGGCTTAAATGTGGATGCAGTTACACAACATTGTGCAGGCGTGTGGGCGCTTTGATACGGAAAGCATAGATGTGATTCCTTCCTCGGTCTCACAGATGGGAAGGACCACGCTCAATAGCAGCTTGCAGAGGGCGGGAATTCACAGCACAGGAATTCACTAGCAACACATTGCCATCCTCCACATGCTTAGCATTGGTCGGCCCTAGAGGTAGACAGTTTGGGTTTTAAGGGAGCAATTCTTGTGTTAGAAAAAATTCCTTTACAAATGAAAATGTATTTTTTCCAAATATTCTCTAGAAGCAAGAATTAGTGTTGTCAGCTAGCAAATATCAGAGTGCCTGCTTTGTTGGTCATTTTTTTTTTTTTTTAAATCTTGTGATTAGAAAATACAAACTTGGGTTCATCCCCCATTCTGACTGCTGTGTGAAGACTGTAAACACTGTAAAGAAGACATCTATTCCTGGTAGCTCCCTAGAAGCTGCTTGCTGCTAAAACAAAAAGTGAAATTCTGGAGTAGATTCCAAAATTCCAGGCAAATTTCCTCACTTTTAACCACATGCCATGAGCTCATGCTCTGGAATTTTCCCCGTGTGTGACCTTCCCTAACCTAGACAGGATGTACGGGAAAGTACAGGTGGCATGAACTCTGTGGCTGTGGAATTTCTCTCCAGGAGATGACAGCAGGCCCCAGAGGACAGCTAGACAGAGCCCTCCTAGGAGGTCTTAATGGAAGTAAGCACACAGAGCCCAGAGTGGGCATCTGTGACTACCCTGTGGTAAGCACACACCTAGACTTCCACGTCTATGGAAATATATTTGCATATGCAAATATGTATTTCTGGATTTACCTGTGAAATATTGAGGGACTTAGGACTAAGTACAGCAAGCACACTTTGAGCCCCTGATTTTAGGCATTCAGTTGCTGATGGCTACTGGTACTTTTAGGTTGATGAGAATGAGGATTGAGACCTACAGTTTTATAGATTCCCCTCAAAAGCTCACTTCCTTCCAAACTGTGTCCAAGCTTGCTCTCTTCCTGGAAATCCACACCCGTGTATCTAACTTCCTGCTTATTACACCACTCATTACAAGAGTAGGATCCCTCCTTTCTCCTGCCTTACTCAGCCTGCCTCCTTCACACCTCTTAGCTACTTCCAAATACTTTCAGAATCTAATCTTCCTCTGTCAACCTCCTGGCCTCCTCCCTCAGTCCCATCCTGGGTCACCTGAACTGTTGCAATGCCCTGCAAGCTGGCTCTCCTCTCTGAAGCCTGACTTCCCCCACCCTCCACAGAGCATCTCTTGGATTTTTAAAACCCAGCTGTGACTGTACTGACCTCCTCTGTAAACCACTGGACTCCCTGGATTAGCAGGCAACCGCCCGCGGCCACCCGCTGCCGCCCGCTCCCCCCCACCCCCACCCCGCCTGACGCCGCCCACCATCCCAGCTCTAGGAGCCAGTCCCCACAATTCCCTGGCTCCTGCCCTTACTCTTGCATTCCATTTTCACAAGCTCCTGGCTTTTCAGGCACCTTCCAGGCCCAGGGTGCTTGTATATGTATCCTACTTAGCCCCTGGGATCCCAATATGATTCCTTTTCTAAAGAAGCTTTTCTAGGGTTTCTGTCATGGTACTGTTACCTCCTAGAGCAGGGACAGCATCATTTCTGTCTAAGCCTAGTGCAAGAGAGGGTTTTAGCTTATGAATTGAGGAAAATACTTGTCAAGGAAATGAGTGAATGAATGAATGAATGAGTAAATGAACTGTGACTGATGTGGTTACTAAGGCAGGAAAGAAAAGCAGAAAGAAGATGCTGAACCAGTGTGGAGTTACTTGAAGTAACTCTGGACACCTCAGAGACCACCTATGTTTTATCACATCACAGAGGTGATAACAGGGCCCAAATACGCCTCTAGTTTCTCAATCTCGAACCTACAGGTAATAATAACCCTTGAGTAGAGATACTACCATGATCAGTGATGCTGATGCATACAAATATGCTTTCAAAATTATAAATGACTGTTCAGACATGCTGGGGGAGTGTCCAGCATCCCTGATAGGCAGAAGCCTCAGTGCTGGTGATTCAGAATGGAAACAAGCATACAGCAGACGTAATGGTCCCATGATAGTGGGCTGTGTTGCAGCCCTCTGCATGCAGCAGGGTCCCTCGGGAAGGACAAGGTTTCACTTGCAGCATGGGCCTTTGCATAGGGAGATTCCAGATGGTCAGGGGAAAGAACAGTTCCTGGACTGACCCAGGGTCCCAGTGGGAACTGGGTTCTGGTTTGGTGCCCTGTGCGTGCACGCAGTGAGGAACTCTGCTTTCTTGGGCTGTGGCTTGTAGCTTCGAAGCTTTAAAAATAGAACTATAAGGATATTTTTAGTGCATTATCCTGAGGTGTGGCTGGCTCCTGTGGGGCTGCATGTGACGCATGAAAATAGCTTTAGTCGGTTTGCAAGTGATTCAGACAGCTGGTTTAGAGCTTCAGTAAATACACAAACAAATGGGGGGGGTGCTGAGTTCTAAGTATAGGTCACTCTACCCTGGCACATCTGGAAAACTGCTTCTAATGAAACTTAGGTGAGCCTTGGGTCTCTGGACCCTGTACAAACCACAGAGCTGCTTAGAGGGGCCTGTGGTGCTTCCAGCTGGCAGACGGAACAAAGCAGAATAACCCGTTTTACAAAGGGGGAAACTGAGGCTGTGAGAGACTGTTTCTCCTTGCCAAAGTTGCATAGTCAATTTGTGACAAGGTGGCTTTTCCAAAGCCCATGTTTATTTTTCAGTTATTTTGTGTGTGTGCGTGTTCATGTGCATGTGCGTGTGCGTGTGCGTGTGTGTGTGTGTGTGTGTGTGTGTGTCTGGGACAGGGGTGTAGGTACAGGTGCTCACGGACATGTATGCACAAGGATATAGAGGTCAGAGGATAGTCTTGGGTCTTGTTTCTTAGCTACTGGCCTATTCACCTTTGTTTGTTTTGAGAGGTCTCTCACTGGTCTGGGGATGGTCAAGTACCAGCTCCAGCCTCCAGGTTGCTGCCCTGTTTGAGCTCTCAAGGACAGACCATTACCTGGAAGTGTAAGCTAAGTAACCCTTTCCTCCCCATGTTGCTTTTGGCCATAGCATTTCATCACAGCAATAGAAACCCTGACTTAGATACCTTCCAAAGCCATTTTTTTCTAGGTAAGACCATTTTAACCCCTCTGGGCATTCTAGAAACCTCATCTGGCTTGCTGTTCCTATGAGACAATACTGTTATTTCAATTTTGCAAATAATGAAGCCAATGCTCAGAAAACAAGGAGGCTGCCTGCCAGGTCACTATTATGGAGCCCTTAGGCCATACCTGGGTCCTGGGACCCAAATGCTTTGAGTCTCTGGCAGAAGTCAATCTCTATGAGTGGGTGAGGCAGACAACCAGGGGTTACAGCCACAAGTACTGCAGCACCTAGATGGCTGGCAAGGGGCATGCACGGCCTCTGTCTGTCATCAAGACTTTCTTCTGCAGGACACGGGAGCAAATGATGAGACCCAGAAGTCAGTACGTAGGAGAGCAGGCTTCACGGACTGTGGACTTATGAACATGTGCCCTCTGACCCAGCTGGGCAAGTGAGCTTTGAAGGTGGGCAGTCTGCAACATGTCATCCATGTGTGCCATCCTACCACACAGAGCCATTTAGCATTGGTGAGCATCACTTATTCCAGACAACTGTCTGTGAAAGCAAAAGCACACCAGATCATTCAAGCCCTGCTTTGACTTGCTCCAGCCAATTATATAGCAATAAGCACAAATTTGTATCCATTTAGTTACTGTGCCCAGCTCCACTGTAGGGATGTACTTTATGTCCTCTGTGTTCTGATTACCGTTTGAATTGTGCTTCATATCACAACTACCATGCACTAACCTCGTGGACAAACACACACCTTCAGACAGACACACTCTGAATTACTTACCCCAAGCCGACCTTTCTTTGACCCCTATCATTCTTATTATTTAGCAGTAGTGCATACAAAGAGGCAGTAGGAGACAATAAAGACACAAAAGCTGAACCTCCCCTGCTGTTGTCAGGTGACTTCCCTGCCTCCTTCATCTTTTAAAACAAGAAAGCTCGGTACCAACCCTGCAATCTTTACAACTGAACAGACCTGGAGATGCTCTAGAGCAGTGGTTCTCAACCTTTCTAACTCCGAGATGCTTTCATGCAGTTTCTTATGCTGTGCTGACCCTTAGCCATGCATTTACTTCCTTGCTGTTTCATAACTGTGATTTTGCTACTGTTATGAATTGTAGTGTAAATATTTTGGGAGATAGAAGTTTGCTAAAGGGGCGCCAACCCACAGGTTGAGAACCACTGCTCTAGACATCTTCTAGAACCACGCCTGGGTGTCACTCATCTGAGCCATCACAGCTTCCAGAGGGAGGGGAGAGCAATGCTTCTTGGTAAACATTGGGCTACACTATGCTCCTGAAAACCCATGTTTGTGACTTGCTGATGGTTGCGCTGTCTTGGGGAGCAACTGAGCCCCCAACTTCACTTCCCTTACAAACTTTTCTGCTTTCCTTCCTTTCTACTCTCCTTGCCTTCCTCCCTTCTTTTAGAGAGCCACATGAAGTAATGTATGTGCATGCAATTTTATCAATTGCCAAAGGCTCTAAAATATGAAGTTGCCATTTTTGTTATTTTGATTGGTCCGGCGTTTACTAACATTTTTAAATGTCTGTGTTTTTAAAGAAAAGATTTGCCTGATTGCTGATGTATCTTTGCCCTTAGCACATGGCCGTCCTTGAACAAGGTGCGAAGAACACAGCATCAGCCAGCCAGACTCAGCTCATCTTTCCTGGGACTGGCCAAATCGAGTCACTGGGCCTCTTGACGTTCTGCTCTGTGGTTGTCTCCATTAGCAGTAAAGTGTGTGATCACACCTGTGATGAACTTCGAGCCATTTAGATAAATCTTGTGTTGTTAGTCACAATGACAGCTCGACTGTACATTTGAAAAACAAAAAACAAAAAGACTAGGTAGCATTGCAAGACTTAGTCCTCTTTAGTCTTAAGGCCATGCTTGGTTCATAAGTACTTTTGCAGAGTCCTGGCAATAATTTTGAGACCTCTTCACTTTGTGTGCTAGACTGGATTTTGTGGCCTCGGGACATGGGCTCTAGTGGGGATAATACCTTTCCCTTTTGGCCTTTCATAGAGTTTCACCTTTTTACAGTAGTTCTTAAGGCCTTATCAGAGCTGTATTTCCACCCCCAGTCTTTGGAACCAGAAAACCTATCAGCCATGTAGAACACACACACACACACACACACACACACACACACACACACACACGTGGAATTGCTCTACAGGAGTCCTGGGTTGCCAATTACCTGGCTCTGCAGGCCCAGGAGAAGTCGGTAGGAAGTGCTGACAATTAAACTGTGAGGACCAAGTCCTCAAAACAGCTCCTGTTTCTAATTATGTCCCCATGCTATTTATGGGCTTTTAAGAGGGTCTTTTTGGGCATGGTGGACCTTTGACATCCCTACACCAACCAAGAAGAGTAAATACAATTCTTACTGGAAGATCGTGAAAGGACTGGGCAGACTGGCAATGTAGACATCAACACATGGAGAAACCACAGTGTTATACAAATAGAGACTGCATAACCTATTGTGCAGGGGACTCTGACCATATGACTTCCTTTGGAGGGCTTTTGTTATGGGAAGACTGACTCTGACACCAAGCCTAGGATTTCTCTCACTGCAACCATTGTCTTAGTGAATGAACTAGTACAAGCTTTTAACAGCCTTCTGAATGAATACTGGGAACTAGTAGAGAGGATCTTGAGGTCTCATATTCTAGTAAGAACAGACAGCGATGCGGGCAATGAGCTAACAGCATGGCAGTGACCCAGCAGGTGTACCAGCAAACTCAGGAACACCACAGGGCTTCCCAATCTGGCTGCTGCAAAGGGTGAAGGTTGTAACGGAAAGCACTAAGTATTCTAGAAACATGTGTCCTATCAGGGTGGTGTCTGACAGAGTCTTCAAGATTGACTAGGAATTAAGGAAGGGAAGGCAGGAAGAGCTAGAAGGTAGTGCATCCTGTTCAACAATCTGGAGGCAGGAGCAAGCACGGCAGATGAGTAGTCACAGCATCAGTGGGAGAGAATAAGCACACTGAAGAATAGCAAGAGAGGTCCAGCTATGTACTCTAGGTTGTCCTTGAAATTATGATTCTTTTCCTTTCAAGTGTTAGTATTACAAATGTGTGCAATCAAATGTGCACAAGCTGGTGAGATTGCAATGTAGTGGAGAAATACATATGCATATACATACACACACATCACATATTCTACACTAATATGTTAGGAACACTCTCCCCATCCTCTCTCTCCTTACACCCCAAAGACAACCCCTAGAAAGCAGTTACTAACAGTGAACTGTCGCTAAGGAACACATCATTAGTAGTCTGCAGGACAAAGCTGAGGCTAAGTGTACCCAACTTAGATGTAAGCAGTTACAGTTGGGCTACAAGAAGCAAGCAAGCTGTGAGTCATCTACCTATGAATCAGGGCAGGAGTGTCTTAGGTGTAGGTGAACAAATTATAAACAAATGATAACAAGATCTCAGAAGTGGGGTAGGCTCCCAGAAGGCACATCAGAAACAAGAACCCCCTGGCACAGTGCCCACGTATAAAGCGGTAGTCCAGAGCAAGATCATCCTGCTGACATCTCTGTATATTGGTTGCCTGCCTGACACACAGGGCTGCTAAGTGTGAATGAATGAATGAGCAATAGGAGTAAATGCTTCCTGACTTTGACCTTGTAGAGGATGTAGAATGGGCCTCAGCATGGTAGGCATGGGTGTCTGCCTTCTGACAAGGCCAGGTATGCTGGACAGAAAGCTCCATGTATGTAGGGGGAGGGGTTCAAGGAGACCAGAAAGATGTTTCCAGGTGGATCAGACAAGAGTTGGGGCTAAGTGGAGGTCAGAGGAAGGAAAGATCAAAACTGACTCTTGTGTTTTAGGATTCAGCATCTGCTCATATGTCTGAATCAAGGGTAACATGGACATGATGTAACATTTAAAGATTCCAAGGGGGCAATTTCACCATGTACTAACTGAGCAAGGCTCACCCCTGAGTCAAACAGGGCTGCCACAGTGGCATGGTTAATGAACCTGAGGCTTTCACATTCATTCAGCTCATTGACAGTGTTGCCCTGACTTTCTGCTTACTGAACTGAAGAAGTAAACAAAACTGAGAAATTGCTCATGGTTGAGAGCATATATCATGAACTGCATGGACAGTAATCCAATAGAGAATGAGGAGCCAGGCATGGTAATACATAGTAACACATGGTAATACATGTCTATAACCAAAGCATTAAGGGGCACAGGGCAAGAAGATCTCAAATATGAGACCAACTTGAACTATATAGTATGACCTGATCTCAAGCTAAAACAATATGGGATGGACTGTCGTCTCAAACTAGCATTTCCTGTTTACCAGAAATCTTAGGTGGGGAAGATCACTACACAGTAAATTTAGGAGCCTAAGCAATAGAAGACACAATTGTCCAGGTCAAGAAATAAATTTCCACAGTGAGCAGGTTCAGGAAAACGGAAAGATGATCTCAGGGACAAAAACATTCAGAGTGTCAGAGTCAGGTGTCAGGGGTCAGCGATCAGGGGTCAGGGGACTGTTGTTGAACCATAGAAAGAGTCCCCTGGTCCAATCCAGACTTCAAGTGGCAAAAGGAAAAAGAAAATATGGCCAAATGACAGCTATTGTCCCCAATAAAAAGCAAGGAATGGAAGGACAATAGCCAAGTGGACAGAAAGCATCCTAGGTCCTTAGGAAGGAAAGTCCAGGGGTTGCTGGAGTCCTGACTAGAGGGACTGCCATGTTTTATGAGCCTCCCACCTAGTCTCCCTTTCTCTCTCCTCCCTCTGCTTGCAAAGCCACAGTGCCCACTGTGTAGGCTGGACTTCTCTCCTAGGCTGCCTCCCTTGGACCCAGCCATATCACAGCCATATCATCAGTCTAGATGACTAGCCAGGACACTGTCACGTGCAGGAGCATACAGGTGCAGAGCAACAATCATGACTTGTAGCCTTCAAAGCTGCTACAAAAAGGGCTCAGGCAGCAGTGAGTTGATGTGACCCAACCAAGACAGGATTACAATAGAGAACTGGAACTGACTGGCTGACTGTGTGATAGTAAAATATGACTTGGGGAGGGAGGGATAGAAGTTATGTGTGGCCCTAGGACCTAAGGGAGGGAGGCTCAGCCAACAGTTGGCCAGGGCTCAAGAACCTCAGCCTTCTAAAGTATAAGAAAACTAACCCCACCCCGCTGAGGGAGCTTAGAAGTGACTTGTTCCCTTGTCAAGCCTTCTGAGGAGCACACAGCCTGACTGACACTTGGACTTGAGCCCTGTAAAATAAGCAGAGGAGCAGCTGGGCTGTGCCCATGCTCCTAACCCACGGAAATCATGAGATAATAGTGGGTGTTGCTTAAGACTCTATAGTTGGGGCTATCTATGTGACCGCCTTATAAACAATTGTCCCGCGCTACGGTCTCGCCAGCAAGAACGACGCGGCACACATAGGATCCTTCTGCAGTAAAGCTTTAATGCATCTTGAGAGGGAGAGCATAAGCTTGCCACGAGTGGAGACCCAGAACAATAGAACACCCGCCCTTTATATGGGTCACAGCGCTTGCCTGGGACATGGAGCTTCCCCATTGGCTCCCGCACACCAGGCCAGATGCCGCCACGAGAGAGGCTGAGACTCTGAGGTGGAAAATTACCAGGTGCATGCGCACTAGCCTGTTTACAACTTGTCCTCCGCCGAATGTAGGCGCCATCTTGTAATGGCGGATGTGGGTGCTCAGGCGGCTCCCAACAAACAATCAGTAGTTTCCTAGTTGTTGGTAAGAAGTCTGAACCCCACTGGGGACTTGGTCATATCGCTGTCATGTTGCCACCACAGCTTGCTTGAGGCCAGAGACAAAAGTGAAAGGCTGTTGGCTGGGTTTGGGAGGCAAGGCTTCCACAATAGGACTTAGGGAGGGTCCCAAAGGGGAGCAATCCATAGGAAATCACTGAGAGTGTAGGTGGGTGTGTGTGTGTGAGGTAGGGTAGTAGATCTGAGGGGAGCAGTGGAGAGGCAGCATCTATGTGGCTACCAATAGCTGGTTGTTTCCCTTCTTCACACAGCTGGGGAAACAAAGGTCAGTCAGCAAGATCTGTTCAGGGGCCTCAACAAACTGTCCTGTAGTTTCCAGTTGCTCAAATGGAAGAAGAGAGTGAGCTAGAGACCAGAGAAACAGGGGTACCTGAGGCAGCCATCCTGGAGTGAATGGAAGGTCTGCCCAAGGAGGGCAAGGGCAGTGGGATCAGAAGCACATCATGGGCTCAGATGATGGTATCCTCAGAGTATAGCCTTGGGAAATAGTCACACTAGGAGGGGGGCATCCTACTGGCACTAAAGCTGTCAAGTATTACAGAAGATGTCTCTGTATAAAACAAACAAACAAACAAACGAACAAAAAAGCACTTCTAGAGGGGTGGGGAGATCCGGTCTCATGCCCCTGGAGCTTGATTATGAGATCACGGGCTGGACTTCAGTCCACGCTTGCCTCATGTTTTCAGGCACCATCATGAAGAGTGCACTCGATGTAGCTATGTGTTGAGACCTGTCCAATGCAAAAGATGTGAGGCAGGGGCATGCCCCCCTGTGGTTCTCATCCATCCATCTCCAACTCAAAATGTTTTGTGTCTCGCTCCACTGAGAACGCACATCTATGAATGGAGAGGTCAGGCTAGCTTGCCCCCTGGGTCTGTTTTGCTCTCACAGGCTGCCTACTGTGTCTATGATTCTAGGAGGACAACTCGTGCCTTGGCATCCCTGTGGAGACCCTGCCCAGAGAAGCTCAAAGAGCTTTTTGTTGACTCAGATGGAAATACCCAAGAGGGCCTGAGCCGGTGGCCGCTTGTGACAAGGAGCACAAAAGTCTGCGGGATAACAAGCCGGATGCTTGACAGAGATTTTTTAAAATTTAAAATGTTGACTCTTCCACAGCATTCACTTGCAGGCACCCCTGCTGCCCTCAGCACACTGGTTATTCCGGAATCACAAAGCGAGGCAGAAAGAAAGGCCAGATGGGAACAAATGCCATGGCCCCTGCAAAGTCTCTTGCTGTTTTTAAAGGCCACACAAGGCAAAGTGCAGGCCAGTCTGTGGCCTTGCTGCCCTGGCTAGCCTCCACTGTGTCTTTTAACCACCATGCACCTCAGCATCATGCACCATGTATCTTCTTCTGGCCAATTGCAGAGCTGAATGTGTTTCTTGGGCTGGTTTCCCAGGGTTCTTTCCTGTAACAAGCCTCTGGCTTCCAGAGGGAAATTAGGCCAGGGGGTAAGAAGTCATTAGAGTCAGAATCTATGGAAGGTAGCAGTCAGACCAGATTCATTATAATCATTCAGAGGTTAATAATTCAACTTAATTATCCACATCAACCTTGATAATCCAGAGACAGACTTTCGATGAGTACATGTCAAAGGATTTATTTATTTAACGAGTAGCATGCAGGCGACTCTCCTATAAGCTGTAGAGCTGGGCACAGCAAATGCCAAGATGGAAAAGTCCAGGTCTTTGCCTTCTCACCCCTGGCCCAGTGGAGACATGTGACACGGGTCTTGGTGGTTGTAAAGCGAAGCAGAGTGAGAGGAAAGACACTGAACAGGGTTCCGAAGCATCTGGTGGGCTGAGGGAGCAAGTTTTATGGGTGAGTGGCATTTATGGTCAGCCTTGAGCACTGGATAGCCTTTCTGGAGGAGACAGGAAGATAGTTTAAGCTGCCTGGGAAAACAACAGTATTGGTGCTTGGGAAAGGTGGAAGAGACCTTGTGCAAGATGCCTAAGGAAAAGGGGTTTCAGATAGCACAGTTGGGGTAATGTTGACAGCCAGGGTGAAGGGCCATCAGTGGGGTAATGGGAAGCCACTGACCAGTCCTGAAGAGAAAGGTGACATGCTCAGGGACGGGCTTTTGGTAAAGTGATCAGGCAATTACACGAGGCTAGAACAAATAATCAGGGGAAATATTGATGGCCTGATTGATGGGGCAGCAGGTGGTTGGAAGTAGACTAGGCCAGGGGAAGGTATACCGGCTTGGTTTTTAAGACCGAGAACTTAGGTTAGCAGAAAGTAAAGTCATGACAACGTGGCGAGAATCCTTGTCTTTGGGAGAAGATGTCTGGTGTTATTACCCATACCTTGGGCTCCAGAAGCATTAGTAGCGAACCTCTACTCTCATTTCGGGGTTGACTCAAAAATGGGGAGACCAAGAAAAGGGGAAGAGGTGAAAAGAGCATAGGGAATATAGTCCAGAAAGGTAACTGTGTGACTGTAAGCAACTGGCTTCTCCTCTCTAGTCATGTGTCTTCATCTGTGAAAGAGGGACGCTTTAGGTTCATCCAACACCCACAAGGCATGATTCTGTGAGCAATCAAAAGCCAAAACAGATTCCTTGAGGCAATTTGCTCAAAACTCGAGAGCAAATAAAGAGATGGCCCACCGTGTGGGATGACAGAAAGTTCTAGAAGGCTAGTGCACTGAGTGGTTTCCTAGGGCAGGATACAGGATGGCAAGAAGGGTACCCCACCAAAAAGATGGAAACTGCCAACCCGACACGGGGTAGGCACCTGCAGAGTGGCAACTGCCCAGGCTACAGTGGTTGGTGAAGTGATGTAGAGGCAGGAAGGAATGTAGAACAGTGGACTCACCAAAATGCCTGCTGAAGGCCTGGAGAGGCTCATACCTGGACCTGTAGGTACTTCATGCTCACCTTTCTGGGCCTGGCTGCACTGATTCAAGGAGAGGTTGCTTGAAGAGGAAGTGCACACAGGGGTTTTGCTGAGTTCACATGGTCTCATGATGCGAGCCAGAAGACAAGGTCTATAGACCCCAGCTGGCCAAATGGATCAGAAGGCGAATCTTTAATTGTTACCTATTTTTGTGCCTAGATTAACCCAAAGATTCAGTTTACTTGCTATTAACAAAGCAAGTCAACAAGAAAATTGCTTGCTTCCCTTGGAACAATAAGGACCATCAGCCAGCTTCCCCCCCCCCCCAGACTCAGAGCCTCTATGCTCTGTCTATAGCATGAACTAAGAGCTAGTTACCAGCAGTGCACCCTCCTGGGTCTCACCTTTCCTAAGGTGCTTTAGATACTGTATTAGTCAGGGTTCTCTAGAGTCCCACAACTTATGGGTAGTCTCTATATAGTAAGAGAATTGGTAAGTGACCTACAGTCTGTAGTCCAACTCCCCAACAAAGGTCAGCAGCAGCTGTGAATGAAAGTCTGGTGATCTAGCAGTTGCTTAGTCCCACAAGGCACACAGGCGAGAAGAGCGAATCTTCCTTCTTCCAATGTCCTTATGTAGGTCTCCAGCAGCAGGCGTGGCCCAGATTAAAGGTGTGTACCACCACTCATGGATCTGGGACTTGCTTTGTCCAAGGCTGACCTTGAACTCAGAGATCTCCTTGCCTCAGTCTCCTGGGATTAAGGGAGTGTACTATTTTGTCTGGGCCTAAGCTTTTCATGGCCACTATGCCTCACGATCTCCATGCCAAGATCCAGGTCAGAAACTTGTGTCTTCCATCTTCAAGATCTGGATCACAGGTGAGCCTTCTAATTCTGGATTGTAGTTCACTCCAGATATAGTCAAGTTGACAACCAGGAATAGCCCCCACAGATACTCCGACTGCTTTCCATGAAACACTCATCTAGTCATGAGACTTGGGTTCTAGTCCTGTGTGTTCTATCTTCCGAGTAGCTTTGGGTAAGATGTGGTTCCTCACAGGCTACCGGGTATGGTGTCCTCATTCACAGAGATGGAGGCAGGAAGAAACCCTGCTCACTATGCCTACTTTACAGGGTGATTGTGATGCACAGATCAGATGGTGGATGTGAAAGGTGGTTTTGCCCGTCAAAGGACACTAAACCATTCGCCTTTCAGTGACAGCGGTGACATAAGGACCACAGTGGTGCAGGACTGCTTTGGATACACAGCTCTGCAAAAATCTCAGGAAGAGGTGAATTTCTGGCTGTAATTGTCTAACTTTATCTGTCTCCTTCAGCTCTGGCTTCTTGTGCTCTCTTGAAGCATTCATTTTTAGCTTGCTGAAGTTTGGATGAAATGTCTCAGAGCACCCTTCTTCTCTTTCCAAGGCCAGCAGCCCCCCCCCCCATATCCTTCTTTAGAGGGAAATCAAAGCTTCAGGACCCACCCAGAAGTCAGGTTTCAGGAAGGGGGAGGCCAGTGATCTTTGCCATGTGCCACGCTCGACATCAACACCTTGGAGGAGATTATCACTGACAAATGGGAGTATATTTTATTCTGATTCTGAGAACCCATAACTCTATGGCACACACCCCCAACACACCCCTACCCTTTCCCATAGGTAATCAATTACAACAGGGAAAAGTTGCTCTGAGATAGACAGATATGGACATCATGCTACAGAGAAGGAAAGAGGAACAATAAGAAAAGCGAGTTTTACTTGGTTATTATATCCTGAGCAAAAAACCCATCACAACACCAAGCCCCGCACTCTTCCTGACCATGCAGAAGGACCAGCCCTCTGGTTTGACGTGATGTGAAGCTTGATCCCAGAGCCCAGGGCTGCTGTTACTTTGGATGAGGGAAGCAACGGGAAACATGGGAGCTCTCTAGCCTAACCTAGAATCTCAGAGTGTGTATATGGGGTGGCTTTATGGGTTCTACAAGAGCCCCTCTGAAACACTTTCAAAAGACAGATTTTATCCTGGCTCCATATGTGAAGGTTTGTACACTAAAATAGTCAATATAACTTAAAATTAATTTATTCCCCCATTATTTATGTTTATTTGCTTGTTTGTTTTATGCATGTGTATATGTGTCCTAGTGAGAGTATGCTCACATGTACGTATGTGCAGGTAAAGGAGACGTTAGTTGGACTCTGCCATCACCTGCACATATTCAATTGGGGTAGTGTCTGTTCTGATCCTAGGGCACATATTTTCGTGGCAAGGTTAGAAGCTAGCAAGATCAGTGATCTTCTCGAGTTCATGCGAGTAACTGGAATTACAGGCATGAACACGAAGTCCAGCTTGTTACATGGGTGCTGGGATTCTAACCCCCGTTCTCAGGATTGTGCAGCAAGCACCCTTACCCACTGAACCATCTCTCTAGCCCTATCTGCCTGATACTTTCTGAAGAAAGGCATGAATGCTGATAGGGGTTTCTGTTCGTCACAAGAGCCTCAATCCATGGAAGCCATAGCATGTTAGTGAAAAACAGTAGGGCTTGCTTTCTGGTCAAATCGGGTCTTTCTAGAGATCTGGCTCTTGAAGATCACAGGCACAACACTCTTGTGAGCAGTTTACAGGAGTACCAGATCTCACCTGGACTCAACCACTTCTCATTCTGTAGACAAGACAAGCAGGGTTCACAGGCAAAAGTAACATGCCAAAGGCCATGCGGGGTGATGGCAGATCTGAGACTTGACCAGGGCCTTCCAGCCTGTGTCCTGAATCTTTTCCTCAGCACTTAGCCAACCCTTTGGCTGGAGGGTACAAAGGTGCAGCAGCTTTAAAAGAAGACTCCAGTGCCTAGGTCCTCGGATGCATTTACAAAAGACTCCAGCAGAAAGAAGGGCGACAGTTGTTTCCTCTCAGCTGCTGCAGAATTCTGTGCTGTCAAGTATCATGAAACCTGGCAGAGCTGACTGAGGCACTGTCTTCCAGGTGACTCATCTTGGCAGCAACATGAGTCCCAGCCAAGGTCACAGTGACAACCAAAAAAGCCCGCCTGCTAGTCTCTCCTTACCTCATGTTTAGTCCAGCCCTTCTGTGAAATCAAGCAAGTGAGTATCAGTCAGGGCTCTCCTGGCTGGGCCTAGCTGGAACTCACTGGAGGGTGCATTAAACAAAAGGGTTATCATGGAAATGTCAAGTAAGGGGAATAGGGTGCTCACCCCTAGGTGCGGCTTTTGCTGTTGAATTTGGCACCTGGTGTGATGTCCTTTCTCTTTCTCATGGGGGCTGATGAGATGCTCTATGTCACTAGCATGTATGCTGGTACTCACCTTTTACGAAGGTGAGCTTGTGTGCCATGCGTGCTGGTGCTCACAGCAGCAACTCCATTGGGTGGTCTTTATATTCTAACTTATGCAGTGTACACTCACAGTCCTGCTTCTGCAGAGTAAGTCTTAGCAAGACAAAAGCTCCGTAGATGATGTAACTTTCAACTGAGGCGTCCTCGGAAAACTTTCCAATAAATCCTCCTTGAATGTGTGTGTCTTAGTGTGTGTGTGTGCACGCGCATGTGTGTGTGTGTGCGTGTTAAAATCAAATTAACTGTGTGTACAGACACACACTCATACAGACACATACATTCGGACACATATATTAAATAAATAAACTAAGAAAGAAATTAATGATGAAGAAATAAATGCCACATGCATACAGCAGTGTTTATTCTTCCTGTCAATAAACACTCAGCATCACTGTGTGTCTTGCTTTGTGTTAGGTCTAGGGAAGAGTGAGTTAATGGTGAGTAAAGTCATGACTAGGAGCCACCCTCTGTCTCGGGTACATATTGATGTCATCTTTTTACTCTTTCAAGATGCTTCTAAGTATGTATCGAACGTCCATTTCCCATTAGAACAGAAGCCCTGCAGTGCAAAGATTGTGTCTGAGTTGTGAGCCCAGACCCAGGCACAACTGTGCTTGTGAATTGAGGCATGGTTGATTAGATGAGAGAATGGGTCGGTAAACGAATGAGTAAAGTAAAAATAGCATGTTTCATTAAGTATTTCATATCATAACTTTATTCAATTTATGTATCTTTCCATGACGCATGCATTCTCTTCCAGTCTACAACAGTGGGTGCCAGTGTTATTGTTTGCTAGGCGCCATGTATAAGCTACATCTTGACGCCTAATAAAACCTTACATTGGAGATTGTTGCCAAGTTCTACAGGTGAACAGAACGCCTCCAAGGAGCTGGTATAACCCTGAGTGTCGCTCCAGCCTTCTTGTACCAGGCATCTTCGTAAAAAGGGAGAGTTTTAAATTTGGGCTTTAAAGAAAACATTTTAGAATGTGTCCCCAAACTCTTAGTTCAACATAATTGAGAACTGGACACTTCCTGAGCACCTGCCCCAGGTAGGGAGGATCACGGAGGGGTGCGGAAGTGTGAGACTTGCCTCCTGGCGCCCTGGGTGTCACGATATAAAAGGCAATACACCCAGCCGAGAGAAGTACTTTTCCATGGCATTTTATTAACCTTGGTGAAATGAGATGCCATATAGGACAAAGATCTATTTTCTTGGACCCTTGCAAACTACTCCAGCTGCCAGTGTTGACAACAGTGGTGGAGGAGGTGTGAGTGCTTTGACCCTTTTCATGTAAAACCACATGCAATGGTGGGCTGGCTTCTGAGGTACTGTTGAGATGTCTCAGTGTACTGTAGACAGGTAGACGAATGCTCACAACACAGTGTGGTGAGGGTGTTGGCAAGAAGATCTTTGTCTGGGCAGAGAGCAGGCAGCCTGGATTGGACTTCAGTGGAACTCCCAGAGACACTAGAGAGACCGAGCCCTCCAAACAATGATGCAGGGCCATGAGAGACCTAACCTTGCCTGGGAACCCTGAGCTGTTCGGCTTGGGTTTCACATGTTGTGTGTGGGGAGCTGGGGACTATGGAGCAGAGGCTGGGGTCAGAAAGGCCATACTGATGGTGAACAGCTTTTTGCCTTCTATTGGGAAGTTCGCCCTTTATTTTAAATGCAGTGGAATCAAACACGTGGGGTTTTTAAGTCGGAGAGTGACATCATACCAAATGCCTGCTCTAGAACACTCTCATGCTTGAACTCTCTAGAACACATAATGCAAAGAATGACTGGGGCTGATGGCAAAGAGGCTGGTGGCAGAGATTAGTTAAGGGACTTTATAGGCAGCAGGGGGATGCCAGGCCTGGGTTGAGGCAGCTAGGGAGGAGCAGTGAGAATGAACAGATTCAATTCTGCCGCCGAGTATCTGTGAAAAATATTGAAACCACTCAGATGGCAAGGTGACCAGAGCCTCCTGGTTCTCAATTCCAGCTGCTCCTCCCCAGGTCCTGCATTTAATCAACCTTTACTGGTGGAATCTAATTCATTTCAGAAGGCTTTCGCACTCACAGAGCCAGGGAGAAGGGGAAAAAAACCCATGCTGAAAAAATGACGTCAAGCGAATTAAAGACTTCTCCTTTCTAGGTTCATCCATCAGTCGTAGAGTATTTTACCTTGGACTTCAGTAGATAATTCTGAATCTTATTAATCACCAGGCATAAGGGAATGGCAAATTTTCAGCTCCAATCTACTTGAAATTGAGAGCACCATCCAGGTGGCTGATGTAGGTCTAAAGACAGTGGCCTGGTGTATCATGCCTAGGGTGGGAGGGGTAGCATCCTGGGGGTGTGTGTGGAAGAACGAGGGATTGGGGAAATGGGGGTAGGGCATCCCAGGCGGGGGGGTTGGGGATGGGGCATCCTGGGGTGAGTAAGGGTAGGGATGGGGCATCCTGAGACAGTGGGGTTGGGGCGAGGCATCCCAGGGTGGAGGATGGAGGGTGCAGGGGGTTGGGGGTAGGGGTGGGACACATCCTGAGGTCCAGGCTTCAGGATGTGTTCAGAGTTCCCAGGTGGCTGCAAAGCACTAGAGGGAGGAGCACTGTTCTGACCCACTAGTCGGTCCTGAGGACCAGACAGTGGGTTCAGCTTCTCAACTCCAGAAAAACATTATTTCATGAAATCTTTCTTTAACATTTAGATTTTCTGGAATTTCCAAGAGAATGTGAACTTTAACTGGAAATCACCTGCAAATGAGAGAAGACATGCCGTGAAAAGCCTTACACTCATTTCTGTGCCTGGCTTCCTATATGCATGGGGGTGCAGCCCATCTTAGAAGGGCCCAGCCCTGCCTGACCTAAAGGCAATTCCTAGAAAGGGGTAGCCAGAGGTCACCTGCAGCCCTCTCTGCCTGGCTCACTCACTCTTTCAAAAGGGAGCTCAGAACTTCTTGTCATTCATAGGCCCTGTGGTGGTTTGAATATAGTTGGCCCAGGAAGTGGCACTATTAGGAGGTGTGGCCTTGTTGGAGTAGGAGTGGCCTTGTTGGAGGAAGTGTATTACTGTGGGGGTAGGCTTTGAGATCCACCTTCTAGCTGCCTGGAAGTCAGTCTTCTCTTGACTGTCTTTGGATCAAGATATAGAACTCTCGGCTTCTCCAGCACCATGTCTGCCTGGATGCTGCCGTGCTCCCACCTTGACGGTAATGGATTGACCCTCTGAACCTGTAAGCTAGCCTCAATTAAATGTTGTCCTTTATAAGAGTTGCCTTGGTCATGGTATCTTTCCTCAGCAATGGGAACCCTAAGACAGGGCTCAATGGCAGAGTAGGAAAATCCTACAAGGCTGTGGCAGAGCCCCAGCAAGTCCCCAGATGCCATCCAGATAAGTAAAAACAGAAGAGAGGGCAAACCTGTAATCACAGTGACAGTGATGGGTGTTTGCAGCTTGAGGTGGGGCAGTATTGTGCCCAGAGATGATTTCTTGGCACCATAAGCGACTTCTGCTCCAGACTCTGTTGATATTCATGTTTCCACGTCTCGCCTTCCCCATCTATAAGGGCAGAAATGATAATCAGGGGTACTTCGGATGGCCCAGAGTATTAGAAGGTTCACATGGGGTTACTCTCAGAACAATTCACCGAGCACAGTGTTACTGTTCCCCTTGGAACATGTAGCCCAGCAGGAGAAGGCAGAGTGGAAGAATGCAGATTTTAAAAGGAGGGTGGTTTAGGAGCTTGTAAGTCTGGATCATACAGCCCCAAATAAGAGGGAAGGGACCACGCATCAGCCTCTCAGCCTGATCCATGGTTATATAACACAAGTTAACAGCACACACACTTTGCAAGCCAAAGCCCCTGGTTTCCCCTGCTGTCAGCTGGAGCTGCCCTTCATTATGCCATAGACTCTTTCTTGTTAAGAGGAATTAAGTGCCAAAGTGTAAACAAATTCACTGAAGGGCCCAATAGGGAGCTCTTTGTAATCTGCACGAGTTTCCTGCTTTGTGCCTTGGAAAGAGGAAGAGAAGGAACTAGAAGGGGAAGAGGCAGGAGGAGAAAGGGGAAAGAAAAGGGAAAAGGAGCAAATGATACTCTGTGCCTAAGAGAAACAGCCGTAGGAGAGTTTCAAATACTAAGTGAATATACAAAGTAGTGACTACCAGATCGGATGCTAAGGCTCGTGAGTATGTGCGTGCGTGCGAGCGAGCGTGCGTGAGTGCGTGTGTGCGTGTGTGTGTGTGTGTGTGTGTGTGTGAATAAGGGAGGGGGTGGAAATGGTAAGCAATAAAAATTAATCTGATCCAAGTACTGCCTTCAGATGGTTCACGTAAACTCAGGGGAAGAGAAAACATGAAAAGACACTGCTCTGAACTGAACGAGAGAGACTCACTTCGCCTACATCTTAGACACAGCTCACCTCGCACCAGAAAGGACTGGAGCATAAACTACATTGAAAGTCCATGACTGAAAAGAAGGAACAATAGTACAAGAGTAAGGGCCAGGTGTATAACTGGGTCTGGGATCGGACTAACAGAGGAGACATGTGCTGGGGGTGAATCATGAACTCAGTGTGATTCCTCAACTCATGGAAAAAATCTGGTCCTGGGTCCATTAAAGAAGAGTCCATCCCTGGCTTGTGCATTCTTCATGATAATCCTAGTTAAGGACTTTGTGTGTTGAAAGAGCAATGTCTTCCTTTCACCTTGCCAACAAGTATCCATCCAGAGGGACTCACTACAGTGCATCCCAGTGCAGACTGAGGTCTTCTACTCTACTGTTTATATCCTGTGTGTGTGTGTATGTGTGTGTGTGTGTGACTCTGTGTGTGTTTCTGTATGTTTCTGTGTGTATACCTGTGTGTCTCTGTGTCTCTCAGTATGTGTCTATGGGTGTATGGTTTGTATGTCTGGGTATGTTCATGTTTGTTTGAATTTGTGTGTCTGAGTCTGTATGTGTATGAGCCTGTGTGTGTGTATGTGTCTGTTTGTGTGCCTGTGTGTGTGCCCATGTGTGTCTATCTGTCTCCATGTGTGTTTCTGTATATTTGTGTGTGTGTCTACGTGTGTATGTTTCTGTATGTCTCTGTGTGTTCCTGTCTGTGTCTGAGTCTGGGTCTGTGTGTCTCTGTGTGTGTCTGAGTCTGTGTGTCTGTATGTGTCTGTGTGTGTCTGAGTCTGTGTATCTGTGTATACATGTGTCTCTATATGCACCTATATGTGTATATGTCTGTGTATATGTTGGTATCTGTGTATGTGTGTGTGTGGCTAGGTGAGTCTATATGTATGTGCATCTGTATGTGTGTATGTGTTGGTGTCTATGTATGTTTCTATATTCTCTCTCTCTCTCTCTCTCTCTGTGTGTGTGTGTGTAGCACACATAGCATTAGACTTGGGCACTGAGCATCTGAAAAGGAGCTGATGAACAATTCATGAGGAGAGGAAAAGAATATTATTTGGAAGAGTGAAAGGGACTTTGCACGGTGGGCAAGGTTGTACAGGAAAGAGGAACAGGTGCTAGGTTATGTAAGATGGCCCTCTTTGTGTTCCAGACAGAGACCCAACCTCTCTACAGGAAAGGTCTAGGCTTTTTCTCATGTGGCCACGGGAAGATAGAATCCACCTCAAAGCAATTTGGTGGCTGTGGAAGGGAAAAAATTGGGATAGTGTTGAGCAACAATAGACCCTGGGACAATTCTGTTCCTCTGAGCATATTTGGTAATGTATGGAGACACTCTTGGCCAACCTCGGTCGGTAAGTTCAACCCTTGGCTACTTTGGACTGCCATTATAGAAGAGGTGATTGAAGCTCAGAGACAGTAAATTCTGGTTCAAACTCAGTTTCAAGCTGTGGTGTTTGGTTCTTAGTGGTGATGGTGAAGCAGTGGCTGTGGAGAGATGGGGTGATGGAGGTACAGTGGTACCCAGGGTTTGAGATGAGTGATATTAGGTATGCTTGCTCGGCATGGCATGGGAGGTAGCAGCCTTTTCTCCGGGATGGTTCTGTTGCTGTGCTCAGACACACAGTGACCTTCTCTTTCCATTAGTTTTAGAGTTCAGCTGCCAAGCTACGGGCTACACAATTATCTTTTTGCACTCTTCCATTTTGGTTTGAAAAGCCAGAATCAGTTCTCGTATACAAGGGCCCATTACTGCCAGACTCTGTGGTCCTGGGTAGAGCTCAGTGTGGTTCTCCAAGGCCTGTGCAGGGGTCCAGATTGGAATTCCAGTTACTGTTCAGAGTCATTCCTAGCTGTCAACATGAGGTTCTGTGGGATTTGCCTGGATCCTTCTTCTCAGAGGAGGGGTGCTCTTCCCAGGGTTCATTCCTTCTGTCTGCCATAGACTATGTGGGTCACTTTTCAGAGGATCTCAGATACGTGTTCTCTTCCTGGAAGCCATGTTAGCCCTAGCTATCTGTCTTTTAAATCCTCTGCTTGGTTCTGGGCACCATGACTATGAGTGAATTTTCGATCAAGGTCACTGCAGCATTTAGGAACCCTAATGTCAGCCTGGGTGTAGAGTGGGGATTATAAATGGAGTTTGCCATGCGCAGGGACTGCTGGGGCACCTCTCTGGCCTCCGGAGGGACAGCCGGTAATACAGAGCTCTTTTGGCACCAGGGAGCTACAAGGCTCATTGCTGGAGCCTTCCAGCCCCTTTCAAGCTGTTCTGTGAGACTGGTGGTCCTATTGTTCCTTAGAGCAGGTAGAATCATGTTTCTCGTGGGCACCAAGGCCTGGTACGCAGCCACTGGCTGTGGAAGGCAGTGTGGCACTGAGTCCCTTCTTGATGATACAGGTAGGGAAGACCAAACAGGAAAGACAACTCCTGGGGTTCCTAGCAAGGGCAACACCCCAGGTTATATGCCCTGTCTAGGAGGAGGAGATCCCTTCCTGGCCAGATAGACAAGAGCATTAGCTCTAAGCTTTAAGCAGGCGACCTAACAGATCTGTTTTCTTCCTAAGTAGCTAGTGCATTCAGCACACTGGACCAAGGAATGGGGAAACTAGCAGGGGCCTCCAGACTCCTCCCCAGACATGGAAGCCCTTGCTGAGGAGTGGGGGTGGGATGAGCATGGTTCTCTTGGCAATGGCTCTTGGGGTCTCTTCCCTCACAGCCTCTATTCTAGCCTGTGGCATGACTGATGTCCTAACGTGTCCCTGATGAGTTCTCTTCATTTGCTTCTCTCATGGCTTCATCCTGTTGTTGAGATGAGTAGAGGTGGTTTCTCTTCCCTTCCGGGAACACCCAAGGAAGGGAAATGATTACGACATTTGTGAATACAGAGCTCTTACTGTTTGTACAAATTTATCAGTCTCTTATCAACTGCTTCGAAGTCACTGAAGAAAGGTAAGGAAGACTTCCTAGCCATACCCGCTAACAATGTCTACTTTTACATCCTCTCCTGAAGCCTCTTGGCATGAATGTTGGTCCAGAACGTGAGACAGAAATGGGCCATTATTTTTTCTAAGCAGCCATCTGCCTCCACCCAGCTGGCTGAATTCATCCCTTCTTGGCTGATTTCAAGAGTCACCTTCATAATCAAAGAACATTCTTCTGTGATGTTAGACTTTATTATTTTGCCCCATTGATCTGTTTCTTTGTTTTGGCATCATTTGCTCTGGGATGATTTATGAAGTCAAAGCAAACATAACTGATTTGATTAGCCAGTGCTTCTATGAGGCTTTACAAAAGGAAACCTACCCGATGCTGGAAATGTGTCTGGGGCTGGTGAGGGGCAGGGAAGCTTGCCATGATGGGGGGAGAGCTACTGGCCACTGTGTAGTAGTCCTCACCTGTCCCCCACAATGGGAAGCCAGAACACCAAACACAATCATGTCGGATGGAGACAGAGGGGGCCACCTCATTCTCCAGTTAGCTTCTTTCCTTCCCAGCTCTAAGACTGGACTTGGGGCCCAGAGAAATAGAGCTAGGACTTGCAGGGCAGACCATGGCTGGGAACTCAGAAGCTCAGTCTCTAAGCTGCTCTTGGGCCATTTCTGGTAGCGAACCCACTTCTGAACCCTTTCTCTCTCAGCTGATTAGTGACATTTGCCCCATCATGCCTCCCTCTGGCTTCTACTTCCTCTAATTAACAGGGCACATCTGGGCTGGGTTCGCTTCTCTCATGTGTTGGAATCCCATGAAGTGCCACAGCACCTGATGTCCAGGTCTTTTCCATTCTGGCATCATCTGACTTATCTCATTTTCCTGTCAGTCTATGGCATAAGCTACAGCTGTGTTCTGTGGGGTTTCCCTTTCTCTTCCTGGATCCACCAACCACACCCACTCTTTAAAGACTACTAGTCCAAAGGTTAACGGAGTTGTCCAGATTCCACAAAGGTTGAATCAGTCTTCCAGTTTCCTATTCCTCTCCATGCCTGAGTTAATCAGCTTCCTTTGTTGCTGTAACAAAATAACCCAAAAAGTTATCATATAAAAGAAATGGTTTGCTTGGCTCCCAGTTTTGAGTGTCCTAGTTCTGTGTTCGGCCCCCATTGCTTTGGGTCCATGCAAGTTGAGAGTGAGCATGGCAGTGACATCAAGAGTCAAAGCAAAGTGGGAAAAGAGCCAAAAACCTCACAACCCACTAGTGGGAGAGGTGTGTCCGTGGGCCATTGAGGGATAGTCAACAGCCAAGCTATAGCAATGCTAAACTGGAAGGCTCTTCTCTTTCCTTTGGATGCCACTCTTCCTTGGAGACTCTCTTTTTCATGTCTTTGCCTCATTTCTGGTTTTCCCCTGATCTGTGCACTCTTTCGTACCAATGTTGTACCTTTCATAATCTCATGTCTGGACCCTCCAGATCCCCTCACATGGCTGATGAGAGCTGAGCAGCCAGTATACCATGTAGGGCATTCTAAATAACAGGATGAATGAACAGATGGAAGATTTCTCCCTCCTCTCTTACACATGGATTGGGAGGGGATGTAGCTCAAGATTGCTGAAGGACTAACAACCTCACTAAAACAAAGCCATGGGTTTGGAGCAATGGATCTGGCGTTGGGAAGTGGAACGGGAAGTCTTGTTTTCAAAAGAAGAGGGGATTATGTTCTGAAAACAATGATGGGAAGATGTGGGGTATGTTTTAGACAGAATTATAGGCTTTACTGCTAGAAGATGAGTTAGGGGAATTTAGCATAGTTTTATGAAGAACGGGTGATAAGGCTGACACTATTGCTTTCCTTACATCATGCAGTCCTCACAAAGACTATGAAGAATTTGCCCTATTAATAAAGTCATTCTATAGATATGACTAACATTCAAAAAGGTGGAATTGCCCCCAAACTGTGTAACTATCTAGCAGGATTTGATCCTAGGCCTTCTCTTCCTGAAGGTAGTCATAAAACCTGTCACAAGGGCCTAACCCAAAGTTCGGAACACACTGAGTGTTTAATGTCACTCCCCTAGATTCTGTGTCAGCAATGCCACACACCTCAGACTGTATTAATGGGATTGTTCTGCCTGGAGTCAAGGAAGAACCAGTCCTGTTCTGGTAAGAGCGGAGCAGCCAGTGTTGGGAACACCTGGCTCAGAGAGTTGAGGAAGCAGGGTTAGCTTCTGACTCCATTGCTTTCTGCCACCTTCTGGGTCTACTGCCTGGGCATCTTGTAATCTGTGGATAACGGCAGATACTTCGTATTGATGAGCAAGACGATGAGATGTAGTCATGATGACTTAGTAGGTAGCATGGGGTCTGGCACTAGGGCCTGCTCAGCAAGTGTTGGTAATTGTCTCTGACTGCAGATGTAAAGGGGGTTGGCAAAGGGGAGCCTTTTCAAACAGAGGCCTCCAAGACAGCACCTAATGCTGTTCCTGAGGAATTTGGCCCAGAGCTGTTCAGTCTGGAATACATTTAAAGCTCAAACCCTGGAGCTATGAAACAGGGTCCTCTGAGCTTATTATAAGACAGCTCCTTCCAAGACTGCCTGGGACCCAAAAACTTTGTGGACTCCCTTTTTCCCCTAGGGACTGGCATGGATTGTTCTGTGTGGTGTTTCACAAAACTGCAAAGGTCTGAAAGTCAGTTATCTCTTGAGCTGGGCATGGTGGAGCATGCCTTTAATTTCAGCACTTGGGAAACCAAAGCAGGTAGATCTCTGTGAGTCTGAGGTCAGCCTGCTCAACATATTGAGTTCTGGGACAGTGGTATGGAGAGAGAGATCCTATCTCAAAAATAGAAAAATAAAAATTATCTATAGCCTTAGCTTCTGTGATCGTTATGGCTCCGGTTTGATATGTTTCCTCACAGGCCCAAGGGTTTGAACTCTTGCTCTTCAGTTGGTGGTATTGTTTCATAAGGTTGCAGAACCTATAAGAGGTAGAGCCTAGCTGGAAGACATGGGCCAATGAGGTGAGGTCTTCAGAGTTATAGCCCAGCCTCCTTCTGGTCCTAGCTCTCTGCTTCCCGATGGTTGTCCTGTTCAGAAGCTGTTATGGTTGGAGTCCACCGTGTATCTTCTCTACTATGATGGACTGATGTCCTTTGAACTGTGAGCCAAAGTTAAGCTACTTCTACCAGATAGTAGTGCGCAGTGACAAGAAAGGTAACTCATAAAACAAAACAACAAAATGTTATTGAGTTCAAAAGACCAGACCTTGAATCCAGAAGTCTCTTCTGGTGGTGTTAACTGCCATATGCTGACACCTTTAGGATTGTCCCAGCTCTCTGATGGATGGCCTCTCAGGACTGAGAGGTGCTACACCCATTCTCCATGTGGATCAATTGTTCTATTCATACCCACTGAGAGCATCTTCTAGATCCTCTCCCAGCATCCGACCAGTCACTATATAACTGGGGGGAGGAAAAGTACCTACATGTACCCATCCTCCACCTTGATGAAGCCATCATGAGCATGAACTTGCAGAACTATTGGCATACTTAAGACACGGGAGGGCCATGTGGGTGGACCTTCTCCTAACACCACTTCTTGCTAACTCTCCAAACACAGAATGGAGATGTTCCATTCCCCAGAGACATAGTCAGCACCTATCTGGCAAAGAAAGACATACAAATGTGCAAAGCACATTTGGAGAGCTTTGGCACTGCCCCATGCAGCTGCGGATCTCCACAACACTGCAGGAGGCCTCCCTGCCTCAATAAGAACTCAGGCATGCACCCCCATGCTGTTCAGTGGCTCTATGTGTTTTACAGCTTCGTACCCTTCTGCCAAACTTAATTATTACAGTAACTCAAGATCACATTAAAAAGCTGGTGATGTCCCACTTTATTCCTTTCATGAATTGGTACTTGTTCCCTCTAGAGATGGCTTCCCTATGCTCTCCATTCCCATGAAGGCTGGATTGGCCATATTCCTATTAGAATCTCAGGCCTCGGGAGCACCCCCAGTTTCCCTATCTCCCAATCAAATCATTCTCTGATCAGGAGAATCTGTGTACCACAGAAGTATCTCCTAAAAGCTGAGTGGCAACTATTATAGGTGAAGAAACACTGGATTTTTTTTTTGAGCTACCTCCTTTTTTCTGAGCTCCAACCCTGTAGGAACAGTCTGACCCTGATGAGTCACACTCTCTCTGAGTCTCAATTTTTAATCTGCAAAATGGAAAGATTTCTGTGGGTGTTAAGAGTGGGGAAAACCATGAAAATATCTGAAAAACGGAAGTATCATAAAAATGTGATTTCTTTCTGTTCCATAAGCCTTGAATAATGAGCATCTTTAAGGCCCCAGAGAAGGAAGTGACAGATGCAAAATCACCCCATAAGTTATGGCAAAACAAGGCCTAGAACCCAGGATTTTTTAAAAATCACATTCAGATTTCTTTCTGCTACCCCAACCAATCAATCAGTCCGTATTCACTGTGCTAGCATCTTGGCACCCAGTAAGTGCTGAACAACGGTCATACATTAATCTTGCAAAGCTGCTCATTCCTCCTGGAAAACATCATTTCTTTTAGGCAGAACTCATTTAAGCCATGGAAAGTCCACACCAGGGAGATGAATGGCTTGGATACTTGACTAAATTTATGAAAATTACATGCCCCACATTACCTAGGGGTTCTGGAAAGTTCTGCAAAACCTGGAGCCCAGCCTTGGCCACCTCCTGTGGCTTCCCCTGCCTACCCTGTTCCCTCCTCCATACAGCCCCTACCCTGGGCCCCACTGCCCTATTAGCGCCTTTCCCTCGCTGTTTTCTCCTTTTCCCATCTGCCCCCCTTTCATTTCTCAGTGATTTAACGGCTGTGTACCCAAGTGTCAGCATTTAATTAGTGTCCGGAAAATATTTACTTAGGATGAATGAATGAATACATGTAGTCACCCTCACAGTTTTGGGCTTTCAGGGACATGGGACCTGGTTTCAACTCCCAGGATGCTGAGTGATATTTGCAGATATTGTGGGTGGACAAAAATATGTGGGCATTGCTGTGAGACAAATATCCCTCAGGAACCTGGCTCTGTGTGGATGTGGGCAAAGGGCACAGCTAGGCTGGGGCCCAGTTCCCTTGTGAGTATATTGAGTGTATTAATGTCTACCTCATGAGGCTGCTGCATATAATGTCACCCATGAAGCTGTCCAGCATAGAGCAGGCATGGTGTATGATCGCTCATGATTAGGAACAATCTGAGGAGCAAACAGATCAAGAAAACAAAGGACTACTGCTGAAGCTTCATGTCAAGTGGCTTCTTGTCTGAGGGAGCGAGACATCTAAATCAATCCTGTGACATCCTCTGAGGCTCCTTTTTCCAAGTTCTGCCAAGCTTGCTCCCAGTCCAGACATGTCAGGGACAGGGGTGAGTGGTCAGATACACTAACTTTTCTACTCTGTGTGGCTCAGAGATACTCTGTTATTCTGAAATACCCACAGACTGGCCAAGAAGCTCCTGGCTGACATTTGCTACTAAATCTCTCTAAAGCCCAGCCCTACAGAGCCTGTTGTCCTTAGTCAAAGTAGATCTTCAGCACATGCTTTTTACGTCTGTGTGCGTCTCTGTCTCCCTCTCTGTCTCTGTGTAGGAATAATATCTTGAGTACTGTGTGTGGAAACATCACCTGTCAATAAAAACCTGATGCCCAATAAGCTGAGGCAGGATTAGAAGGGGGGACATCCTGCAGAGAGAGAGGAACTCTGGGATATAGTCAGGCACAGGAAGATTCCCCAGCCTGGACTCAGAGGAAATTAGACATATGAAACTGAGAAGAGGTAACTAGCCTTGTGGCAGACATAGAATAGTATAAACAGGTTAACCTAAGTTATGAGTTAGTTAGAAAACAAGCCAAAACTTATGGCCCAGGAATTAATTTCATAATTAAACAAACTTCCACATTTATTCGGACACTGGGGCATGAGTGGAAAAGCCCGAGGTTGCATCTCTCTCTCTCTCTCTCTCTCTCTCTCTCTCTCCCTCCCTCCCTCCCTGCCTCCCTCCCTCCCTTCTCCTTTACTTCTCCATCCTCCTCCCTTCACCTCCTACACTCCTGCACCCCTTTTAGAAGAACACACTTCTGAAAGAAAAAGTAAACCTCATGTTTTGTTTTTTAAACATGGTCTCTCTATAGGCTGAGCTCACCTTCAGTCTCCCTCAGCCTCCCAAGTGCTGGGACTACAGTCATGAGCCACCATGTCCAACTCTATGTGCCTTTCATCTGCTTGAGTGCTGTAAGGGGCTTATTTGAATTGCCATTACTACCACAGCAGGTGCAATCCTACAGTTACACGCTCACGGTACATTTTCTATTATTAGAGTCTAAGCTTATCAATAGATGGGTCTTACTAATTTTATTTGTCAGTGACTGTCAGAGTGGAGCTCAGAGCCTGATGTGGGAAAAGGCAAGACACTGTGTTACACAAATGGTAAGTGACTAATCCAGGAGGCTGTCCTAGTTAGGTTTCTACCTCTGTGGTACAGACCACGCCTGAAAGCGTCTGGGAGAGGAAAGGATGCATTTCAGCTTATGAATCCAGGTCACAGCCCACCACTTTGGGAAGTCACTCAGAAGTAGAAACCTAGAGGCAAAAACTGAAGCAGAGGTCATGGAGGAGTGCTGCTTACTGGCTCGCTCAGACTGCTTCCTTATACCTCCCGGGAACCAGCCCAAGAGTGACACCACCCACAGTAGGCTGGGCCCTCCTACATCAATCATTAATTAGGAGAATGCCCCACAATCTGATGGAGGCACTTTCTCATTTGAGGGTTTCTTTCCTTAGGTAACTGTGGCTTGTGTCAAACTGATAGAAACAAAACAAAATATTAACAAGAAGAAGAAGAAGAAGAGGAGGAGGAGGAGGAGGAGGAGGAGGAGGAGGAAGAGGAGGAGGAGGAGAAGAAGAAGAAGAAGAAGAAGAAGAAGAAGAAGGAGAAGGAGAAGGAGAAGGAGAAGGAGAAGGAGAAGGAGAAGAAGAAGAAGAAGAAGAAGAAGAAGAAGAAGAAGAAGAAGAAGAAGAAGAAGAAGAAGAAGAAGAAGAAGAAGAAGAAGAAGAAGAAAGGGCAATACAGAGGCTGGGAATAAACAGCTGTATGTTTCCTGAGAGTTCTCAGAACTTGGTAGAGTGGGTAATTGCCAGGGAGCTAGTGTGCATGGGAGCTACAGTCGGATTCTAGCTGAGGCGACCCATTGTGGAGCTCGGACATGTAAGGGGCAGCAGAGCAGGGTCCGAGAGGTCACAAGAGAATCACTTCAGGATTTTCCATTTTCATTTCTTTGTACCTGCAAAGAGAGGTGAGGGAGGGATGGTGTGTTTTCTGATCCTGTCAGTTGACCAGTTGGCTAATCTTAGTGGAGTACAAGCAGGTGATGGGTCACGGTTCTCCTGCTGCTGCCCTTAAAGACGCCATCTCCCATCTGCTCCCACCCTTGTAGACATCGAGGCACATGCATCCACTTGCCAGTCACGCTCAGCTCGATGAAGGAGTTTCAGGTTCAAGTATGAAGACGCTGAAGCTGGTGCTGGAAAGATGACGCCATAGCTAAAAGTGCATACTGCTCTTGCAGAAGGCCTGAGTTTAATTCCCAGCATATCAGGCGGGTCACAGCTACCTGTAAATTCAGCTCCAGGGGATCTATAACACACCCTGGCCTCCTTGGACAACTGAACTCATGTGCACATACTACCACCAGCAGCAGTACCTCCACCACCGCCACCACTAGCACCTCCACCACCAGCACCTCCACCAGCACCACCAGCACCTCCATCAGCACCACCACCTCCACCACCACCAGCATCTCCACCTCCACCACCATCAGCACCTCCACCACCACCACCAGCAGCACCTCCACCACCAGCACCTCCACCAGCAGCAGCAGCAGCAGCAGCACCTCCACCACCACCTCCACCACTACCAGCACCTCCACCACCACCTCCACCACCAGCAGCAGCACCTCCACTACCACCAGCACCTCCACCACCACCAGCAGCACCCCCATCACCACCAGCACCTCCACCACCACCAGCACCTCCATAACCACCACCCCTCTACACATATGTAATTAAAAAATAAAATCTTAACAAAGTTTAAGCCAGAACGTCAACCTCACACCTAGTCCAGAACTCTTCTTAGGCCTAGCCATGTTGGGAATCTTCAAGGAGGAAGAGAGACAGAGGTCTTGACTGTCCATCTGTCCATCCACCTGTTTGTCATGCCTCCACTCTCTCCTACTGCAGCTCCCTGGCTGGGGGCCTAGAAAGGGCCATTTACAGGAATCAGGCTATCTTGTATGATGGCTACCGAGCCTTCTGTTGAGTTTGGCACCCATCAATTCTGTCTGGTTTATGGGTTACATTGTATGTTTGTAGGGATGACCTACATCTCCCCGACTCCATGGAGACCCACATGCTTCTTATGGCCCTAGAACAGCAGGATCCTAGGAAGATGTCTTCTGAAAAGACACACACACACACACACACACACACACACACACACACACACCTGTTCTATTTTAGTTTATTTTTGTAATTCAGTGTTACTGGCTTTCTAAGATGCTGTCATGGTTTGGCTATGGCTTGGTCCTCAGTGTGGTGATATTGAGAAATAGTGGGTGTTTGGGAGGTGGGACCTAGTGGAAGGCCATTGAATTGGTGAGGGCACTGCCTCTAAAGAGATTAACATAGATCGTCTGGGTGTTTGGTTAGATCCCACCAGAGAAAGACTCCAGAGTTCGTTCTCTCTCTCTCTCTCTCTCTCTCTCTCTCTCTCTTTCTCTCTCTCTCCGGGTGTGTATGTGTCTTTCTCTGTTTCTGTCTCTCTGTCTTTCTTTCTTCGTGTTTCTGTGTCTCTGACTATCTGTTTCTTTGTGTGTGTGTCTCTGTCTCTCTGCCTTCCCCCAGTGTGTGTGTGTGTCTGTCTGTCTGTTTTTCTCTGTTTCTGTTTCTCTCTGTCTCTCTCTTATTTGGTAACCACCATGATGCCATCTGCTGTGGTGTGACAAATTCAGGCAAGTCCTTCACAGAGCCAGTGTCAGGCTGTTTGACTTAATGCTTCGGGTCTTTTTGTGATAACAATGGTCCGTAGCTATCTAACTAGCTAACACAACTGTCCTTTTAAAGATGTCCCCCTAACACACACACCACATACAATGTACCTGGCACTTTTCTAAATTACTCTCTTGATCTGTGGAGATTCATGCATTCTTGCCCAGCTAGCCTGAATCAATGCCTTTTGTTCCCACCTCTGCTCTCTTTAGTCATCCTGTGTCACAGAGTGCAGCCAGCTTCTCACCCCATGCTTACCTGGCTCTGTACTAGCCTCCGATCATCGTGTCACCCAGTCCCTAACGCCTCAGGATGCTCTTATTTCTCTTAAGAAACTTCTTTCCCAATCTATCATTCATCTTCAGGTGGCTGAGCCAGCATCAGGCTAAGGACTAAGTTCTGAGGTCCCCTTTCCCACATGCTCCCATTGATCTGGGGTTCTCCTACAGACCCTTTACTTGGCTTGGAAGAGGCCTCCTACTCCTCCCTCACAGGGAGCAGAAAAGAGTTAAAACCCCTTTTAACTTTTACGAACTTTCTGAATTCACTGAGCTTTGAAATTGCTGGACTTGCCTTATGGAAGCTGTGGGGAGATGGGTGGGCCTTGCCATCAGCCAGTCCCACTTGGACATATTAGCGGCTTTCCGGAGGTGAGCAGTTTTGTTGCACTTTCTCTGTGATACATACGAGATAGATCGTGATTGAAAAGAGATGCTAAGTGTGTTGTTTGTTTGTTTTTAGGCAATGAAAAATAGTCGTTCAAGTTTGGAAACTGCAGGCACGGAGAGTAACAGTCAAAAGACACACTAATTTGATGTACAATTTTCTTAAGAGCTAATGGAGGATTTAATGTCATAGGCTGGCAACCGACTTAGGCATGAAAGCCTTGACAATTTGAAACATGTGCATAATTCTTTTGAAGAGCAGGAAAGGAGAATGAAGGAGCTTAGGCATCTAATTAAACACTCCCAATAAATGCTCACTCTGTTGAAAGAGATGCGACTTCTAAACTTCTCCAAGGTCAATTGGAAAAGGGGTTCCCAACTTACCTCAGATTTCAACTAAAGCTGGGCAGGAAGACTTTGGAAAACAGCTCACACTTGATTTGGCTTAAAAATAAGTGCAAGGACTAAAGGGATGTCCCCTGGTGGAATCAAAGCAGAAAACATCAATTACCCTACCAAACCCAGCGTCTCAAGTCAGCAGGGACCTGGGTATAGTCTTCACCACCAGGGAGAACAACTCCCAAGGCCAGAGGGCAAGGCAAATGTCTTGATCAGAAAGGGTATAAACACAGTCTCAGCACAAAATGTTGAAAAACAAGATAAGCTTTTGATCTGAAAATGTCTACCTTAGGTAGGCAGATATTTGGCCTGTGAAAATGGTTCAGTCAGTAAAGGGCTTGCAGTGTAAGCATCAGGATCCCAGATCAGGTCTCCAGCTCCCAGGTAAACGTTTCAACATGGCGGTGCTTGCCAAAGATCCCAGTACTGGGGAGAAAGTCAGAATCCTTTAGGCTTGCTGACCAGCCAGCCTAGTTAAGTCAGTGAGTTGCAGGTTCAGTGAGATCCTGATTGAGGAAGATACGGGATTGACCTCTGCCCTCCAGGTGCATGTGCACACTCATACGAGGTGCTCCCATACCCTGATATGTACACAGACATACTTACAAACACAAAATAAAACACTGTTATATAGTGGTATAATCTAAATGAAACAACTTCAAAGGGTAGAACATTTGTCTTTTTAGACACCTACCCCCATAGGGCCAGGTACAATATGACACTGTATGAGTGTGTGCAGACTGACCAAATAAGCAATATGCTAGGGAGACCAGGCACCAGCCTTGAGAACATCTTACAAGCAGGTTGGAAACTATCCGAGCATTTTCGTTACAGATTCCCTGAAAAACACTTAGCTTTAGTGACTTTGAAAATCACAAATGCTGACATTCGAAGCTCTCTTTAAATGTGAATAAACCATTGACATTTCCATAGATAGAATCCCAACCCCGGGGGACCTTAATTCCAATCTCGTCACTCCAGCTTCAGTAGGACTGTGAACTCTCCTTCCCCAGGAGAGGTACCAGAACGACAATGTTAATGATCAAGGTCACAGAACTGTCACCAGGTTGAGTGTGAAATGTCTGGCGTTTATTTTATCTATGCTTTGCTTTGTGTTCAAACTTCTCTGCCAAAGATGTTAGCCAACAGGTTTGTGCCACAGCTGTCCCTCTTGCACAAAGATAGCATGTTGTCTTACAGAGAAGCATCCTCTGGTTCCCTGCTGGACTGTTCAACAGCTGGCTGGGCATCACAAACAAACCCCAAACAGTATGTTGGGTGATGTCTGCTCAGTAGGAAGCTGGCCTCTGTCTTCAAAGGACAGCGGTGAGCTGGGACAAGTAGCAGATACTCAAGGGAAGCGTATGTAATGCTCAGGAGGACAAGGGCTGGCAATAGTCAGGGACCAAGAGGGAGGACGCCTGAGGGTGGCTCGGGAACAGAAAGGACCGAGAACTCACCAGGAGTGGTCAGCTGCTCTGCATTAGGGGTTGCAGAGACTTGGAAACAGACCAAGCACAGACTGCAACTTTGTTTCCCCATCAGAAAATCTCATTTGCATTAAGTTCTGCCCGGGAGGGACTGAACACAGCCACAGCCTGGGTCTTAGTGCTTTGGATCTACTTTCCCCTTTGATGTCTTCCAGACTGAGATGAAACGTTTCTCTTAACGACAGGTGAGAAAACTGAGAGTCAGAGCAGAAGTAGTCCACTCCGAATGGAGGCTGTGAATCTGGTATCTGAGGATGTGTTTTCAAAACTCTGCTTATCAGTTCTCACAGGCAAAACAATGACACCACAGAGTCTGGGGAAAATGGTGCCCTTCCTAAGTAAATGGCTCTGGATCAACTAGGTATTCATACGGGGGAAGAAAGTTTTGTAACCCCCTACTTCACATCATACCATATGTTAATTTCAGTTGACCAATAAAGATTTTATAACAAAACGTAAGAGAGCATCTTCATAGCCTCAAAGAAGATAGTGATTCCTAGGCAGAAAAAAAAATCTGTTAACTATAAAAGATAAAATTGATAAACTGGACTCTATTCTAAAATGAAAAGAACTGTATTTTTAAATGAAGAACATCTATTCATCAAAAAATACACAATGAAAGGTTTCTGTTTGACTTGTAGTAGAGCTCACTTCAATAATATATAAAGAACATCTTCAAATCAATAAGAAAATGATAGGCGACCAGTAGAAAAATAAGCAAAAGACTTGCACACACACATACACACATGCCAATAAACACGTGAGAACTTGTTTGAGGCCATTAGTCATCAGGAAAAGACAACTCAAAAAACATAATGTAACATGGGTACACACCCGTCAGATGACTAAATGTACAAAGGTGGGAAGCACCAAGTACTGGCAAAGATACAGACCAGTGAGAATGCTCAAACCTGTCAGGAGTGTGGACAGAGAGGGTAACTGAGGAAAGCTGGTTGATGACAGTTGCTAAAGCTGGGTATGCCCCTGCCTTGCTCTGAGAGTGAAGCTGACAAACACCATCTACATATATCTTTCTACAATTCTACTCCTAGACTAGAGCCAATAGGATGTATCTACGTGCTAAACAAGACGCTCACACTAGCATAAGACGCCAATAGGATGTATCTACGTGCTTAACAAGACGCTCACACTAGCATAAGACTCCGTAGCAATATTCTTGACAATAGCTGAAAACAGTGACGTACCGATAGAATGGGGTGAATGGAACAAACCACACCCATGAGTAATTCTATAATGGGGATACTGAGCTAAAGAACACACACCTAAATGAAGATGTTCTGTAGATTTCCTTTCTATAAAGTAAATAATAATAACAACAACAATAATAATGATACCCATGGAGCCCCTGCTCTAGCTTGCTGACTGTTGCCGTGATAAACGGCATGACCAAAAGCAATTTGGGGAGAAAAAGGCTTATCCCAGCTTACAAGTTACAGCTCATTACTGAGGAAAGAATATTCAGGGAAAGTCCTCAAAGCAGGAACCTGGAGGCAGGAACCGAAGCAGGGACCTTGGAGGAGTGCTGCTTACTGGCTTGTTCCATATGACGTGATCAGCTTGCTTTCTTATTCAACCCAGGACTATCTGCCCAGGGTGGGCAGTGCCCACAGTTCATCATTAATCAAGAAAATGCCTTATAGAACTGCTCTGATATTAGGCCAATCTAATAGAGGCAATTCCAACTGAGGCTCACTCTTCCCAGTGACTCTAGTTTGTATGAAGTTGACAAAAACTAGCCAACATAGATTTTCAATGAGATGTGGCTCTCTAGGGTGGGGTGCAGCAACCAGCTGGGGAGGCTGGGATCCATACTGGTTAGGAAGGCATATGGTAATGTATGAGAAACTATGAACTCATCAGATGCTGCCAAACATGCCACCCTGAGGTCAGTGCAGACAATAAACAGACGTTTCTTGCTGACTGGTTTGCAGGTGGCTAGGAGTCAGCTGTCTCCGGCTGAGCTTCTCTGAGGGTTGCAGGCGGGGCTGTCTCACCCACCCCTCCTCCCCTAACTGGCAGCCATCTAAAATAAGAGGCAGAGACTAAAGAAAGGCCAAAGGAAGCACCAGGTCTCCTGGGAGCTCTACTTAGACCTCTGCTTCCCACGTACCTTTAGCGAAAGCAAATCTCCAGTGTAAGTGAGGTGGGCAGAGAGAAAATATTTTCAAACAATCACTTCAACCATGTCAAGTATGCAGGGTGCAGTCTCTCTGTGTGTCTTCTATTTCAGAAAGAGCTATAAAAACAAAACAAAAACAAAAAGAGGTGAAGGGAGTGGCTATGTTTCCTTCCTTGAGGAGACATTGCTTCTGAAAGTCTAAGCAAGCAAGGGAAGATGAGGAAGAACATGGCTTCCATGGCATTCACTTCCTGTCTGGGGCTGAGCAAGGCCCAGGTCTCCCCTCCATAGGCTGGCTCTGGACTACAGCCTTGGAGTTCCCAGTTCCTGCTCCTTCCCTCAGAGTCCATTAGGTTGATCAAGCTGCCTAATAAAGGCTGAACTTGCACATGAGAATTTAGAAGTCTAGCTTTCTGCAAGAGAGAGTAAGCATTTCTCCTACTCATCAGCAGTCTGAGAAGATCTCTCACTGAGAGCAGAAGCAGCGGGATCTGAAGCAGACGGAGAACACTGTAAGAGTCACACTCCCACTTCTTGACAGTCTACATTCAATTCTGAGAAGACAAGGCCTTTAGAAAGGTGGGCTTCCTGCTGTCAGGAGGATGAGTGTGGCTTCTATTTCTTCCCTGTAGGTAGGGAACACATGAGCACATGTTTTGTGGTTTGAGTGTGTAATATCCCCCTACAGATCCGTATGTTTGAACACTTGGTCCCATCTGTGGTACTATTTTGAGAGGTTGTGGAGTCTTTAGGACCCATAGGGTCTGGCTCTAACACAGCAGGCCTCATGTGTTAGAGCCGGCCCTGCCTTCTTAAGGTGGTGTAATCTGCTGACATGGGAAGCTGCCTGCTGCTTAGAAACTGGATGGAGATTGAATTGAAGTTCTGGTGTCAGGGAAGGGACCTGTTAGGAGGTGCACACAGCCAAACAGTGGTTAGGGAGAAGGAAATGGAGCGGAGTCACGGTCTTCAGGTATACTGGCTCTGTGGTGACCCTGGGAAGGTGGCTGAATCTGTGCACAAAAGTGGCACAACCTGCTGACACACTGGGTTAATTGAGGAAGGGAGGGGGCAATGAGAGAGAGGGGAGAGAGGAAGAAATGAGGTCAGCCAGAACATGAAGAGACCATGTGGGAAGAAAGGACTGCACAGTGTGGGTGGTCCCAGGTGAGGGGGAATGCCACCCGAGTTCTCTGTTGCTGAGACAAAGCAAGAAGCTCAAGATCCATTCAAAAGTGAAGGCAGACAGCCATCTGGAGTGTCTGTTAAGTCTGTGTTTAGGTGGGTGCATATGCTAGGGAGGGAGATAGCTCTGCTCGATTACAGGTTTACATCTGGAAGGCTCTGGAAGAACCTAGTTTCTAGGGCTATCTCAGAGGAGAAGGCTGGGTGGTACAGGTGGGGTGAGGCACGGGAGAGACTTCACTGTGGGGCATCACTAGTGGCTTCGCAGTTTCATCCTGTGTGTCTGTATTCCAGCTCCGAATCACAACTAGAAAGAAATCACCCTTCCTCGGAGTCACTGTGAGCTTCCGAGGGTCTTTAGTGCCTGTTATGGTGACTGACTGACAGACAGCTCAGGCTTTGCAAGGGGCTCAGGAAGCTCCCCGTGTCACTATTTCTGCCTTCCTATGACGCATCTGAAAGAGCCTTAGCATGGGCATTGCTACCCAGGGCACACTGACAAAACACTACAAACTGGGTAGCCTGAAGCAACAGAAACTGGGCTGGGGATAAAGCCTGGTTATAGATTGTTGGCTCAGTATGTCTAAAGCACTGGGCCCAATCCCCAACACTACAAAGACCAGGAGTGGTGGATGGTACATGCCTATAATCCCAGAACTTGGTAACAGAGGCTAGAAGACCAAACATTCAAGGTCATCCTTAGTTAAATAGCTAGTTTGAGGCCAGCCTAGGCTATGTGAGATTCTGTGTCAAGAGAACAAAACAGCACCACCACCAATGCATTCTTTCACCCTTCCAGAAACCTGAAGTCTGGAATCAAGTCGTTAGTAGGACCAAGCTGCCTCTGAAGGTTCTAAAGAAGATTCCTTCTCTAGTTCTTCCAGCTTCTGTTGGTAACATCATTCCTTAGCCTCTCTTGGTATTTACCCTCTGTGTATCAATGTCTTTCCATTGCCTTCCTATGAGGAGAATTATCAGTGGACTTATGGCCACTCTAATCACATATGACTTAAACTAATTACCCCTGGAAAAGCTCTTCTTTGAAATACAGTCATGGGTACCAGACATCGGTGACCTTGAGGACTGGTGACCAAGTGGAGCAGAGCTGTCAAGACTCTCCCAGATGCACATTTAATCCCAACGAAAGTCAGCCACTTCTCTTCCTAGACATCTGGTTCCCATCTGTACTATGACTGGGGGACTTGGAGGTGCTCAGAGCCCAGCTCTATCCAAATGAGCCGGCTTTCATTAGTTATGCCTGGAAGCCATCTCAAGTAGGCAGGTCAACGGTCAGCAGTGGGAACAGGGCAGAAAGCCAAGACCCATGAAGGTTTCTTGTGCTACAGGGGAAGGAACTTCATTCCAGTCACAACAGACAACCTAAGCCTTTGGAGAAATCTCTGAAGCTATGTCCCCAGGCTGTTGGGTGTGTCTCAGCTTGGCCTCTAAGGAGACTTGATCTCTATGGCCAGAGACACAGCTCAGAGCTATGAGAAAAGCCAGTCCCACCCTCCTGCCTCCACACCATTCACAGGAAGTGTGTAAACCAGCACTCCTGTCAAAGAGGAGCGAGAACAAACTAGATTTAGTACAACAGATTCCAAGGGACATCTAAGGTCATGAACTGGCAAAGGACTGCTAGGTCAACCTTGAAGGCTGCCAGGTTTCAGCTCTGGGGCTTGGCTAAGGAAAAGTGGGAGGAGAGAAGTCAGGAAGAGGCCTCTGGGGGGCATTGGGAGCAGCTTCACTGCATAGTTAGTCCCCCTTGGGTACCAGATCTCAGTGACCATGGAGGCACACCCCTACCCCCCATCTTCCTCACTCCGATTCACAAAAGGCTCCCTGTTTGCTTAGTTGATTTGATTAGTGGCAGTAACATCCATTAGACTTTGCAGATAAGGAAATTAAAGCTGAGAGTGGTGCCAGATTACCAAGATCACTGGACCTCTTTGAGGGACTGTGAGCCATCTCAGGAACCCTCACCTGGTAGGGTCCCCTCCCGGTAGGGTGGCCTTTAGAATCACCACCTGTCTCCACCTGCTCAGTCATGCAACATGATGGTACGGACATTCTGTTCCCTTTCCCTTGTATAAAGTGTGAATACACGAGTCTATAGAAGATTGCTTTTTATTGATTTATAACAGGCCATATAAATTAAATCAGTGTGTGAACTATGCAAACATGGGTTTAAGACAAGCCTGGAGAACTCCTCCCAGTGTCTCAGCCACTCCAGATGAGCCTCTTGGAATGACCTCAGGCTGTGCTGTCCTGCAGGAGGAGGTCTGGATCCTGTCCAGGGGGCTGTATCGGGAGGATGCGGTCTTTGCAAGGCAGTCTCATGTTGCCAAGGCAGCGTATGTGTGCTGAGTTCCTACCGAGGACTCTGCCCTGGAACGACGAACAACGAATTATCTCATCCACTGCTGGTGCCTCTGGTGAGCGGCTGGGGCAAGCTCTCCTGCAAGGCTGACATTCGTGGTTTGCTGAAGGAGGAGCCGGTTCCACTGCTGACTGAGGGGTGGTTTGAGGCTTTGGCTAGTGAACTGCATGTCTCTTATGCAAATGTCTAGGATTTGCTTTTGGACTGGCTATAAAAATAGAAAATGAGTAAGTCGGAGCTGAGGACGTGGTATTTTATAGTTAGATGGAATGAATGGTGAGGGTCTGATGATCCTTGAGCCACCACTGCGATTCAGGCCTCTGCTGCCAGCTTGACCACAAGCGATCCCAGTATAGAGAACACCTAGCTGCCTCAGACAGGTGTGGGAAGAAGCACTCAGATCTAAACAGGGGGCCAACCAAGGTCACAGAGCTCTTATTCTATGATTTTGTTTGGTAGGAGCCAAGGGTGGCCATGGAACCACTTCTGTCCCCAACAGCAGCCAAGGTGACAGGCAGACAGTGAGTATCCACGGTGTTAGTGGGGGGGGGGGGGGAGATAGAACATCAGCTGGGGAAGAAGAAGCCCAGAGAAGGTGGGCAGGGCTTCTCGGCAACCAGATCAAGCTTTGTGTTCTGTATCACCACCATGAGGTTAGCTAATAAAGAAGGTGAAGGGAAAGCAGGAGAGAGGCTGGGCTGTGAGCAAGGCAGCAGTGAGGTGAAGTATCAGAGAGAACAGAGTATCAGACTGGGGGAAATCTAAGATAGGCAAAGCCTTAGAGTGGAGTCCAGTCTTCCTCAAGAGATCCTGGCCTGGCTTACACCCATGATAAATCAGCACAGAAGAAATAACAGAAAGAGCATTTCCAAATCATCCTGACACATGTGGACTCTAACTGTGGGCCTCCCCCCATCTCCCGCTGGGTCTGTGGGCAGAGCTAGGCGGGGGCAGGGGACCCTCAGCTCTGCCTTCTTCACCTCTTATATTCACATTTGAGATCTCACTGGAAGCCCTCGATGGTCCCAATCCTGCAGATGCAGAAACTGCCCCCTCGAGCCCTTCCCACAGCCTCACTGAGCTTTCTTTTTAATTAGCCTTTAAAAATTCATTTGTCTTTATTTTATGTGTACAGCTGTTTTGTCTGCATATACGTTTGTATACTGCATGTGTGCAGGATCCTCAGAAGTCAGAAGAGGAAAATGGATTTCAAGAGGATCTGTAGTTACTGACAGTTGAAAGCCATCATGAGAGTAGAAGCCAGGTCCTCAGGAAGAGCAGCTAGTGCTCTTAACCATGGAGCCATCTCTCCAGGCCCTCAGTTAGATGTCTATTAAACATTGTTAAATTGATACTGTGAGTGAGCTAAGTAAGCCACTTAGGTAGACATGCTCATCTTTGTACAGTGGCAAAATGCATCGAATAACAATACGTTTATAAGCTGCAATGATTTCCTGAGCTTTAAGCCACTGGGTTTCCTTGGTTTTGCTTGGTCTTCACAGCCCTCAGTAAACACTATTGTGTTCCAATCTCGGTTACCAATATTAATATGTCTCAGGCCACATACATACATTTCACGAAATAATAATGGATTACAGAATGTTAGAGGGGATTACGGTGGCTTTGGTGCTGTCGATGGGGGGCTAAGTGGGGGAAGAAACGGAGCTGGTAGATACCAAGACAGTCAGTCCCTGCTGGTGGTTAAAAATGATGTCAACAAAATAGTCACAGAGCTCCTCAGAGGCAGGGCTGGCTCAGGGCTGTTATGTCCTCCTAATGGCAGTTCCAAGGGGTAGTTAAATGGACTGTGAGGCAAGCAGAAAGGCTTCACTGAAGCCCAAGGGGATTCCCTTGCCGGAGATTCCATGACGAATTTACCAGAAGGTCTGCTGGCGGTCATGCCCCAGAATTAGCTGCTCCTTCATTACATGGTCCTGTTGAGGCAGCTGCATCCTTCACCCCTCTCAAGGTTTTGCCAAGCTCACAGTTCTGGGCTCTCACATGTGGCTGCCATGTAGTCATTTGCCTATGTATTCCTGGTTTAATTTAATAAATTGATAGGTAGTCATTTTAATTTGCTTAAATAAATTAGGCATCTGTCTGTACCTTACGGTCTGTCCTGGATAGATGGGGGTTCATTACAATAAGTTATGTGTATCCAACACCTGGTGGTCATCTACTTATCCAGGAAAATTACCAAGTCACTCTGCCCCAGCACGTAGGCTCCAAAGAGTGTGAGGTGCCACCTTTTGAAATGGAAACACTCAGGACAAGGCACAGCCCGAAAACCACTGGTCTGCACAATATGAGGTTCCTACAAGCAGGGTGTAGTCTGTTTTTCCTCAACCAGGCAAGGCTGCTAGGATGTTTCGCACAGTGTGGAGCCAGTGCCTTATGGACTCCAAGAGCTGATCCTTTGCTAGACTCTTGGGATAAGATGGGTAACAGGGAGGTAGGTCGGCAGCACAGCTCAAGCCAAACTTCACTAGGCATTTACTGTTGCTCCCTCAGCTTCACCCTTATGCCCCTAACAAACAGGCACTTGAGTTGTTGCTAATTTACAGAAGGAAATGGAGGCCCCAAGGTGTTAACTAGCTTGTTAAGGATAACTCAGCCGGGCATTGGCGGTGCACGCCTTTAATCCCAGCACTTGGGAGGCAGAGGCAGGTGGATTTCTGAGTTCGAGGCCAGCCTGGTCTACAGAGTGAGTTCCAGAACAGCCAGGGCTACACAGAGAAACCCTGTCTCAGGAAAAAAAAAAGAAGGATGACTCATCCATGACACATGGTGACCTGTAGATGCTATTAAATATATTTACTTGTTTGCATAAGAGACCACCCTACACCAAATATTGGCTCCTTGTTGAAGACAAGGCCTACACTGTGTAATGGGGGAGCCACAGAAGAGCAGGAAACCCACAGGAGAATTAGGAAAGTGTTTTGTTTGTGAATAGAGTAAATGGAAACCAGAGACAAAGCAAATTTAAACTGTGAAAACTGTACTCATTTTATTCACTCTGAAGAGCTGTCCTGGTTGTTTTGGGTTGGGTTTGGGTTGGGTTTGGGTTTTTTTGTTTTGCCTTGTTTTTGTTTCTTCTTCGTCAGCTTGACACAAACTAGAAATTTCTGAAAATAGAAACTTCAATTGAGAAAAATGCATCTGTCAGACTGACTTGTAGGCAAGTCAATGGGGCACTTTTTTTTTTTTTTTGATAGTGAATGATGGGCAAGGGCTCTTCCCATTGTGGGCAGGGCCATCCTGGGCTGGCCATCCTGGGTTCTATAAGGAAGTAGGCTAAGCAAACCATGGAAGTAAGCAGTGCCCTTCTACGGCCTGGACTTCAGGTCCTGCATCTGGGTTCCTGCTTTGAGTTCCTGCTCTGACTTCCCTTCATGAGAGACTGTGACAGAGACATGTAAACTAAAACAAATCCTCTCTTCCCCAGATTGCTTTTAGTCACAGACTGTGTCATAGTAATAGAAAGCAAACTCAGACAGAGTCGTGTTTCAAATTGTGAAATAGCTGTGTACACAGACACAGAGACTTCATTTGCTCCTCAGGCTGGAGAAAATGAGGCCATATCAGAGAGAGTAGCCCTGAGTGATTTTTAGCTACATTGTACATATGGCCATGTCTTTGTGGGGAATGTACTCTTTAGAACAGTGGTTCTCAGCCTTCCTAATGCTGCAACCGTTTAACACAGTTCCTCGTGTTGTGCTGACCCCAACCATAAAATTATTTTGTTGCTATTTCATAACAATAATTTTGCTACTGTTACGAATTGTAATGCAAATATCTGGTATTCAGTGATCATGACCCAAAGGTTGAGAACCCCTGTTTTAGAGTGACAGAGTTTGAAGCCTGACTTTTCTGCATACTGTGCATATTTTGTGGAGCAAATGTTGCCAAGTTCTCTCTGGGGCCAAGCCCTGGAGAAAATTTCCTTTCTGGAGTCTCAGCTCCACCGAGCTGGGTGAGGTGCACATAAGTCACTACTTAGTTTAGAGGGCTCGTTTGCTTTGCAGTCGAGTCTTGAAATAACAGCAAATCATGTTCCTTTAAAAGTTGCAGAGATATCTGGCAGCTGAGAGAGTGTTGCTAAGTACTGATGTCTGGTCCTAGTACTCAGCCTTTTTCAAAGAGGACCCCAGAGCAGCATTCCTCACACAGTGAACTCTTACCATCTGAAAGGTCATTGCCATTGTAACTCCTTGGAGATAGAGTTAATCTGATTAGAATCTTTGCAAAACTCCTTTCTAAGTCCCATGGCTGTAGAATCTTTACGTACTGTATGGAAGCATCACCTGCCAATAAAAAGCCTATGGTCAATGAGCTGAGGCAGGATTAGAAGGTGGGACATCTGGCAGAAATAGAGGATTCTGGGAAATAGTAAGGCACGAGGGCTTTGCCCAGGAAGCTGACAGAGACAGATACATGAACCTGAGGAGAGGTAACTAACCATGCAACACTACTTAGACTAGTTTAAATGGGATCACTGAGTTATGAACTAGCAGAGACAAGCCAAAGCTATTGGCCTAGGCATTTATTCATATATAAAAGTCTCAGAGCCGTTATTTCAGGGAACAAAGAGGCTAGATGGGTAAACCGGAAGTTACACATTGGCAGTATCTAGACTGAGCATCAGCTGTTAGGATTTGTGTATTAAAAGCCTTCTCCCCACCCCAGGTTTAGTCATTCTATTGGTAGATGCAGAAATATTAAAGGTGAGGTGTAAGGAAAAGCAGTTAGGTGACTGGGGTACACTGAAAGGAGTAACGTCATCCAGGCACTTTGGCTTGCTCTTTCCACGTATCATGAAGAGAGCAAGGCTTACTCTAGCACAGAGTTCCACCATGATAGTTTGCCCAATCATGGGCCCCAAAACCACAGAATTGATAATAGATCATAAACTGAAACCTCTGAATGTAGAAGTCAAAATAAACTTTTCCTCTTCATAAGTTGATTTTCTTGGGTATTTTGTGATTGTAACAGAGATCTTACCAACACTACCACTCTCCTTGGGTCACTCAGAGAGTCAGGACAGCATCTTCAGGTTTATTTTATAGGTAGTGAACCGTCCCAAGGTGTTCAATGGTGGTGCTAGGCATGCCTCATACATCTTAAAACCCTTTCAACTGAACTCAAAGCCACGAGCAATGATGACCATTGTGGACTCAGTGTTATGGGGGTGCTTTATGAAGGTGACAGTACTCTGGAGCCACAGGGTGAAGGTACCATCAAGAAAGACTGCCTGGTGGATCCCACTGTGGCAGGATAATGCCAAAGGACACTCAGCAAATTGACCAAGAAACTTGAGAATGACTGTCTAGCAGTGATCTCATCCAAACTTTAGGAGCTAAGATCCATTCCACTGTCACTTGCTCTGAGCTTCTGGGGAGCACAAGAGAGATATCTAGAGTTTCTCTCTGGGGCTGGCCCAATATGCCCTCATTCTTCCATGTCTTTTCTGGTTCCCTTCTTCTCAGCTCCTGCTCGTCTAAGGGCATCTTCATTTTCCTGTAGCTCTGGTTGGGACGTCACTTCAAGGGGAGATCCGGAAGCATAGTGCTCACGATGGACAGTACTTGTCTTTCTGTGGGCACTTTGGCTCTACTAAGACAACCACAGCTACTTTCCTCTCAGCAGCCCTTGGCATTGACAGGACTCATGCCAAGCCTTACTCCCATGCCTCACATTTAGCCCAGTGTTATCCATGATTCCACTTCTCAAAGCAGAAGCTTGATTCCACCACATGACATGCCCAGTTGGAGTCTGACACAGATCTGATGCTATATACTTTTAGTTTCCAAAGTTGAGAGGTATAGACTCTCTGGAAGATGCCAGACATATCTAAAGGACCACCTAAGCTGCAGTGCACACATGTGACAAGGCACATGACCACTGCTCTGGTCTTTTTAGCTGTAAGAGGAGCAAACCAGTAGGTCTGGGTATCATTTTTATGTAATAATTTTTACTTTGGAAAAATTGTAATTAATTACATTATTTCTCTTCCTCTTTTTCCTCTGACATTTCCCATGCACCTTCTTACTCACTCTCAAATCTTTGGCCTCTTTACTTAATTCTACACACACACACACACACACACACACACTCCTAAATACACAATCTTCTTTAATGTTACCTGTCCATTTAACATCCATTTAATGTTACTTGTAAGCACATGACCACAGGACTGACCACTTGGTATTGGAGGACTCATTGGCCTGAATCTTTAAGCTAAACACTTGCTCCTTTACTGTCTACACTTCCACAATGCACTGGAGCACTATGATCCAGAGTTGAAGTCAACACGGTCCTCATTTGGAGACTAGAGCATTTCCCAGGAAGAAATGACCCACCTACCTACAAGGAACTCCAACAGATGCTGGTAAAAGATGTGTGTGTGTGTGTGTGTGTGAGAGAGAGAGAGAGAGAGAGAGAGAGAGAGAGAGAGAGAGAGAGAGAGAGAGATGTGTCTTCAGATCTTATATCAGGTTTGGACAGAGGAGTGGGCATCTCAAGAGAACCAATACTGATTTATTGCTTGTATTCTTGAATTCTGGAAAAATGGGAAATCCTTGGGGCAGTATTTGATATTAGTCCAAAGCAGACTACTTTATGAAAAAAACGTTTTTATTTTACATCTGAAGCAGGCTACTTTAAATGGGAAAGAGGTTTATTTCAGCCATAGTTATAGCCGAAGTAAAAGGTCTGGGACTCTCATCTGTGACTGTTTTCTTGCTGATGGAATACCAATACAGCCCAGAATATCACATGATAGCAGTGTGTACTCGTCTGTGCATATCTGGTCTCTGTTTCTCCTCTTATAAAGCTACTAGGATTCATAATCAGGCCCCACCCATGACCTTATCTATACCTAACAACTTTCTAAGTTCCCTGCCTCTGCAAATAGTGGATTGGATCACCACCCTCTTCATTCTTCACCGCACCAAATCATGAGGGCCACTCAAATCATACTTCAGCACAGCAGCCAAACTGCTGAGGTCTGTTGTGGATTTGATTTAATGCTTTCATTAGGGGTTCCCAAATTGCATGAGAATCCCAGATGAGAATGCCCCTCTAGTTGGTTCTGATTGGTAAATAAAGTTGCCAGCAACTAATGGCTGGGCCGGCAGACAGAAGCAGGACTTTAGATTTCCTGGGCAAAGAAATCCAGGGAAGAAAAAGGATTTACCACCGCCATGCCAGGGAAGCAGAAGGATCAGGCTTGAGAGCTGCAAGAGAGAGAGCTTACAATCATGTAAGAGCCGGGAAAGAGCAGCCCCAGGGCCCCTCCCTGATTGGGTCTAGGGTAGCAAAGATGGAATATAAATTTTAGTAAGTAATGATTCAGGAGTACGGGAGGGGAGGCGTTAGCAATGTGGAAGTTTGGCAGTGGCCCAACCATTGAGCTTATTAAGGTATATTAAATATAAGTCTCCATGCCTGAGTCTTTCATTCGAGAATCCAGAGCACTGAGGTGGGTATCGAGGAGCGAATGTGCCATAGCCACTGCTGCTGCAGGGGAGATAAGAGCAGGTGTATCAACTACAGCAACAGAGGTCCTCACAGCTACACACTGCTGGGCTCAAAGCTGCCTCCCCTCTGCTTGCTAAGACTGGGCAGACTAGTGGCCAGGGAGACTGACTAACAGGGTGCTGATAGGAGTCTTAGAGTCCTAAACTCGTGAGTCTGGCTCATCTGAAAACCTGGGCCCTGCCATGTGACTGGTACCTGGTCACAGAAAAATCCCTTTTCTTCCACACATCTGTGTCTTTCAAATGTTCTAGGAATAAATATGACTTTAGAGATCTCAGAAGTAAGCAGAGACAAGAGAGTTTGCCTGGCCCTTGTTCTTCCCTTCCCTCCCCTCCCCTCCCCTCCCCTCCCCTCCCCTTCCCTTCTCTTCTCTTGCCTACCAGAAAGTCAATACCACTGCCCTTTCTCCATCCATTACCACCTTGCTCTCTCACAGCCAGAACAGAGTGGGTCTAGGCTGTTCTAGACACAGATACCAAGACAAAGGCACTGCCAGGTCACTGGCTGTCTCCTCCTTCAGCAAGTCTGTCCCTGTGGAGATCCTTCACTACCTCCCAGTCCCAGAAGGTCGAGCAGTTCATAGCCAGGAGCCAGCAGGTCTGAGGCCACCACATAGTGCAGGATCAGCTGTTTCCAAGACTTCTTAGCTCCCTTCCTAAGTGGCACAGAGTAAGGGGCACCATATAGGGAAATGAAGGCCGGCCCAGCCATCTTCCTGTGACAAATTTGGGGACCTTGGGATTGCTAGGGTACTGAGAACTTTCCTCAACTCAACAGATCCAAGATGGTTAAGATCCATCCAAGAGAACCCCAAATAGTAGCAAAGCATGTACTGGCTTCCCTATTTTTTTGGTCCTCCAGTTAGAAAGAAGAAAATCTTTTGAAAACAAAAGTTAGAGCTTGCTTATCTACTCCCTTGTTCTGTGTTGTCATTTCCTGTTCCAGTGCTCCCAGGAAATATTGTCATTTCCTGCTCTAGTAGTTCTCAAGAAGTATCTTCTGATGCCTCGCAGTCCCATATTTAAACTCTTGGGAAGGAATAGTAAACCAGTAGCCTCTCTGTCTCTCTGTCTCTGTTGTTGACCCTCTCTCTCTCTCTCTCTCTCTCTCTCTCTCTCTCTCTCTCTCTCGTGTGTGTGTGTGTGTGTGTGTGTGTGTGAGTGTTAATATGCATGTCTTGCCCAGAAATGAACCCACACACTTACAGTCACTTGATCTTTGACAAAGGAGCTAAAACTGTCCAGTGGAAAAAAAGACAGCATTTTCAACAAATGGTGCTGGTTCAACTGGCAGTCTACTTGCAGAAGAATGCAAATTGATCCATTCCTATCTCCCTGTAGAAAGCTCAAGTCCAAGTAGATCAATGACCTTCACATAAAACTAGATACACTGAATCTAATAGAAGAGAAAGTGGGGAAAAATCTCGAACACATAGGCACAGGAGAAAAGTTCCTGAACAGAATACCAATGGTTTATGCTCTAAGATCAAGAATTGACAAATGGGACCTCATGAAATTACAAAGCTTCTGTAAGACAAAGGACACTGTAAATAGGACAAAATGGTAGCCAACAGGTTGGGAAAAGATCTTTACCAATCTTACATCCAATAGAGGGCTAATATCCAATATATAAAAAGAACTCAAGAAGTTAGACTCCAGAGATCCAAATAACCCTATCAAAAAATGGGGTACAGAGTTAAACAGAAAATTCTCAACTGAGGAAACTGGTAGGGCTGAGAAGCACATAAAGAAATGTTCAACATCCTTAGTCATCAGGGAAATGCAAATCAAAACAACCCTGAGATTCCACCTCACACCAGTCAGAATGGCTAAGATCAAAAACTCAGGTGACAGCAGATGCTTGTGAGGATGAGGAGAAAGAGGAACACTCCTCCATTGTTGGTGGGATTGCAAGCTGGTACAACCACTCTGGAAATCAGTTTGGCAGACCCTCAGAAAAATGAACATAATACTACCTGAGGTCCCAGCTATTACACTCCTGGGTATATACCCAGAAGATGCTCCAACATGTAATAAAGACACATGCTCCACTATGTTCATAGCAGCCATATTTATAATAGCCAGAAGCTGGAAACAACCCAGATGTCCCTCCACAGAGGAATGGATACAGAAAATGTGGTACATTTGAACAATGGAATAGTGCTGAGCTATTAAAAACAATGACTTCATGAAATTTGCAGGCAAATGGATGAAACTTGAAAATATCATCCTGAGCGAGATAACTCAGTCACAAAAGAATGAACACAGTATGTACTCACTGATAAGTGGATATTAGTCCATAAGTTCGGAATACCCAATATTCACTTTACAACAACTGTTGGGCTGAGCATGAGGTCCCAGATGGAGGAGATGGAGAAGGGACTGAAGGAGCTGAGGGAGTTTGCAGCCCCATGGAGGGAGCAACAGTGTCAACTGGCCTGACACCCCCCCATGCTCCCAAAGACTGGATCACCGACCAAAGAATACACATGGAGGGACCCATGGTGCTGGCCACATATGTGGCAGAGAAGGGCCTTATTGGCCATCATGGGGAGGAGAGGCCCTTAGGCCTGAGGGTGTTAGATGCCCTAGTATAGGGGAATGCCAAGGAGGGAAGACAAGAGTGGGTGGGTGGGTGGGTGGGTAGTGGAATACCCTCATGGAGACAGAGGGAGGGGGAGGGGATGGGGGTTCCAAAGGGGAGATGTGGAAAGGGGGAAACATTTGAAATGTAAATAAAATATCAAAAAATATAATAAAAAATATATATAAAGTAATAAAAAAACAATGCATGTCGTGGCTGGAGACCAACACTTTTTGAGAAACATGAGGACTTTCCAGAAAAGCCCTGAAGGAGGAACGACAAAAACATGAGACTTCCCCACCTCCCCATCTCTCAAGGTCCCTCTATAAGCTATGCAAAGGCCAGCCCTTGCCACTGGATGCTGTGAGGCTGTACCCTTCTGTCTGTATCTCACTGGTGCTGGGCCTACAAAGCCCCAGAAAGAATAAGTCAGCACGACTTTGGGATCCACAACAAATTCCCCGGACCCTGGAACAGCACACCCCTCCTGCACATGCTGACTCAGACCCCTTCCTCCAGCCACATCTGTGGCTTCTGTCAACATCCGCCCTCACCATCCACACCACTGAGACCTCAGCTCAGTGCCCAGCTGCACCTTTCTGCTTGCCAAATCTCTTTCTCTGCCATCACTTTTCTACTGAGCAGGCTGCAAAACACCCGAGGCCCTGCAGGGCTGAGTCCTCAGCCCTCCTCAGATTCTTTTTTCCCTAAGTGGCCCCAGTGTCTCCTGGCCACTCCCACTGCCTGAGCACACATGGCTACTCTGACACTCAATGCCTGGCACTGCAGCTGCAGCCTATCTGCCTGTGTCTTTCTACTGCCCTGCGGCTTCTGTGACGCACGGTGGCAGTTGCTGAAATCCTAGAGCAAGCTTATCTTCTTGATATCAGAATCTACTGATAACAACATCAAAGAGAAAGGAGGCAGAGACATTTTCAGACTCAGGGGCCAAGCCAATGTTTCTGAGGACGTCATTGGATTCTACCCAAAAGATAGGGTGTTTCAACTTGATTTCTAAATTAAGCAGCGGCCTTTAAAACGATGAAGCCCCACTGTTGTCTATTGACACAAGTCACATGCAAGTTAAGCATGCACATCACTGAAACCAACAGCCCTTGAAGTTGGGTGTCTTATGCTTGGCGGTCTAAAGCTGTTGCCTAAAGCTAGGGCCTGAGGGGAGTCCCCAGCTCCAGGTTTTGTTAGTGCTGACTTTACTTAGGGAAACTCCATTTCTCCCTGCTGTTGAGTTTTATTTTCTGCTTATCTGTATTTTCTACACTGTGCCTGGCATCATCTTCGTCTCCAGGAAAAGTGATGACACGGCATTTAAGTACGATTTTCAAACAGATGGATTGAAACCGTGGCATCTCAAGGGGGAGGAGAGGAGAAGAGCCTCTTCACTACACAGGCATGCTTCTGTAGTGAAACCTGGGCAAGAGAGTGGCTTATTGTCCCTGTGGCCAACTCAAAATCATAAGGAGGAAGGGAAGACGTTAGGGTCTCTGGGAGCCTCCTCTGCCCAGATGCCATGGCTCAGCTCTCCCTGTTGATCCTCTCCTGAAGCCCGGAGAAGCATTGCAGGTGACATTTCCACCCAGCACTGATGCTTATAGCTTCCAGGCCCTTAGACAAGTCTCTGCATGGTATATCTCTTTTAGGGGATAATACACAACCCCACCCCTTCCACCCCACCCCCACGGAGGGCTGCAGTGTTCATCACAAACTACACAGTGGTTCATAAGCTGGAGGCTTACAGCAGTCATCTTCTGGAAGGAGATGGGCCGATAGGCATGTGTACATGTGGGTTTACAGATGTTTCATGAACTGGAAAACATCTGCACAGAGAGATAGGCAGTTTCCACTATTATTCATAATGCACATAGGATACAGTTTTGGAAACAACTGAGTAAGCTGTTTGGCTTATCATAGAGAAGGAAGGGGACCAGAACATGCGCCCGGGTGGTTAGCGGATGAGTCTGTGTTAGTAGACATGGCTCAGGCTCACCCTCACACGAGTATGTGTGTGCAGCTTCCCTGTTCGAACCCTAACCGGCCCCAGACACTGCTCACACTTTACCTCTGATAAGTGGGACCGCAGGGCCATGGAGAAGGAGGGAGGCTTTACTTTTTCGCTTCTCCATCTCCATCTTTGGTTTTTCCCTCGAATGATAAGAACTAATAAAAAGGCTCTGTCCTCACTGGTAGGATTGTACTTCAGAACCAAAGTTTTAGCTTTTCATAGACATGAAACCTCCTTTGCTGTTCTTGCATCTGGGGACTCTTGTTTATCTCATGCCCTGGCTGCTGCGGATCTTTCCAATTTGCTTTGGAAGAGAGCCTGGACTTCCTGATTTCCCCCAGTTCAGCTCTCAGCTGGGCTACCACACCAACCACACCCCTTCCTGTGGTTTCCAGTGAAGCCTCCTGGCAGGAGGAGAAGTGGGGAGAAAGGAGGGGGAGGATGTGGAGTGTTGGGCCCTTGCAGTGGGCAACAGTGTCTGACGAAAACAATGTCTCTTCACACAGCTATGGCTGGCTAGACCTAATGACAGAGGCCTGGAGAAGGTGAAAACATGATCATGAGGGCAGTCGGCTCAAAAAGAGGGATTAGCGCTCAGGTGGGCAGGTAGGCAGGCAGGCAGGAGAGACTGGGGGGTTGGATAGATCCCCTTTGAGGAAGAGGGAGAGGAGGTAAAAGCTCAGGCTCCCCAGTAGTGTCACCTCGTTTCTTCTGGGATCCAGAGGGTCTCAGAGTGAGATTCCACAGTGCAGTGGACCCAGGAGGGGCTGGGGGCTGCTTCTGCCTAACTTGAAATGGCCACATGTGCAGGCTAGCTCTGTCTGGCAATCAGCTTTAACCAAGTTCCTGCAGAAACACAGACACACTGTCATGCATTACTCCCTCAGAGCTGGAGGAGGAGGAGCAAGGCCGGCTGGCCTGCTCCTGGTGTGTGTAACCACTTCGAGATGTCACTTTAATTTCTCCAAAACACTTCCTGACAGCTCCACGCTGGGCCCCTGCCTTCAAGAGGAGCCTAATGCTGCTAATCGACCAGCTTGGAGGCAGCTGAAGCTGTCTGTCTGACTTGCTGGGGAGCATTAATTAACCATCGGCTATTCTGTCTCCAGGACCCTCAGTCCTGGGCATCTCTAGGTACCATTTGTGACTCTGGAGCCATTCCCATGGCACTCTCACATGCCAAAGAGCACCCCTCCCCCTCTAGTCCCCAGAGAAGGTTCTCTTAGCTTCTTGCTCAGCAAACAAGCAATCCAAGCCAGGCTTTCTTCTGCAGCCACCTTTGGGATGTTATCAGGGCTGGGCTCAGATACTGCTCTATGAATGTTTGCATTCTGAAAGTGCTCACCCTTGTTAAGGAAGAATCAATGAATAGGAAGTCTTCCTTTGATCTCATTCAGTACAGACAAGCATAAAGCAGGCTCTGAAATGTTATCTGTTCAAAATTCAGGTGGCTAAATATTGACTGAGAGTGTGATTGGTACTCCCTATTAGCACAGTGTCTACCAAGTGTCAGGAGCAAGCTATTGTGCCCAGGCAGGCCCTTGGGAGGAAGCTTGCCTCCAGCAAGAACAGGTGTCCCAGCTTGCAAATAGAAGTGAGAGTGCCCTGAGATGCCAAACTCTCCTGACCCTGACCCTGACCCTGATAGACCTTTGAGGTGGCTATTCCATTTTATGCTCACCACAAGCCCTAGTGTCTAGTTATATCTCTAAACATACAAGCTCCCTTGAATGATAGGATAAATTGTATTTACCTGGCATGCTCTTTCTGAAATGTTTCTATTACCATTTTAGGCTCCCTTCTGGGTCATGGATAGCACAAAAGTTTCATCTGGGAAGTCAATTGCAACTGGTTTGCTGGGGCTGCTGGGAGCTTTGTCATGACATCCAAACTTTGATGGGTCTCAGATATGTGCTAGTGCTTTTGGGAGACTATTTTACATACGTGACAGGAATCTTGTCGATTTGGAATACCACCTCCTTCCGGACCCCTGCAAGACTACCACCACCAAAGCAAATCAGCCTTTTCCTCTCTGTAATTCCACGCTGGCTAACCATATACCTTGTCTCAGGATGATTTGTTTTGACTTAACTCCTCCTTTGCTGTCCTCTGGGTCCCCCTGGGTCCCTCAGGGTGGGACTGTGCCTTTTTCATTTGTATTTTCCTTAAGTTGTTCCACATTAGTGCCCAACTGTGATGGTTAATCTTCATTGTCAACTCAACTGGGTTTGGACCTAACTAGGAGAAACACCTCCTAGTTGGGCATGTCTGGCTATCTAGAGAGGGTTAGCTGGGGAAGATCTACTCTGGGTATAAGTGACTCCATACATGGACTAGGGTAGTTAGGCTGAATCCACAGGAGGACCATGGGAAATCCAACTGAGTACCAGCATCCAGTCATGTCCCCCTGCTTCCTGACTAGACACAACGTGACCAGCCACCTCCCACTCCTGCCACCACAACTCCCTGTCTTGATAGATTCTCTCCTCAAACTATGAGCTAAAATAGACCCTTGCTTTAGTTTCTTCTGTCACAACAAGAAATATAATTAATACGCCAAGGCAGGTGGTGAAACTGAATCTCGTTTCTAGGGAGCACAGCAGTAGGCAGACTCCTCTGGGATGCTCTTCATTCAGGTCTGCCCTGCTGCTTCTTCACTCCTATTGGGTAGACCCTTCAGACCAAGGGTGGAAGCCACTGGGGTCCTGGGGATCTCTCTGGAGTGGGAATGGAAGAGTTGCCAGGTAAAGCAGATACCCAGTTAAGTAGCTATAAGTATAAGCATGCCCAAACTGTTGAATGGGGGCATACACTAAAAACAAATGCTATTTATTTAAAATTTAAATTCATGGAAGTATCTTATATCTTTTATTGGCAACAGTGGATGAGGATGCCAAGCTTCTAGAACCATCTCCCCAGACTCTCAGCCCTGTTCCTCCCATGCAGCTCCCTGTGTTCAGGAAGGAACAGCTTGGAAAAGTGGAAGTATGCCGGTCTAGCCAAGCTGGCCCCTTCTGTAGCTGCCCTCACTTCATCTCCTAGTGTTTCCATGAAGCTCATCAATATCCCCCTATCTGGTTCCTGTAGGCCTGGCCACCTGTGAAAGCCAGCTCCAGTAAGAACTATTCAGGGAGGACCGGCCAGGCAGTGACACTTTAGGAAGCTCCCAGTAGGCATTTCAGAGTGCTCAGGGCCAAAGCTGAGTTGACCAGACTTGCACAGCAGTGCTTTGCACAGTGTTCGGATAAAGTAGATGCTCAATAAATATTTACTATCTGCACAAAGGACGTAGTGCTAATGGACTGTCTCCACCCATGGTTGTGCTTACCTCATCCGCAGTGATAAAAATGTGTAAAATCAGTTGGCATAGAGCTGTTTCCTTTCCAAGAGCCGATGCTCACTCCCACTGGGCAGAGTGCCCAAGTGCATTAGGCTTATTTGGATTTAAAATCAATTAACACATCCTCAGGGAACTTGGCTGCCATAAAAGCAAGATAAAAAACACATCTTCTTAAGTTAATTTATTTCCATTTAAGGGGTAATTAATATGTTTTCGTTGATGTGAGCATAGAGAACAAGGACCAGTGACACCAGCAGAAAAGCTGGCGAGGTCTCAAGGCTGCACCAGGATCACTTGAGCCACGCCTATGTCATACACCTGTCTCTGGTCCCTCTCCTCTCAGACTCACTTGGCACCTTTCTGCTCTCTGGTTTGCTCCATCTCCTTCTCTACCAAAGAAACTCAATGGTAGTCTGCTCCTGTTTGACCAAAGCAGATGGTCCTGATGAAGAACTCCCCGGGGCCTGAAGACCCACCGACAGAACAGCAGGAATATGAGTGAGCTTCATCTGGGCCTGTTTGGGTGGTAGTGGGTAGACAGGTCAGGAAGAGCTACTGGGCCTTAGGGACAGTGATGTGAATGTCACAGGAACTATTGGGAATGACTCCTGGCTCACTGTTCTGGGGGACTGGGGGAGGGGAGGACACTAATCAGTATTTACTTTTGAACAATGAACTCCCAACACTGGGTCTAAAAGAAGAAAAGGAGTTTACCTATTGTGTAATTGTCAGATCTCACTAGGTCAATGGGGAAGCTGGAAAAAGCAAACTCAGGAGCCAAGAGAGGTTGGAATAGGGTCACTCCACAACAACAGCCGTAAGGGGGTGGGAGTGGTGGTGCATACCTTTGATCTCAACGATCAGGAGACAGAGACAGGTAGATTTCAGTGAGCTTGAGGCAAGCTGTAGTAGGAAATATACATTTTATCTAGCCCATATATAAAATACACATCCTGGTATTTATTTACAAGTTGTGAGTCTAGATCAGGCAGGTTTTGAGCTTGTCTAACTTTCATCCCAGGCACATGTCCCTTGCTACTTGCTATTTCTCCTGGCCATTTGTTCATGGTCCATCTCCTCTCATGGCTGCCTCTTCCTCTAGTTATCTCCTCTTGTCTCCTTTTTCCACTCTGTTCTCTCCTGGGACCCCTCACTCGATCCTCAAGTCCCGAGTTTCTCTCTCTCTACTGCCCAATCATATGCTTTAGTCTTTTTTATTGACCAATTAATCTGAAGAGAAAGGTTTGCACAACGGGAGTATGTGAGAATTCGATCATCTTGGGGTAACCAGTTCTTGGGGTACAGAATTTAGCATTTGAATACATAGAAGCATTAGATCAACCCCAAGAGCTAGCCTGGTCTACATGCTAAGACCCTGCCTCTCACTCCAGAAGAACAGCCATGACGCCCAACCTCCACTGCTGCACAGACACTCTCTAGAATTTGCACCATGCTCAGGAACTGATGGCCAGAGGGTATGGTCTGAATTTTCATACCATGTCGTATGCATATCCCCCAGGCATTTGGGGGAAGATGTGGAAGTATCTGGCCCCCATCAGACTGAGACTAGAATTTCCTCCAAACACGAAAAGAGCCCAGATGCTAGGCAGGGCAGGGAGGATCCTTATGGTGGCATTGAAGTAGAGATTGAGGAAGGCAGGGCAGGTTTGCACGGAACATGAATTCCATTCTGGTCAGACTGAGTATGAAACAGGTGTTTAGTGGAGCTCGGAGAGACGGTAACAATCAAGAGGCTCTTTAAAGAGGTTAAAGCCCAGCAGTATCACACCCTGCCCCGGCTACTGGTGGCTCTCTGAACCATCTTTGCATTCCTCATTCTTTAAAGCATGATATCTTGTGAGATGCCCAGGACATGAAGGCAACATCAGGAGAAGATTTAGTGGAGCCCTCTTTCCTAGAAATCCAAATAACTGAACTTTTCTGACCAATAGGTGTGAATGGGGAATAACAGAAGTTAGGCTGGCAGTGGCCAGGACATGAGGCTAACAGTGACTACAGCTGATAGAGAAAAGGCAAGAAGTATCATCCCTCTGCTTAAAGCTCTATTGGTTTAATTTCTGAGTTTATATCATGCTTCTGAGACAGGAACACCTCCGGGGTATGGCAGGGCCTCTGCAAGATTCAGCATTCAGAAGTTTCTGGGCTCTAAAGAGACTTAAGGATTGCATAAACACTGTAACCTCATTTCATTACCCGAGGGCCCCAAGGCTCAGGCCACAGAGACAACACACTTACAGGCTCTCTGATTGTGGGACAAGTGACAACCTTTCACCCACACCTCAGCCCATCCCGCTTGACCACCTGAGAGGAAGGGAGATTCCTGATGGATGCAGCTGGGTGGACCACCTCCTTTTCCCAGGGAGGCAGTGACGTCCATCAATTCTAGGAGACAGTGTTACTGCTATTGTTAAGTGTTGGCAATAGATTCTGGATTATTCTCTCCTGGAAGCTGGTTATGAGTCACCATAGCACATCTTTAGGAAGTAGCTGGCTGGCCTCCCAAGACAGCCGTATCCCCTGATGAACTGAAGACCTAGTTCACTCTGCACTGTGTACTGGAGTCTGCTGGCTGCCCTTGTTAGAAGTGGAGGAAGTGGTTTTGACATTTATGAGTGAACAGACGCCGAGCTTAAGGTTAGTGTCTCGGAGTGCTCAGTCCACCCAAGATAGTCGCTATGTGATGACCTCACCCCAAGATAGGAGGGTTTGAAGAGAGACTGGAAAGCATCCAGCTATACTTTGTTATATCGTTTTCCCCCTTCTTTTAGGAGGTGGCCACTGAACGAGCCCTTGAAGGTAACTGGGTCTCCTCCATTCTCACTGGCAGGAAGAAAGCAAAACATCCCTGGGGAGAGGTATGTTCACTGACTCTTGAGCTTCAGGAGTACAGTTCTATAGTCGTGGTCGTCAGCCTACACGCTGTGTGTAGCTGTACAAGAAGGATATTCACACAGAGTGATGGGGAATGGACAGCAACTCCAGGCAAACAGCAAAAGTGAGCATCACTGTTGACACAGAGTCCCACAGTGAGCAGATCGATGGGGCGGGATAAAGATCAAGTGACCATGTCTGCTATATCCACAGTGTTTGTTGACTGTGACATATTATGGGAAGAAAAGGGCGTGATGGCTTTGCTCATGCTCTCCCAGCCCCTTCTGTTGAACTTTAAATGTCCCCAAAACCCTTATGTGAAGGACTTAGCTGCCAGGCTGTGGTGATTTGGGGAGGTGATGAAGCCTTTAGGAGGTGGAGCCCAGTAGATGAAGTTAGGTCTATGGGAGCATTTCTCCAAAGGGTTCTGTGACGTCTGCCCCCTCCTCACTGCCTGGCCAGTATGAAGTAAACAGGATTCCTCTGCCATATACTTCTGCCGTGCTGTTCTGTCTCATCATAGGCCTTAAGCAATCAGGGTGATGACCATGGACTGTGTGCCTCAGAAACTGTGAGCCAAAAAAAAAAAAAACAAAACAAAACAAAGCAAAAAAAACCCCAACCTTTCTTCCCTTTACCTTGATTTATCCAAGGTATTTATTACAGTGACAAGAAGCTGGTAACATACTCATTTACCCCTGTCCACTGCACAGCCATGTCCATATTCTGGTCATATGGTCTATTAGGAATTCAAAACTCTCTTAAGCGTTCTGAGTCCTCTCTTCCCCTCTCACAAGTTCACTATTTCCTGTGTCATATCTCCTTCTGTCCTTCTGTGTTCACAGCCTAGAAACAATCTTTGCAAAGAGGACTTCTTGGCCCTCCAAGGACTCCCAACCCAACACATTCCATCCAAATAGCTAATATTAAGAAAAGGCTTGCCTTCTCCTGGTCCCTTTCTCTAGGCTTGTTTGAGTGACAGGAGAATCATGGAACAGAAAGACATTATCAGAACAAACAGTGGGCAGAAATCCCAAGGTACAGTGGAGGGACAGGCAGATCAAAATGTAAGTAGACAGGAGTACTTTCCAGGCGCAGAGTAAGACCAAGAGACCAGGAGGAAATGGTCTGAGTGGATGCCTCGGAATGGAAGAAACACATTCAGTGTTCTTCATTTAATCTCCCCAAGGGCTTGTGAGAAAGACGTTGCTGTTACATCTCACAGGAGAGTAAGCTGGAGGTACAGAGAGTTTAGGTAGCTTACCCACAGCTACCCATCTCTTCAGTGGTCAGACCAGGCTTTGAACCTACTCAACCCTCAATGCCTGCACCCTTCCCCATCATGGATCGGGGCACCTAAACATGTAAAACATGTGTTCACCTAGTTTTCGGCCCAACACACACCAACCTTAGACCAGATGTTTTCTGCCAAACCTGGCATATTATAAGAAACATGCTTTTTTGTTTGTTTGTTTGTCCGTTTCTCTCTCTCTTAGGGGATAATTTATGGTCTTGAAATTCAATTAATGAAAAGAAATCCCATCAAAAGGATAATCTCAAAACAATAGTAAAACCAATACAAACAATTAACAATAGTACCATCCATCTCAATTACTGGTGAAATTCTATTCCATCTCTTTCCCTTTTCTGCTTTATTTTCCAAGTCCTAAGGTTCAAGTGAATGGGGGAAATGTGACAGAATCTTGTAAGGTGGATGCCAAACAATGAAATAAATGCCTACAGAAAAGTAACCTTAAGGCCCAACTGAGTGCAAGTCATGTGCTTGTTCATCACCTGCACAGATATTAAATTCCTTCTTCTTGAACCCATTTGCATGATCTGAACAGACCATAAATCAGCAGTTCTGCATACTTTTTTGAGAAATGAATGCATTCCTGCCTAGGAATGTGGCTTGGACTTTGGCAGCACATGGAGCTGGGATGCTTTCACTTGCAAACAATGGAGGACCCCTGGCTCGAGCTGGCTCGGAAACAAGAACATACATATATCACCATCTATAACCAGAGTTCACAGCAAAGCAAAGCCCAAGATCAGCCCAGTCCGAGGCTCGATAAAGTCATCAGGAAACCACGTTTTTTTCCTTGGCTGGTGCATTTCTGTTGGGAGCCTAAAACCGCCTGCCAGATGGCTGCCACAGCCCTGGGCAGGACATCCAGAAACAACAGTATCCAGGACACTGACAGATGTCTCTTTTCATACGCATGCCTCTCTCTTTAGAAGCAAGAAAACTTGGTCCAACCAGCTCCTGGCAAGGGTTGGGGTGTTGCTCAGTGGTTGAGTTTCCATATGGGGTTTCAGAACCTAATGTGCACATACACACACACACACACACACACACACACACACACACACACGTGGGGTCAGGAGACAAGCAGTCAGTCCCCTGGTTGAACTTGAGTCATTCTCTTGTTCCTAAAGCAATTGGTGGATAAGTCCAAGCCTGCTGAAGAGCCAAAAGCCCTGACCCCTACAGACAGCCACCAGACTTTTCCCACTTGTATTGCTGAGGTAAATACCACTTCTTCATCCAGATAGCAAACCTTTACTATTCGGTGGAAATGAATATCTTCAAAATGACCCAAACCTGAGATTTTGTAATAAGCTCACACCCTGTTTTTCCAGATAATGAATTGTCTCTGTCACCTCAAAGGTCACCTTGCTTGCCATAAAAATAACAGTTTATAAAGATTGTGAAATATGGCCCTGCTAACCAAATGTTATCCTAAATGCAATATGATCAGGACATCAGGTTAAAATGATGTGTTGAATATATGCATTAATCTTCTCTCTATCTCAAAATATTACTTAAAAATGAAAAACAAATACAAGGGCTGGAGAGATGGCTCAGCCGTTAAGAGTACTTATTGTTTTTGCAGAGGACCTGGGGTGCGTTCCCAGCTCTTTCGTGGTAGCTCACAACCGGTGGTAACCTTAGCTCCAGAGAATCCAATGTCTTCTTCTGGCCTTTGAAGGCACATGCCCATGGTTCACTGACATTCATGCAGGCAAAAGACCCATACACATAAAATAAACAAATCTTTAAAATAACAAACAGGAAAAAAAAGTTAAAGGCATAGTGGCATAAAGACAAAGAGTGGGACATCAGAGACATTAACAACATTCCAGAGGCAGCAAAGCACATAGAATAGTAGTGAGCAAACTTGAGAAAGCTGAACTTGAAGACGGTAACTGGAGAACCCAAGGGTAGCCTGGCTTTATGTTGAAGGATGCTCAGAACACTCAGAATAATGAAGAATTGGCGGGACTAGATACCAGTAGAGGATAGAGGAGGGGATGGGAATGAAGAGGGGTTTTAAAAGTTGTATGACAAACGGATGGACCTCAGCTTGGTCCCCAGCTCCATACAGCAGTACCCCCTTCTGCTGAAGACTAGAGGCTGATCCCCAATAAATAAGAGAAGTGAGTCTTCACTGGATGGACACCAGGGAGCTCAAGGGTAAAAACCAGCAATGAACTAAAAGCTGGTGAAGTACAGGTTGGATTTACTGACTTTCTTCTCCACCCAGCTCCTTGAGTCCAGGACACCCCAAAGGGATATCACTCAGGCAGGAGTTGGCCAGCACTCCCCGAGGCAACGAAATAGCTCAAGAGAAAATATGAGAATATATTACTATCTGAGCTCCAGTCAGGTGGCCTTGCAATGGAAAACATCATTGATCGAGCCCTTGTTTCCTAAGCATCTGGTTAACTGTGTTTTTTTTTTGTTTTGTTTTTTGTTTTTTGTTTTGCGGAGCTGAGTTCATACCATAGGCTGGGAAGATTACTTAAAAACAAAACAAAGCAAGTTTGCTGAGCTCATGGATCCAGAGCCTGGCATATCCATGAGCACGGCACTGGCATGAAGTGAGGGCTTTCTTGTTCGTCGACATGGGAAGTTTGAGGAATGTGTGCAAGCCACAGCAATTGTCAAGGACCCTCTTTTCTAGATACACTAACAGCAAAGGATCACCAGGCAGTGGTGATAGTCTCTAGTGTGACAGTCCATGACAAGGAGAAGGGAAGGAGTGATGATGGAAGAGACAAGTAGAAAACTGTCCTTAGTCTCCTCAGAGCAACTGTGAAACAGAACCAGGAGTCCATAAAATAGGATCGAAACCCTGTGACTTATGACCATGACAGTGGAAATGAGAGACCCTATAGAAGGATTAGAAAGCTAAGGGAAAGAGATCTGTCGGATAGTAGAGCCAAAAAGAAGCAGAAATTAAAAACAAGGAAGAGTGTGTGTATGTGTGTATTCTAAAAACTTTTTTTTTTTCCTGAGAAAGAGTTTTACTATATGTGTATCCCTGAAGCTGTATAAACTAGGTTGGCCTCAAACTTCCTGCCTCTTTCTCCCAAGTGCTAGGATGAAAGATTTGCACACCACACCCAGCTAAAAAATATACATACTGTGTGAAGATAGAGATCAAGCTGTGAGACTTACTACCCAGACAATAGGAGTTTCAGAAAGAAGAGAAGAGGGAAGAAATCGTCAAAGGAAATCTTCAAGAGCTTTTCTTAGAATTGATAAATACAAATATCTAGACCACTGGTATGGTGGTTGTATTAGTCAGGGTTCTCTAGAGTCTCTATATAGTAAGGGAATTTGTTGATGACTTACAGTCTGTAGTCCAACTCCCCAACAATGGTGAGCAGCAGCTATGAATGAAAGTCCGAGGATCTAGCAGTTGCTCAGTCCCACGAGGTATGCAGGTGAAGAAGAGTGACTCTTCCTTCTTCCAATGTCTTTATTTAGGTCTCCAGCAGCCTTAAGATGTGGCCCAGATTAAAGGTGTGTACCACCACACCTGAAACTTGTGTCTTCCAGACGCAAGATCTGGATCACAGGTGAGCCTTCTAATTCTGGATTGTAGTTCACTCCAGATACAGTCAAGCTGACAATCAGGAATGGCCACTACAGTGGTTAATATGCTCGGCCCAGGGAGTGGCACTATTAGAAGGTGTGTCTTTGTTGGAGGAAGTGTGTCACTGTGGGGATGGGCTTTGAGACCCTCTGCCTAGCTGCCTGGAAGCCAGTCTTCTCCTGTTTGCCTTCGGGTGAAAATGTAGAACTCTCAGCTCCTCCTGTACCATAGATGCTGCCATGTTCCTGCCCTGATATAATGGACCGAACTTCTGAACCTGTAAGCCCACCCCAATTAAATGTTGTCTTTATAAGACTTGCCTTGGTCCGGTGTCTGCTCACAGCAATGAAACCCTAACTAAGATAACTGGTCTCCATTAAAATACTCATGAAAATGAATCAAACCAGGCTCATGCCAGTCACATGGCTGTGGAGTTTCAGAACAAGGACAGAGAAAAACCTACAATTTCCGGAGATGGAGTATTGTGATGATTAGTTTGCTAATAAGTAACTGGATACTTAGTTGCTTTGTTAATTAGGTTTCTATTGCTGTGATAAACACTAGGACCCAAAGCAACTTGGGGAGAGAGGTTATTTGGCTTTCATATCCTGGGTCACAGTCCATTACTGAAGGAAGCTAAGGTAGGAACTAAAGCAGAGGCCACAGGAGACCCAACTTACTGACTTGCTACTTGTGCTTAGGTTCAGCTCTTGTCCTTGTTCCTTCCAGGACCATTCACCCAGGGTGACACCACCCACACGAACTGGGCTTTCCCACACCAATCACTATTTAAGAAAATACCCTCAGGCTTACTTATAGGTCAATCTGATTGAGGCAATTTTTTTCAACTGAGATTTTTTTTTTTCCAAGTTATGTCTAGGTTTGTGTCAAGTTGACCAAATTGCCAGTGCACTGACAAAGCAATGGTTTTGGTGGAGCCATGATGCTGTTTCTCAAGGCTGGTAAGTGAGTGAGGAGGTTGACTCGGGATGTCTGCTCTCCGGTGTGGGTGGGTACCATCAATTAGCTGGGGTCCAAGAAGACAAAAGAGACAAAAAAGAAAGAAAAAGAAAAAAAAGAAAGAAAGAAAAGAAAAGAAGGAAATACCTTCTGCTCTTTTACACTAGGATACTAGAATTTCAGCTTCTCCATTACTTAAAAAATATTTTCTTTACCTTAGATGAGTTGTAGAATATAAAAGGTAAAATCCAATTAATTTTTCTGTACATTTTTCTGTATATCAAAAGTTCCAAATTTAAGGGGAAAACATTTGAAATGTAAATAAAATAAATATAAAAAAATAAAACAAAGTTCCAAATTTAGGGGCTGGAGAGATGTCTCAGCAGTTAAAACTACTTGTTCTTACAGAGGATCCAGGTTGGGTTCCCAGCACTCACATGGCAGCTCATAACCATCTGGAACTCCTGTTCCAAGGGATTTGAGACCCTCTTCTGGCCTTTGTGAGCACAAGGCACATAAGATAGATAGATAGATAGATACAATCTTACAAATAAATAAACTAATTTTTTAAATTCCAAATTTACAAAGAAATGCCTATATATGGGATGCAGGTCAAACTTGCCCCATAGATATCTTTGATATCTATCATGTAAGAATTTCATCTATCATATATATTAGAATAAGGTCTAATTTAGTCATAATTGGAATTCTAATTCCATTTATGAATATATTTTTGCTTATCTTTCTAAACAAGAGTCTTTGAATAGTGTCAGACTTTGAATAGTGCCAGAGATAAGATATTTTCTTCATTCAGTACACACAAATGTGAATTATTCCCAATGTATGGAAATGTTAAAGAAAAAAAATAATTCAATGATCTTGAATTCTTTTTCAGTGTATATTGGTGAACAGTAGAAAATTTTTTACAAAGATTGTTGCATTAACTCTAATTAAAGATTGTCCTAATCAGGCATATGATGGCATGCATTTTTAATGCCAGCACTTGAGAAACAGATGAAGAAAGATAGTCACTACTATATAGTATAGGCCAGCTGAAGTTACCTCTATTTTAAAAATTAATTAACTAGTTAATTGAAATATAAATAAATAGCAAGGCCTTGGAACAAAGAAATACTTGTTAAATAACTAAAGAGAAAATATGCCCCTATCATACTGCATATGAATGGGTTAAATCTCAAATTCTCAAGAATGGAAAAGCCAATCTGTGACTTATCTAAGTATGAAGATTTACATTAGAACTGAAAGTCTCTATAATCAAAGTCAGTAATGATGATTGTATATGTTTCTAGCATGAATAAGTATGCAGAATATCTTGAGTAAAGCCGCAGCTCACTGACAGTGAACACAGAAAGAAAACATGGCTAGGTGTGGTGGTGCACACACCCTATTCCCAATGATCAAGAGGCAGAGGCAGGCAGATCTCTGAGTTCAAGGCCAGCCTGGCCTACAGAGTGAGTTCCAGGACAACCAAGGCTACATAGTCAGACTTTGTCTCAAAAAAAATTTGAAGTCTCTTTTGTTGATTTTTCGCAAACTTAGAATTTCAATTTATGACATATGCTGGAACTAAAATAGTTGGAGAGTTATAGCCCCTACTTAACATGAACAGAAAATTTTGAAGTCAGTAGTTTTCCTTCAGAGTTATCCTTCCTCTTTAGATAAAGATGAACTTGTTTTGTTGAAGTGAATATGGCTGTTAGAGAAAAGTGGCTTTTCAGTAGTCTATTACTGGGAAACTTTCAAGCGTTTTTTAAGACAGCTTGAATGTATGAATCTCTGTAAATATTTATAAGCTTCATGAAATTTAAATGCAGATGAGATATTTGCAGTAAAAATTTTGTGTCCAAATTAGTATAGATATAAAACATACACTGCATTTTGATGACTTAGTACCAAAACAACAAAAACACAAAAACTCATAAATACTCCCACTAGTAATTTATATACTGAGTACATGTGGAATAACATTTTTAATATATTGGGTTAAGTGTATTATTAGACAAATTTCATTTATTTTTTATGTTCCTTAATGTAGCTACTTTAAATTTTAAGCCTTATATGCAACTCTTTCTATGGACAGATCATGCATTTCTCATTCAGAGTGTGTGTGTGTATATATATATATTATATGTTTGTATATATATCGCATATTGTATATGATTAATATATTTGATATATGATTATACACACACAAATATACATATATGTATATATATATACATTCACCAGATATTGTGCTAATAGCTTTACAAACACATTTACCCTCAAAATAATTCTTATAACCTCAGGGAAACATATTTGGTATCACAATGATATTAATATGTAATCCCAAACTAACATATTTAACCTTAAAACAATTAGGTAAATTTACTGGTTAGAAAAGATAGTGTTGGTTGATTAATGATGCAGTGCTTAGTCTCTAGCACTTGGGTACCCAAGATAGGAAGATCATCAGTTCAAGGCGAGCCTAGCCACATCACAAGACCCTGTCTCAAACAGGCATCGTGATGTAGGATGGTTTTAACCTTTAATGAGCAGTGTAGGAGAAATAAACCTAATAATTCAGTGAGTGGAGCAGAGTAAACTGGGGTCAAGAGCACCGACATTCATGCACGATATATACTATACCCAAATGTGTACTCATGCATATTGATACAAATAAATTCTTTAAAAGATTCTTTGAAAGAATATTTCTTTCTATTCTGTTTCTCCCATTTCTCCTTGCAAAATCTTTAAAGTCCATTTCTCCTTTAGACTGTGTCCCAAATAACAATGATTTATCAAAGAGAAAGATAATCGGAGTGGAATCCTGCCTGTATAGATCTGAATTTATTCCTTTCTCCAGGAAGAAGGGCAAGGGGCAGTGGCTGGTCCTATGCCCAGAGCCAGGCCCAGCAGCAGCCACACACAACTTGATGGTCTAGAGCCAGTCAGGAGCACAGGAGCATCCTGGAAATAAAACAAGCCTTTTATTCTCTGGGTGTAGTTTAAAGCACATTAAAAAATTGCCTACAAATAAAATTGTATAGCAGCCTCAACACACCAGTGCAAGTAATTATATCAACATGATAGCAGTAATTATTTTCCATGAAACTCAGTTTCTTTCTGTCTCCACTAAATCTTCCCTATGGTAATTCTGTAGTCTGTATCCATCACACACAAAACTGGGAGTCATCACTAAGAGTGCTGTGAATATGCACTGAGTTCCCCAGCTTCTCAGAAGACCCTTGAACTGTCTTTTGTTCCTGAAGCTCACTTATAACCCAGGCTTGAGAGGCCAGCCCAGCTCTTTGGCTAGGGTCTGGGCACTGTGATGTAGGGTGATTTAACCTTCAGTGAGCAGTGTTAAGAAGAAAGCCTAACAAGGTGGTGAGTGGGACAGAGTAAACCGGGGGTTGTCAGGGGAGGGAGGCCAATGAACCTCAGCTTTGACTCCTTCTCCAAGCCAGGTTTTTTGCTCAGGGACCGTTGGCTCTGGCTACATACACATCCCATCTTGCCATTCAACTCATGTGGTCTCTCGGTATCTCATGATTTCTCTGGGCCTCTGATGCCTTGCCTGCGAAAGGGTTATGAATTTACTTTTAATTAACTTTATTTTTTTAGCATTTTTAAGTTTACAATGAAACTGAGCTGAAGGTAGAGAGATTTCCCACATACTTCCAGCCCTCCTGTGAGCATAGCTCCCTCATTAGCAACATCGTCAACCAGAGTGGCAGATTCGTTGCAAAGAACAACCTCACACTGACACATAAATGTCACCCAGAGTCCATTAGGGCTCCCTCCTGGCCTTGTGTATTTTCCAAATTTAGAAGAAGAATTTATCATGGCATACATCCTCCTTTGTACTGCCACACAGTGTTCGCACTGGTTCCCAAATCCTTTGTGTTCCACCAATTTACCTGTCTGTGTTGCTATAACAACATTTAGGATACCAGGTGCTCTGTAAAGAAAAAAAAAAATTGATCTCTCAAGCTGGAGAGATGGCTGGGAAGGTAAGAGCATTTGGTGAACAAGTGGGAGGATCTGAGTTCAAATTTCCTCAGCCCACATTAAAAAAACGTGAGCATGGTTACACACATTTCTGTAAGCCCAGTTCTGTGGTGGGAGGTTGGGGGGCAGAGCCAGGAAGATCTCGGGGGCTCGCCGATCACCAGCCCAGTTCTAGGCTCACTAGGAGACTTCATTTCAAGGGAATAAGGCAGAGGATGATAGAAAAGGACACCCAGCATTCTCCTCTGGCTTCTGGTGTGTGCACAGGTGTGTGTACCTGCACGCACGCACACATACACACACACACACACACACACACACACGAGCTTGTATGCATATATGTTCTTGTGCAACACACACACATTAATTTCTCACAGTTACAGAGGCTGGGAAGTCCAAGGTCAAGGTACTGGCAGGGTCAGTTGTCAGGGAATGGCTGTTGTCTGTTTCAAGATACTGCCTTATGACTGTCACTCTCTGGAGGAGAGATATACCATGACATCACATGGCCAGGGTGGAAGGTAAGACAGTCCATCCTTCTGAAGGCTTTAGGATCTTAGTTCTATCCATGGCATAAAGAGCTCCTGCGGCCCTAACCATCTCTTACAGGCCATGTGCTTAAGTCTATTGTCTTACCCATGAAGACTCTACGCTTGAACTTTTGCGATAGCATATTCAAACCATAACACTGTTTCTCCCCAAATTGATCAGCTTATTTAACAAATTTTTGGTAGGTACCTGTTCTGTGTTGGGTGCTGTGTTTAGTGTCTCAAGTGGCACCTGAGACAGTTCTCAACTTCTTGACACTTATGGTCCTTGTCTTAATTAGGGTTTTACTGCTGTAAGTAGACACCATGACCAAGGCAAGTCTTATAAAGGACACTTAATTGGGACTGGCTTACAGGTTCAGAGGTTCAGTTTATTATCATCAAGGTGAGAACATGACAGTATCCAGGCAGGCATGGTGCAGGAGGAGCTGAGAGTTTCTACATCTTCATCTGAAGGCTGCTAGAAGACTGGCTTCCAGGAAGCTAGGACAAAGGTCTTAAAGTCCACGACCACAGTGATGCACCTACTTCAACAAGACCACACCTCCATTAGTGCCACTCCCTGGGCTAAGCATATACAAATCATCACAGTCCTCCAGGGAATACAAACTGGCATTGAGCAGGTAGTCACCGTGTGCTAGCCATTATAATGGAGAAACGGGGTGCAATGCATGGGAGTACTGAACAAGGAATTTTATCCAGCATGTTAGAGAGGTAGTTATGTTTAAGTGAAGGAAGGCTTCCTGGAGTTAGTAGGACCAAGTAACCCCTAAAGGACAAAGGAAGGTAGTCTTTGACAAAGGAAAGGTGCCAATGACTTCAAGTAGGGATGTGCCTTCCTACATACCATGTTCCTGGAATCTTTTCCAAGTAGAGCTTAGGCAAGTGTTTGCATGGCACCACAGACCCTTGGCAGCTCCACTAATCACAGACCTGAAGAGATGGCGGGGTAGGTAAGAGGACTTGGTGCACAAGTGTGAGGATCTGACTTCAAAGCTCCTAAACCTGCACCAAAAAAATCTCCTAAAACTCACAACAAGCACATCTGTGGTGCACGTACATATATGCAGGCAAAACACTCATAAGATAGTAGAAACCAGTCACATGTCTTGATTAGGTCAGTCTCAAGTCCCACTGGCTTCTTGCTGGGTGCTGAGGGGTGCTCCCCCTCCCCTCTTAGGTGCACCTAGCTTCAGTCATCTGAAGGTCCTGGAGGCTTGTCTTGGCTGTAGGTGCAGAGTTTTTCAAGTGACTGTAATTAAGGTGAGACCTCTTGGCGTAGGAATTGGCTCCCAGGGTGCCACAGGAGGGGATGTTCAGCTGACAAATGTCCACTCAGTTGCCAAAGAAAGGGAAGGATATGAATAGACTTCTCATGTGATTTCACTCCTTCACAGAACAAGAGATTATTGGGTACTTGTAATAAACTCTTAAAGCTCAGGATACAATGAATATTTTCAATAGTGCTTAAAGCATACCTGATCCACTATGGCTGGAGAGACAGCTCAGCAGTTAAGAGCACTTGCTGTTCTTCTAGAGGACTCTGTTTCAGTTCACAGTCCCCACAAGGTGGTTCACAATTGTGACCTCAATTCCATAGGATCCAGTGCTTTCTTCTGGCCTCCCATGGCACCAGATATACATGTACTATACATACATACGTACATACATACATGTAGGCAAAACACTCAAACATATAAAAGAAAAAATGAAAATCTGGGCTAGAGTGCTAGCTCAGCAGTTAAGAAAACTTGGCTGTTCTTCTGGAGGACCTGGGTTCTATTCCCGGCATCTATGAGGTAACTCACAACCATGTTAATTCCAGGTCCAGGGAATCTGATACTATCTTCTGACCTCCAAGGACATCAAGCACATTTGGTGCACACACACACATACGCAGGCAGAACACTCATAAAATAATAATTTAAAAAATTAGAACATACACACACACATACCCTAACCTCTGCCCCAGTGCCCTAAGGAGCACTGGGTCCTTCTGATCAGTCTCAGAACCATCTTTGCTCCAATTTGACTTCATACTATCTGCCATGCCAGAGGGCCTCTAATTTTAAACTCGTTTCAAATTTGTCTTGGTCTTTGGCTTAACTCAAACATGTTACCTTATCCCTAAAGACACTTGACACCATTTTGCTCATATCCTAAGTCAAGAGAACAGAAGGGGGCCATGTCCCAAGTGGCTCAGTCCTGGAATCCCGACTAGTGCTGCAAGGGAATGGAGAAGAGACGGACACACACACAGAAAATCCAGGGTGGCATTGTGCCTCAGCCTGGATCCTCAGGCATGCTTGTTATGTGGGGGGTGGGGGGAGGAGCTTGCTATTCCCTGTAGGAGATCTCTATAGGCAACAGTCTCAGCCTATGAACATCTGAGGAGAGGAAGCTGAAGTTTTCAGTTCTGCCGCACTGGTCAATTGTTGGCAAAGACTGATCCTTGACCCAGAGGAAGGCTTTATCTTTCTGAGCCTAACCTGGGGACAAACTTTGCCAATTTCCCATGAAGCGTTGGTCCTTGACATGGCTACACCCATAACAACAATACATATTCCCTCTGGCCTGTATCTGCTCATTCCACGTTCTCTCAGGGTTTCCTTGACACCCCACACCAGGGAGTCCCCCTCCCCCACTTTACTTAGATTCTACCCAGACCATGACCATGGTCAGCCCCATGCTGCCCCGTGACCCTTTCCCTGTGCGCTGGGCAGAAGGCAGAATTCTACCCGATCAAGGAAACGTTCACGCAGCTGTGTACTTCGGCAGCTCTCCCATTGTTCTGCATGTCATTGTCCCAATTATTACAGGGTTATTATAGGCTTTGAAATCAGAGTGAGACGATATAAAAACAACAGCAAAATAACTGAAAGGTGGAATTACAGTATTGTGTTTTTAGCCCTAGATTAATAGAACACACTGCACTCATAGAAGAGACAAGAGAGTCAAATTCAGCTTGTTTATTGAAAACACGCAAAGGGATGTCAAACTCAGTGAGACTTAAGACCAGGCTCACTGAAGTGTTCAGTTCAACTGTGGTCTTGGATGTGTTCAGAAAGCAGGTTATACAGGTCACTGAGCTCTTCTGTTAAAACACTGAAAAATGAGCTGGGTCTTCTCTGAGCCACCTATTTGAGGCCAGACCGTGGCTCTTAGCTGGACTTTTCAAAGCCAGGTGAGAATTAGAATGAGTTCAAAGTCTAGACTTTAATGAAGGAATAGTAAGGCTATTCCACACAGGAATGAGAGATTAATTATATTCAGGCCCTTTCCTTTAAGGACCCTGTGGTCAGCTCTGATGGATCCCACATCCACTCTTCCACCAGCTACTGGCAAGGAGAGTCTATTCCACAACTAAAGACAGCTAAGCCTTCTCTAAACCGAACCCATAGGAAAAGGCATGAGCACAAAGCTAACCGGGACTCTGCCACCTCCAAGATCTCTCCTGCACTGTGCCTGGGCATCTAAGCAGACTCAGAGGAGTGGAAAGGAAGGCACTGTGGGACGCTGAGAGGAGAGGAAGAAGCTGAGACGGTGAGGAGAAGCTGAGACGGTTAGAAGCTGAGATGACGAGGAGAAGCTGATGTGGAGAGGAGCCATCATGACTGTTATCAAGTGCAGCCTGATGGAGGAGTAAAACTCCCAAACATTCGCTTAAATGCTTTTCAGAGCTGGCTCTGGATCAAACTGCTCTCTGCACCATTCTCCAAGGAGAAAACTCAAAAAAAAAAAAAAAAAAAAAAAAAAAAAAAAGTCAGACCGTCCCGTAAAAAAAACCCGTTTGTTTTATTTGTCCCACGGGGTCTCTTTTATCTTTATGAAAATTGCTTTTTAAAAGATCCTTTGTATTTCTAAATAAACTTTAGAATCATCTTGCCAGTTTGTAATTTTAAAAACAGCACTGGAAATCTTGTTGATGTCGTGGTAACTGTGTATGTCACTTTGGGAAGAATTTGAGTATTAATGTTATCAGGTTTTTTGTTTTTTAATTATTGCCCGTATTTTTTAGATGATAATATAACTAAATTATTCCCCCTTCCTTTTCTTCCTCCAGACCCTCCCATACGCCCATCCTTGCTCATTTCAAATGTATGAACTTTTTTCATTAATTGTTGTTACATACAAATATACATAATACACATTCCTGAATACAGAGGTATCACCTGCTCGGTCTTTATGTCTTAAGTATATATATGGTTTTAGAGTATTGGGTTTTTGTTTGGTGTTGGACAAACCACTTGGTGCTCTTCCCTGGGGAAGACTATTTCTCCATTCTCAGAATTCAAGTCTTTCAGTGCTTACGCATGATATATCTTTTGATTTGCCTAGATTTTCTATAATTTCATTAATTTTTAATTTTCAGCAAAGAACCCTTGGACACGTTTTGTCAGATAAATACTTCAGTGATTTATAGATCCAGAGGTACCACTGCAAATGGATTTTTTAAAATTTCATTTCCTAACTGTTGACTAATAGAAATGCAATTAATTTTTGTATATTAGCTTTCTATCTTGAAACTTGGCTAAATTCATTCATAAGTTATTATAACCATTCAGCAGGTTCCCTAGGGCTTGCTACACAAACAGTCATAGCATTAGCAAGCCAAGAGTCTGATCTTCCCTGCCAAGGTTAATGCATCTGTTTGTTCCCTACAGCGCTGCAGTTCTGCGTGCCTTGGGACAGGGCTGGGTAAAAGTGGTAAGGGTGGGTATCCCTGCCCTGCTCTGGTGTGCCTGTGCAGTGTGGCTGGGCTTGCTTTCCTCTGAAGCCATCCCTACAACCTCTGCCTCTTCACTGCGATGCCTACCTCCTTACTGGTAAGTCTGCATGTGGACCCACTTTTCGCTGTCTCCTGTTTGTGACATCCTGCCTTTTCTTTTCCTCTTCCTCCTCCTTTTCCTCTTCCTTTGCTGTCTTTGGGAATCATTTAATAATTTTTGGAATATTTTCATTTCTGTGTTGATTTTTATCCATATATCTTTTTATTCTAAATGATTGCCCTAGTTCAGTGTGTACCTTCAGTGTACCTTTATTTTATGTGTATGTGTGTATGCATGCTGCATGTGTGTGTGAGTACCTGTGGAGATCAGATCTCCCTAGGCTGCCCAGTGTAGGTGCTGGGCCCTCTGCAAGAGCAGTAAGTTCTCTTTACCTGAGCCAGCTCTCCAGTCCCAAATATATATGTACCTTAGATTTTCTTTTTGTATAAAGAAATATATATATATATATATATATATATATATATATATATATATGCTGTAGCTATCTTCACACACACCAGAAGAGAGCATAAGATCTCATTACAGATGGTTGTGAGCCACCATGGTTGCTGGGAATTGAACTCAGGACCTCTGGAAGAGCAGTCAGTGCTCTTAACTGCTGAGCCATCTCTCCAGTCCCTGGATTTTATTTATGTATTTATTATTCATGGTTTCCACTTGAAACGTAAGCGTCTTCCAAGTCCACACTGATTTTAACTTCCTTCATGATTTTTTTTTGGAGGGGGGCTGTATTTTGACAAGTATGACATTTGCACTTTATCAAAGTAGAATACTCTACCTTTTGTGGAGAGATGACTCAGCAGTTAAGAGCACTTGCAGCCTTTGCTAAGGATCTAGACTTGGTTCCCAGGACCCACAGCCAGCCATGACTCCAGTTCCAGAGAAGCCAACACCTCTCTTGACCTTCATGGGCTCCTTCAAACACATAGTGCATGCACATATGGTGCACACAAACACATAAAACATTTTTACAAGTTAAAATAAACAGATATTTAGAATAGTTTTCATTCCAGGACAATTATGAAGATAGCACCAAAACTCTCCTATGTCCCACACCAAATGTGCCTTATTTTTGCATCTTCTGTTAAGATTGCACACTTGCTGCAATTGATGGAGCCAGACATTTTCCACAAGAGATGTCAGAGAAACAGAATCTTTGAAGGACTTTCTTCCTTGAATCCTTCACAGAACCCATCAGCAGAATCACGGCGCCTTCTCGGGTTTGGAAGATGTTGGACTTTATTTTTCCTTAATAGATTCAAGCCTATTCCAGTTTCCTGGATTTCCTTGTATGTGTTTTAGGAAGTATTTTACTGGCCTTCCTTCTTTTTAGGTAGGATGTGTTACTCTGCTGCCCAGGCTGGTCTTGAACTCACAATGTCCCTGCCCTTGTCTCCCCAGGAGTGCTGGGATTACAGCTGTGTGCCAATGTGCCTGGCTTGAGTTTTACAGCTTGCTATTTTAAGGAGCCTACCCACTCATCTATAGCATCAAACTTGAGGGCCTATTCCTTATTGTCCTTTAATGTTAGTGGAGCCAGCAGGTGGCTTATTATCTTTCTTGTTTTCAATTTCTCTGATCTGTGTTGCAATATTTGTTCCTTCTTCTTGGTTTAGGCTGCCTTTCTGTTTTGGTCTTCTAAGCTATCTTAGGTAATTGATTTTAGAGGTCTCCTCTTTCCTCCTGTGTAGTCAATACAATAGCTTCCCCTAAAAACATTGTGTTCCCTGCGTCTCGATTGATTGTATTTTCATTTTTGTTAAATTTACAATTTTGTTTAATTTAACTTAAAATTTAATATTTTTAAATGCTCAAGACTTCTTCATTCATGTATTATTGGGAAATATGTTGTTCAGTCTCAAAAGTAACAGGGACTTTATAGCTATATTTTGGTCAGTGACTTTCCCTTTTATTCACTGTGATCTAAGAACAAGTGTCTAGGGTTTTTGTTCTCTTAGGGTCTAGGTGTGTTTCTGGAATGGACATGGAATTCTTTTATGAATGCCACAGGCACACTTGAGAAAAAAGTGTGTTTTGCTGTTCCAAGAGAATATTTTAGAAATGTCAATAAGATCACATTGATTGATAGTGCCATTCAGGTCAACTCTATCTTTATTGATTTTCTGCCTGCTTCATCTATCATGTCATGGAAGAGATGTGGACACATCTCCAGCTATAGTACTATAGTAGTTGCATTTCTCCTGTAGATGTAAGATCTCAGTATCATCAATTTTATTTTTTATTGTCAAATGCATACATATTAAGAGTTGTTAATTAAACCCTTTGTCATTATGCAATGTCTATCTTTGTTCCCAATAATTCCTCATCTTCTGACCTGCATATGTGTGTGTGTATGTGTGTGTGTGTGTGTGTGTGTGTGTGTGTATGTGTGTATGTGTGCATTGGGTTGGGTTGTTTGTATATTGGTATGCAGTTGCACATGTGTGTATAGACCCAGGTACATTTGTGTCCATGTGGAAGCCAGAGGTCAACCAGGTTCCCTAGGGCTGCAGCTGAGGCTGCACTGTGGTGACTTCTTCTTCTTCTTCTTCTTCTTCTTCTTCTTCTTCTTCTTCTTCTTCTTCTTCTTCTTCTTCTT